>JAQPZY010000826.1:65000-540151 GCA_029931535.1 Margaritifera margaritifera
TGTGACGAGGAAGGATGGCTGACAATAATAGACAAACCAAGAAAGGGACGGAATCGGTGTGTGTGCAGTTATGAAGATGTTGACGATTACCCGACAATCCTTTACTCAAGGGATCGCAGTAAAACAAAATGGAGTGCAGGAAGTAAGCGACCTAGCAATTGTTTTTTTTTTATTTGTGCTATTTATTTATTTCTTCTTCTCTGCTTCCTAATTAACCATCTTCTTCGTTATTGACAACTGCTTGCTTCGTTGTCCAGTTCAGTATATATGACTATAATCAGGCAGACAATGTTTGCAGATACTTGCAAACATTCGCTTTCATAAAAAAGGTCTGACAACTGTAGAAGTAACCATTAATAACATAGTCTGCTCTCTTGTGTTACTAATGAAATAGTTAAACGATAAATGTCATTGTTTTTTCTTACAAATTCTAGCATTTCATTTGCACCATTTCTTGGTACACATAAAATAATAATAGTCAAAAGAAGATCATGTAAACTCGATCCGTGAAGAAAAGGGGTGGACGAAACGTCATGGTATTCCAGTTCGTACAGAGTCGACTGGCCCATTTGGCAATCTGCCCGAGGGCAGATGGGCCGCTGGTGTTTGGGTAGTATTATAAGGGTATGTATGCCATGATAGTGGGCCGCCTGATGTAAAGGCAGGTCCAAATTTGTGGCCCAGTGCGACATCAAGTCCGTATTTAATTTAAATATAATGAGAGGTTTCGTAGAACAAATATCAAACTACATTGAACTGAAATTATTGAACTCAACCGGCATAATATTAGCCACAGCCCTTATTTGACAAAAACCATTATCTTTGTGGGCATGTCCTGTCGTTTGTATCTGTCTATTTTGTCTTTTTGCTTCCTTCGCAGAATTTAACCATCTTGTTGACCTCATTCAGAATAATTTTATTAAACAGTCCAAGATTTCTTAAAGGTTACCTATGTTCAACAATTACCTGTCCCTTACAGTCACCTTGTGATGGTCCCTTACACAAAATGTAGAAATAAACCTTTATAAAACAACCACCTGTTTTTAGAAGTCGATTCTTGTACTTCCCATAGGTGGTTGCATCATCATCATAATAGCACGTTATTCCTCTACATTACAGGCTATGGAAAGGCCGACATGGCGCAGATATCGATTAGCAAAGCTCAGTTGCAGCAGCCGCAGCCGCAGCCGCAGCCGCAATCACGTAGATTTCGAAAGTAGTACAGCAGACTCCTATTATTTTTGGCGGGGAATGGTAGACTGGGCCAAGATTTTGTTTACATTTTTGGCCTCCTCTCCCACGACACCGTCAAGTTCTTTTCTGTGAAGCATACATGCTTGATTGCTCAAAAAGGCCTCATTGTAACAAGTCAACCCAATATTGGACAAAATATATTACGCATAACTGATCAATGAACTTAAGTGTCAATATTCAACAAGTATTGAGCAAAACAAAATTTGAGACATACCTGACGGAACGTAATGTGACAGGACAAAAGGACACGTGTAACACTATATGCCCCCTCCATACAGTTTGGTGGGGCATATTAAAAAACGTATTAACTGAATACACTTTTAAAGCATTTTAAAGCATACACTGTTGGCAAATCTTCACAGTGACTTCTATACACATACAAAATTTTGAAACAGGTGTGCTTTCAAGAAGTTAAGGTTACAATTACAGTAATCCGTTCTAAAGCATCATTTTGGAAAGGGAAGTATGGTCATTGATATGTAAATATATTTAAAGAGAGTTTACAACAGCTTAACATAAAATTATATTCATATAATATATAATATTTTCAGAAATTGAACCAATTACTGCTACGCATGATACAGTGAAATATTGACCTGAGATTGATTTCTGGACTCACAAAAATATATCAACATAGAAAACAATTCGGTCAAAATTCTTCAGTGCAATTACAGTTATTAATACCAATTACAGTTAAAGCTATTAACACAAATTACAGTTATTAAAACCAATTGCAGTTATTAATATCAATTACAGTTATTAATACCAATTACAGTTAAAGCTATTAACACAAATTACAGTTATTAAAACCAATTGCAGTTATTAATATCAATTACAGTTATTAATACCAATTATAGTTATTAAAACCAATTGCAGTTATTAATATCAATTACAGTTATTAATATCAATTACAGTTATTAATACCAATTATAGTTATTAAAACCAATTGCAGTTATTAATATCAATTACAGTTATTAATATCAATTACAGTTATTAATACCAATTATAGTTAGTAATATCAATTATAATTCGTAATATCAATAACAGTTAAAGTTAGTAATACCCATTACAGTTAGTAATACAAATGACAGTTAGTATTACCAATCTTGGAGATGAACTAAGCATAAAACAATTTTTACAAGAGGAGAAAACAAATGTTCTGCACTATAAAAATAAAAAAGTCTTTCAACACATGTAAGACAGTTTTCTGTGCTTCAAAATGTTGGAATTGTATTCATATATATATATATATATATATATATATGAAGTACAATTAATAAATATTGGAGTCTCCTCAACTTATGAAATAAAAGCAGCGTAAAAACACTTTGCAAAAACAAACCAATTCTTGCTTATAGAAGACCTAGGAATTTGCAAGATATTTTAATCAGAACTAAACCGTCAGAAAATATAACAAGATGTTTTTCATTATGGAAATGTAACAGACGTCGGTGTTCTCACAAATACAAATATTACAGAAAGTACTTATTTCAGTAGCTCCAATACAAAAGAATTGTTTTCTCTACGTTATAAAACTGTCCGTATATCAACTGATGTAATTTATTTGATAACCTGTAAAAAAAAATTTAATATGCAATATGCTGAACAAACACTTAAACAAGTTTCTAACAGAATGAATAATCGCAGCTTTCATATAAAAATTGCATGGATCCTCAGTTCTCCTCTAATGTTTCAATACATTTTAATACAAATAATCACTCTTTACGTGATTTTTCTTTCATACCAATCGACATTTTGCATGGAGAGATGAACAGACTAATTAAAGAAAGTTATTAGATTCATCCATTAGATACTTTCTATCCCAATGGCCTTAATACTAAAGTATTATGTTTAATTGTATAAAATTTTAATAAAAGAATTGATATGTTTGATACATATATATAGGTTATAAATATATAATTGTATGTACTATTGTTTGTCTCTATATTGTCATTTCACTGATTAAAATTTCATTTGAGACTCTTGTATCTTTCTGATCCCGTTATACATATGAGATTGTTATGATAATGCGTATCATTCAATAACTTTATGTCAATGACGTAATTGTTCATAAATATATAGACGTCATCCGATTCTTTCAAAAACGTTTGTGCAGGAAAAAGAATACAGTAAATGATAAACTAGTCGCACAAATTTATCGGCGTTTGTGTTGTTTTTATATTTCAATTATATATATATATATATATATATATATATATATATATATATATATATATATATATATATATATATATATAGAGAGAGAGAGAGAGAGAGAGAGAGAGAGAGAGAGAGAGAGAGAGAGAGAGATAAACAAATTGCCTAAATTACTGTGAATAATTTGTAAAACTATATTATATGTGACATATCTTGTTCCCTTTTGTAGATTAAAACTTATATTCAAAATATTATTTAGATGTTGAGATTCTTTTCATAAAATGCTATAATAAGTATTAACATTAATAACAAATGCATGTACCATGGTTGTAAATATGATTCTTCAATGCACGCAGGGCATACTGACATGAGTACACAAGGAATGTTTTCCTTCACTATAGTCATCAGTGTACGGGGCGCTCTACAGATAATACATGCTTCTGAGAGAGTGTCAGGTGCAAGATGAAGTTGTTTGCATTTGCAACATGCACAATGGAGAGAATCTTGGCATACCTCTATGCTACTTTCATGTACTGTGGATGAAATTTCTTTACATATTGTACTTGTGGGAATTGGACATGATCTAAGCATACAGCAGGCAGAAATTGCCGCTCCAAAGTACGCGAAAAATCAGCCTGAATTAGTCAAAAGTACACTATGTTCAGCACTTATGTAAATAGGGAAACGAATTTTGCCAGAGTAGGCAATACCAGCCTCTGAAAGTACAATGAATGAATTACAAAATATATAAAAAGTAAAAAAAAGTTATCGGCTCTTTTTTTATTTTATTTACCTTTGAAGTCCAGGAAGTGAAAATGACCAAGCGGAGCTAGCAGTTTTTTGAGAGATGCACATCTGAAGTAAGACCAAGGTGTATACTCTAAAACTCAAATTGCACCCATCAATCATACAACAAAATAAAGGAAATTCAAAATTCTTTTAACAATACCTTAGATGTACAAGGTCTTTTTTAAATAGCCAGGACAACCAGTGAGGAAAACCTGGGTAATTCTTTTTCTTTAAAAATCTAACCCCTATGCAAAGTACGAAACTGGAGAGTGCCACTCCCCAAAATAATACACATCAATCTGGATCAGTATAGCTCATGATCTATCAAAGTATTACGCACCTGTAGATCTGGGTTTGTGCCGTTTGGTTTATAGCACAGATAGAAAGTGACACTAGTGTTGGCAACTCACGTGACCCGAGCGTTAGTAGCTCACACGACACTGGTGTCGGAAAGTCACGCGATGCTAGTGTTAACTCCTGTGACTTTAGTGTTTATAACTCACGTGACTCTAGTGTCGGCAATGGACTGGCCATTTAATTTTCGGAGCGGGCCAGGGGGAGGGGAATGTGACTATTTTCTTTCCAACCATGATATTTTCTTTTCTTTTATCTCATCATCATTTTTTTTTTTTGGGGGGGGGTGGGGGGGGAGGGGGATAGGGAGAGCTAATAGGATGGATAGAGTTAGTTTTATTTTTTGACAAATCAGAGCAACTGTATTTTTGTCAAGTTTTTTGGGGAATGGAAATTCTTTTTCCAAAAATTCCTAGGCGCACCACTACCCCGCCTCGAAAATGTTCCGGTGTATAACATACACACATCTACCAATTCATTGGTAACTCATATGACACTATTGTTTATAACTCTCATGACACAAGTGTTTGTAACTCTCTTGACATTAGTGTTGGTAACGCACGTAAGACTATTGCTGGTAACACGTGCCACTAATGCGGGTTACACAAGTGACACTATTGCTGGTAGCTCACGTGACACAAATATTCCATGAATGTAGCCATATTTACAGATGTATGGCATACTCATTGCATGCACCAACAGATTAGGCCCATAGGGACCAACTATTTAATTTAGGCCGGGGTGGGGTGGGGGGTGAGGGGGATACTGAAAAGAAATTTTCGGCCCCCATTTAGCGTGAAAAATAGTATTCTTCTGATTTGTAGAAGAAAGGAAAGAACTTATTATATTTATCGCATCAGCTGAAAAATATAAATTACCTAGAGATAAAAGAAAGAAATCCAGAAAATTGCATAATTCTAACCTCTCTTGATGAGAATGTGCAGGAGATCAAACTTTTTAAAACTTGAGCATGAGTTTAAATTTGTGCTCAGAAATCCTGTCATTGCTAGCGTGCTGTAAATACCGGTAGTTCTCATTATGCACAGTTAAGGACAAGATGCTATTTAACTTCGGTAAAGATATAGATCAGATGGTATGAAAGAACAAGAGACCATCTTTTTGTAAAGTCCGCCTTTTATTTAGCTAGAAAGTAAAAACAAATAAATAAACATTGACCTTGATCTAGGGTGCGGACGGACGTAACGACAGACATGCACATGGATGTCAAGGTGACCACTAAGTGAAGCTTTCGTACAAGGCAGGCTAGACAAAAATTAGTTCTAAAGAGTAAATTCGGTCCGTGTAGCATTTAGTGATTCAAATGTCAAACTTTTGTATATTTATTAAATTTTACATTTCTAAATTTTCAACTTTTAGATTTGTGGTCAAAATTCTAACAAATTAGATTGGTAGATTTTTGTTTAAAACTCGGAATTTCAAAATTTTTGAAGTTTGGATATTTCAACAAATTTCTTAACATCTAAAGACTTAGAAATTTGGAAGTTTAACTCTTTCGAACTTTCACTTTATCGATTAAAAAAAAAAAATCAAAATATTTAAACCTGTAAGTAATAATGTTTCTTTTTAATTCAGACCGAGGGTGTCAATTCTTTATTTCATCTCTCCGATTTTATATCCATGGGCGTCTGCAGGGGGGTGGGGTGGGGTGGGCGCAGTTGCTCCACGGATTTTTTTTTTTACAAGTCCATTGTGCAGTACATATATAGCTGCAAGCCTTTCGTGCCTTTGATTTAAGCTTTACCCCCCCCCCCCCAAAAAAAAAAAAATTCCTGCGGACGCCAATGTTTATATCCCCCTATTATTTTTTAATCATAATTCCTATTATAGTGTAATAAATAATGAAACAAATACATAAATAAATACGTATTTTTAAACAAATTTTTTTTACTTTTTACAGTAATCTTTAATATAACTGAATAAAACATGTCCTTGATGTACATGAAGAGCTCGTGGTTATCTCAACATGTAAAACCTTTGTCATTCACAAGTATAACAAACAGTTGTCATTAACAAGTATAACAAACAGTTGTCGTTTAGTAGCAGGGTCTTGGATGTGAGTTAATCAACAATGGAAAAAATTAAATTTTGAATTATAAAGTGGTACACAGACCAGAATGACTTCTCAACAGAATTTGAAATAATTTCATGCCAGAATCCTTTAGGTCAAATCCGGTCAACTTCTACTGAACGTTTTTTAAAAAGAAGGTAAAGTTTTTCTAATATTAGCAACAACGGCCTTATCAGCATTATTAGTACAAAACTGAAAGCTCTTCATTTTGGAATGTTTCATTTAAAATGTTCCCAATGGTTTAGCGGTTTTTGAGAAATTGGTGAGTTATGCCCCTTTATATACTTAGTGTACAATTTTCGTCTCTAATTGTAAAATGTACAATATCAACCATTAAAGACAGAAATAACTTAAATAAATTTGAAATAAATTAACATTATAAGCGGAACATACAAAAAAAGACTTTATAAAGGATATATATTTCTAAATTGTATATTAGTATGTATTTTTATTTTACTAAGTTTTCAGCAAACAATAAATAAAACTATATAAACTAAAATTTCGTTCTTTTGTATCGGCAATTTTGATTAGTAATTCTTTTCAAGTTTCTCTAGTAAGGCAGATAAACTGCCTTTAAAAAAAACACAAAGTAAAATACTGACAAACGTTTTCTTGTAGAGTATTCAACACGTCGGTAAAGATGTATACGAACTTGAAAGTACTGACAAATGTTTTCTTGTAGAGTGTTCAACACGTCGGTAAAGATGTATACGAACTTGGAAGAAAAAAAAAAACAAAGGGACTGTGTTTAAGTGAATTTTATGATATACAGAAAAGATATTGCACACCAATATATATATATATATATATATATATATATATATATATATATATATATATATATATATATATATATATATATATATATATATATATATATATATATATATATATATATTCCACCTTAATCCTCGTTTGGAAATAATATCAAAGCTGGTAACAGTGTCTTAAATGTTTGCACAAACTATATCGGCAGTTTCGAAGTGTGAATATTAAGCTATTATTCCTGTTGTGTTGCCAACCCTGGTGTACGCCTACGAAACCTGGACGGTGTACACTGACGCCATGCCAAGATGGTCCTACTAAACACCGCAAAGTCAGACAAAGGCAGACAAAGTCATGCAAAGTCAGACAAAGGCAGACAAAGTCATGCGAAGTCAGACAAAGTCGGTTTATTTTTGTTTTATTTGTATGTATTTGTATACATTATACTATATTAACTTTGGTTTGATATTTAGATTTTAAAAAAGCGTGATTTAATATTGTTTGATTGGTACATACGCACCCTTAGTTGTGTCCCTTTATTTAGCGTTGTGACGCCGATATATATGTCGACAATTGTTAATAAATATTCATTAACGAGTTATTTAACAAAATAATTATATTATTTAGATATACACAATAATATTAGGACAGTATTATATTACATAAGTATAATATAAATATTTAATAGAACAAAGGCAGATAGAGTATGAAAGTAATATCAAATATATAAGTTTTATATAAGTATTTAATCGAATATAGTATGCCAACGTGATGTAATAAACTTAAGATATCGTATGACAAAGACAGATTTATTATGACAAAGTATGATGTACTAATGCTTTAATATTATAAAGTCAGCACTATCAAAATCGGCTAATTATACAAAGTATTATATTTCTGCACTTAACGTTTCACTGCCACAAAGTCCAATAGACAATGCATTGAACAAACAGTTCCCATCACCCGTGGTCATAAACGGTTGCAAAGTATCAATTTCGTTGCGTGCATTACATTCTAAGAATCCTAGAGCAGTGAAATCTATACGAAGACTTGCAGTGTCCTTAATATGGCTACTTTGTAGAGGCGGTAAAAGAAATTTTTCTCGACGGGCAATAACATGGAGACGATCGACACTCAATGAAGCAGCCTACAATCATACATAAATAAATATGTATATGTTTCGTTATACAAGCGGTAGTGTATAGACTGAACTATAAAAATCAAAAATAACGGGGTTGCTATATTATTGTATTATTGTCGTTCTTGTTTATTTTTATTGTGATATTCTCTGTAATGGAGTAAAAAGTGTTAGATGTGATTTGGCGGGAAATGTGAGTGACATAGTAACAGGGGTGTATGTCAGAGAGAGAGAGAGAGAGAGAGAGAGAGAGAGAGAGAGAGAGAGAGAGAGAGAGAGAGAGAGATTATTATTATTATATTTATTATTATTATTATTAAAACGAAACTACATAACGTCGCTGTAATTCTAAAAACTCGAAGTTGACTTTTGGAGCGAAAATCTTTTTTTGCTTTTCAGAATAACTATAAAGGGACACACATTTTGCGGAAATACTGAAGTAATAAATCAATTAAAAGTTTTAGTTATGGTCATTTTTTTAAAAAAATTATCAGTAGAACAAGTGTGCTTTCTGAAAGTACAGAGAACCATGACGATTATACTTCTGGAGTGTCATATTTACAAAGGAAACAAGTTTCAATATATTGAATAAATGCCAAATGGAAAATGCCATTGAAATGTTTGTTTGACATTTTGCCTACAAAATTAAGACAGGAAAACTATCGGGAAATGAATTGGCTCAGATGAAGCAGTCGTGGGATGAACAGCATTACAATGAACAAGATAGCATTGTATATAAATAATGACAATTGTTATTGGGTTCACAAAGTACATGTATTACCATACGGAGAAATAAATACTCTAACAACGATACATACAACTCTACAAACTAAAGTCTCATTCAAAGTATGTTTGTTTTTTTTTTTTTAGAACTTCTTCCGTTGTTCATTTAATCTCCTCTGGAAAACATGATTTTCTTCATATACATGTACATAAAGCATATATACGACAAACTATACAATTATCACTTACCTCGTTCAGTCGGAAGAGAGCTTTCATGTAGCTATATTCTTCACCATCATTGTTCTTAATGCAAACTCGGCACATAAAACTATAATTCCCGGAAAGAGCATTTAATTCACTAACTGTGATGCCTTCACACAATGCATGTACCAAACTTTCGCAAGAATCACAATGGACCGAATCATTGGCACTATTCTGTTTGCAAACAGCGCACGGGTACTGATGGAGTTTAACACGCTTACGAGCACGGGCAGAAGGCATTCTGACATTTCAGTAACAGCACCTACGTTTGAGATTGCCGACGCCGGAATATAATTAAAGGTTGATTAAATGATTACTGTTTGAACAGTACTGCATGAACAGATTTGTATAACTGCTTGAGACAACGTAAAATAGCCAGGAACCGCGTTTGATTTTGCCGACAGCGGCAGAGTAATTTACTGTTTGTAGCATAATCGCTTCTTCTCATCATATACCGCAAACATTAATAGCAACAGAAAAGATCTGTATTACTGCTTAAGACACTGTAATGATTATGCTGAAACAAATTAGAACATTAACATGTGAAATGATGTTCTGTATTTGTACTATACATCTTGTTATGGTCTATCTTTTTCAATGAAAGTACATCACGAATTTATGATTATGAATGTTAATAGAATATTTAATTGCGACATAATTTAAACGAATACATGTGCAAAATTAAATTAAATATAATACTTTGTATAATCAGCCGATTTTTATAGTGCTGACTTTATAATATTAAAGCAATAGTACATCTTACTTTGTCACAATAAATCTGTCTTTGTCATACGATATCTTAAGTTTATTACATCACGTTGGCATACTATATTCGATTAAATACTTATATAAAACTTATGTATTTTATATTACTTTCATAATATTATTACGTGTCTCTCAATAAGATAATTATTATATAAAATTATTAAATCTGGTTTTGTCACATTGAGATTGCCTTTGTCATACGCTATCTGTGTTATATGACTTTGTCATACTCTATCTGCCTTTGTTCTATTAAATATGTATATTATACTTATGTAATATAATACTGTTATTGTGAATATCTAAATAATATAATTATTTTGTTAACTAACTCATTAATGAACGTTTATTAACAATTGTCGGCATATATATCGGCGTCACAACGCTAAATAAAGGGACACAACTAAAGGTGCGTATGTACAAATTTTACTTTCAAACAACATTAAATCACAATTTTTTAAAATTTAAATATCAAAACAAAGTTAATATAGTATAATGTATACAAATATGTACAAATAAAACAAAAATAAACAGACTTTGTCTGACTTTGCATGACTTTGTCTGACTTTGCGGTGTTTAGTAGGACCGATGCCAAGAAGCTGAACCATTTTCACATGGGCTGCCTGAGGAAACTGATGAGGATAAGATGGCAGGACAGAGTCCCAGACACTGAGTTTCTCACACGGGCAGGCATTCCAAGCATCCACAATCCACTGATGAAATCACAGCTGAGATGGGGATGCCACATCTGTGACCAGGATCTCAGAAGAGTGACTACCAAAGAAAATCTTCTATGGCGAACTGAAGGAGGGAAATCGATCTCAGGGAAGTCATTAGAAACGCTCCAAAGATTCCCTGATGTCATCCTTGAAACACTTCAACAATGATCCTGAGTCTTGGGAAGATCTCACACAGGATCGCTCTACCTGGCGGAGTCTCATCCATACTGGAACTAGACTTTGAATGGAAGAGAACTGCAGAGGCAGTGCAGAAGCGTGAGCAGCATAAATCTCAGAACTGCAACATGTCCTCTATTGATCAAGAAAACCCAAGCGGCATCTCCTGTTCAGTGCGCCATAGACAGTTCAGAGCACAAATTGGCCTGATCAACCACCCACACACTTACAGAAACCAAACCAGTTAGTGATGTCATGTCATTAGTGAGGTCATGGTCATCTTTGAACTCGAAGGACGAACAACATTATTCCTGTTAACGTACAGTTAAGATGTGTGAATATGAAGCTAGTGGGCCTGTTAACATACAGTTAAGATGTGTGAATATTAAGGGCCTGTTAGCATACAGTTAAAATGTATGAATATTAAGCTATTGGGCCTGTTAACATACAGTTAAGATGTATGAATATTAAACTATTGGGGCTGTTAACATACAGTTAAGATGTATGAATATTAAGTTAATGGGCTTGTTAGCATAAAATTAAGATGTGTGAATATTAAGAGCCAGTTAGCATACAGTTAAGATGTGTGAATATTAAGCTATTGGGCCTGTTAGCATTTTAGAAATTGTCCTGACCAAATAGACCTTAAAGTCACATACTTGCCAATTCTGCAGACAGAAAGAGGTTAGCAGACTGAGATGGAGAATATTTGTGCATGAAGTGAAAAAAATGTGCTGAAGGCACATCAGGAATGGTGTTGGAGGGGTACCCCTTCCACTGTGTTGCGGTAAAAGTAAAAAATAAATGTATGTTACACAGTGGCTGCACGAGGGTTCGAGGCGCACAGGGGCAATGTTCTTTAGTGGTGTCCCTACTGAGGTGCCTGGGGGCAATGTTCTTTAGTCATTTTATAAAGAATTGCCCCCGTTACATTAAGGTGAGGTGAAATACTATGAAAATTTCACCTGCCAAAAAAAAAAAAAAAAGAAGCTCCCAATGACGCCCCCCTCCCCATTTGCATGGTGCCCAGGGGCATTTACCCCCCCCCCCCTCCCTATCACCCCCCTCGCAACGCTACTGGTATTACATCATGATATCCAATTAGAGGTCAGATGAGATCGCTTCAGGGATCTCAAATTAATCTTGCGATGATCCAAGGGACTTGATAAACAGATCAAGTGTCAAATGGCAGCAAAAGAAAAATCTGAGTAAACCATTTTCAAATAATTTTTAAAAATGGTATGATAGATCCAAGTCTGCAAAATCAGCATTCTGTTGAAAGAAATGTCACCTACCACAGGAATTGGTATAGTCTGATATATCAACCCCAAGGGCGGATTAAGGTGCTAGGAGGACTGTGAATAATTTCCAAAAGTGCACACCCCTACCCCCCTAAAATACTATTTCACTTCGTTGCTTCCATTTGCTCCACCTTTAATCCAGCCTTGATCATCCCCCAAACCATCACCGATATTGATAAATATCAGTACAGGTTTGGTCGCTATTATATCGGACTAGAAATGGTAGTGTTAATAGGTTTGATGCCACTCTACCCATCAGTTCATTACAGCTAAAAACCGACTATCACATGTTAGCCATGATTGCATAATGATAAGTCAAAATAAACTGCGAATGCCTTAAGACAATTGGACAACTGACCGTGTTGTATCAGAATTATATAGTGTCTATGAACACAAGGCTATTTAGATCTGGTTTTTAAATGCCTTCATAAAAGTGCATATATGTTGGTGGTAAGGTTTGCACCATTTTTATTTAGAACCAAATACATACTGCAAGAAGTGTTTAGTGAAAACTAAATGGCAGTACGAACTTCTAATGCATGAGTAGTATAGATGACAACATTGTCGAGATGGCCACTTCATTTTCAGTTAGGAGTGGAGCCTTTACCAGGCCTTTCTTCTCAACCTGAGTCTGGAGCTTTTACCAGGCCTTGCTTCTCAACCTGAGTATGTGGAGCCTTTACCAGGCCTTTTTTTTCAACCTGCGTGTGTGGAGCCTTTACCAGGCCTTTCTTCTCAACCTGAGTGTGTGGAGCCTTTACCAGGCCTTTCTTCTCAACCTGAGTGTGTGGAGCCTTTACCAGGCCTTTCTTCTCAACCTGAGTCTGGAGCTTTTACCAGGCCTTTCTTCTCAACCTGAGTGTGTGGAGCCTTTACCAGGCCTTTCTTCTCAACCTGAGTGTGTGGAGCCTTTACCAGGCCTTTCTTCTCAACCTGAGTCTGGAGCTTTTACCAGGCCTTTCTTCTCAACCTGAGTGTGTGGAGCCTTTACCAGGCCTTTCTTCTCAACCTGAGTGTGTGGAGCCTTTACCAGGCCTTTCTTCTCAACCTGAGTGTGTGGAGCCTTTACCAGGCTTTTCTTCTCAACCTGAGTGTGTGGAGCCTTTACCAGGCCTTTCTTCTCAACCTGAGTCTGGAGCTTTTACCAGGCCTTTGGTTCTCAACCTGAGTGTGTGGAGCTTTTTGTTCGTCTGACTTTCTATGAAGCCAAATTATTATTATAATTTTTATTGTTGATTTTAACAACACTTTGAACACATTATTGGCCATATCGTACAGAGGAAATGGGAGCTAAGTGCCTTTTCCAAGGACACCCTGAGGCAGCCAACCCAGGCTGGCATTAGCAGCTATCAAATCCACTACCCTTGGATTACAAAATCTGATGCTCTATCTACTGAGCTACTGTGGCTCCTACAAGGTCAAATTAGAGGTCATGATGTCATTGTTAGGCATCAAAATAACCAAACTTATTTCAAAACTTAGTAATGATGCAAGTATCCTTCTAAATAACCATGCTTGTTTCAAAACTTAGTAATGATGCAATTATCCTTCAGAGTAATCAAGTTTATTTTAAAACTTGTTTAATGTAATTATCCTTCAAAATAATCAAACTTGTTTCAAAACTTAGCTTAAAAATAACCATGCTTGTTCAAAACTTGTTTAATGTAATTATCCTTCAAAATAGTCAAGCTTGTTTCAAAACTTAGTAATGATGCAATTATCCTTCAAAATAATCAAGCTTGTTTCAAAACTTGTTTAATGCAAATATCCTTCAAAATAATCAAGCTTGTTTCAAAACTTAGTAATGATGCAATTATCCTTACAAATAATCAAGCTTGTTTTAAAAACTTAGATTTAATGCAATTTTCTTTCAAAGTAAAGAGCTTGTTTTAAAACTTAGGCTTAATGCAATTATCTTATTATAGTTTGTAAGTAATTAACATGCAAAACTTGAGCTGTTATTTTTTTCTTAATGTTTAGACATTTTATGATCACAGGATCTCAGAGCTCCCACCAAACCATGCGAGAATGTTTAACGAGATTATGCGGTATCTGGATAGGACCCACATGGCACGGCCCTGTGCTAATTAAATTTTTTACCTTTATATTGCTTAGCTACAACTTTAAAATTTGGTATTATACCTTAGAATTCAATAATGATTTTATAATGATACTTGTAACAAGTTGGTATTATACCTTAGAATTTAATAATGATTTTATAATGATACTGTACTTGTAACAATTTGGTATTATACCTTAGAATTTAATAATGATTTTATAATGATACTTGTAACAATTTGGTATTATACCTTAGAATTTAATAATGATTTTATAATGATACTTGTAACAATTTGGTATTATACCTTAGAATTTAATAATGATTTTATAATAATATATGTAACATGTTGGTATTATACCTTAGAATTTAATAATGATTTTATAATGATACTTGTAACAAGTTGGTATTATACCTTAGAATTTAATAATGATTTTATAATAATATATGTAACATGTTGGTATTATACCTTAGAATTTAATAATGATTTTATAATGATACTGGTAACAAGTTTGTATTATACCTTAGAATTTAATAATGATTTTATAATGATACTTGTAACAAGTTGGTATTATACCTTAGAATTTAATAATGATTTTATAATAATATATGTAACATGTTGGTATTATACCTTAGAATTTAATAATGATTTTATAATGATACTGGTAACAAGTTTGTATTATACCTTAGAATTTAATAATGATTTTATAATGATACTTGTAACAAGTTGGTATTATACCTTAGAATTTAATAATGATTTTATAATGATACATGTAACAAGTTTGAAGGCCAGATTTTCCCTATAATCAATAATCAATGTGTTAGCACAAACTGCTGATCAATCATGAAATTTTATTTAATTCCCATTATAGGTTCCAGAGGAAAGCTTGATACTGGAATGGGTTAAAGTGATGAAAATATTATATGTAAAGACAGTGGACTGAAGGCCATTCTAATAATTGACCCCTTCGACAAATATATAATTTTATTGATGTAATGAAGGCATCTTGTAATAGAAGGGTCTTAGGATTCTTCAAAACAATTTGGTCATTACATCGTGTATTCTGGCCATATGACTTCAATTAAGTACAACATAAACTGTACATTGTACTGGAGTTTAACTACTGGTAGTACCTAGATTACATTATGATAATTGCTATTGGATACAAATATTTAATAAACTGACATTAGCACAAACATTTTTTTTTATCAGTTTCTAAAACTTCACAAAAAATTGCAAAAGTCCAAAACATTTCAAAGTAATTTGGAAACAATTATTATAAATGTACAAGATAGCACATGTACCAGTGTCTTCACAAAACAATGGTCATGTATTCAGATCATACCAAGCAGCAGTCATCCATGTCACGGATGAGTAACCTCAACTTTACAATTACATGTTTAAGGGGTAAATTCAAAAGTATAGGTCAATATAGAAAATATATGGATCAGCAGCCATCCCCTGGAAAATAGCTGATTGTCTCTCACACAGGCATGGTTGTCAAACTTTCACGGACCCACACTGTTTTATATGTTCTGTGAAATCACTATATTTTGTGGGATACCAATTTTTGTGGATTTCATGGTTGGTACAACTACGAATTTAAAGACCCAATGATCAATGAGTCTTCTGTCTAGGTAATACCATCATTTCCTTACACCATGAACTTAAAGACCCAATGAACAATGAGTCTTCTGTCTAGGTAATACCATCATTTCCTTATACCATGAACTTAAAGACCCAATGAACAATGAGTCTTCTGTGGAGGTAATACCATCATTTCCTTATACCATGAACTTAAAGACCCAATGAACAATGAGTCTTCTGTCTAGGTAATACCATCATTTCCTTATACCATGAACTTAAAGACCCAATGAACAATGAGTCTTCTGTGGAGGTAATACCATCATTTCCTTATACCATGAACTTAAAGACCCAATGAACAATGAGTCTTCTGTCTAGGTAATACCATCATTTCCTTATACCATGAACTTAAAGACCCAATGAACAATGAGTCTTCTGTGGAGGTAATACCATCATTTCCTTATACCATGAACTTAAAGACCCAATGAACAATGAGTCTTCTGTCTAGGTAATACCATCATTTCCTTATACCATGAACTTAAAGACCCAATGAACAATGAGTCTTCTGTGGAGGTAATACCATCATTTCCTTATACCATGAACTTAAAGACCCAATGAACAATGAGTCTTCTGTCTAGGTAATACCATCATTTCCTTATACCATGAACTTAAAGACCCAATGAACAATGAGTCTTCTGTCTAGGTAATACCATCATTTCCTTATACCATGAACTTAAAGACCCAATGAACAATGAGTCTTCTGTGGAGGTAATACCATCATTTCCTTATACCATGAACTTAAAGACCCAATGAACAATGAGTCTTCTGTCTAGGTAATACCATCATTTCCTTATACCATGAACTTAAAGACCCAATGAACAATGAGTCTTCTGTGGAGGTAATACCATCATTTCCTTATACCATGAACTTAAAGACCCAATGAACAATGAGTCTTCTGTCTAGGTAATACCATCATTTCCTTATACCATGAACTTAAAGACCCAATGAACAATGAGTCTTCTGTGGAAGCAATCCTATCCCTTCCTTATAACATGAATTTAAGCACTAATGAAAATGCAATTTTTGCCGCAAAACCATGAAAATAAATGAAGTCACAAAAATATGTAAAACAACAAAATTATCACATCCTAAACATATGACTGTTCATCACAAAATATTCATTGTACAAACTGAATGTCTGAAAATTTGTAAGTTGTTGTCAGACATTCATTCTATTAGGAGTAGTTGCAGTCAATCCTGCATACCATTACCCCTCTATCCCCCACCCCTAGTCATCATACCTTTTAAAATTAACTGCAGTTAATTTGGTCTTTTATTTGAGCTATCTAGTTATTACAGAGTTATGGAATTACCAATGTGTTACAGAGTTATGGAATTACCAATGTGTTACAGAGTTATGGAATTACGGTACCAATGTGTTACAGAGTTATGGAATTACCAATGTGTTACATAGTTATGGAATTACCAATGTGTTACAGAGTTATGGAATTACCAATGTGTTACAGAGTTATGAAATTACCAATGTGCTTAAAATCTTACACAATCCTTTTTTTATTTTCCTAAAAGTCAGTGATGCAAACATTATTTTTATATCAATATGATGTACATGTGCCATTTGACATTGCACTATAAGGTTGGACATTGACTTTGGAACAGAACCATTAAAGTTGTAGGGGTCAAAGGGTTTGCTGTGACAATAAAACTTGCTACTCTGTTTTTACTGTGCATTAGTAAAATGCAATAGTTGTGAGCATCGATTTTAATTTTTGAAGGGATTATTTTACTTTTAATCTTTCCTATGCCTTTATGAAAATAACATAACTGTTTGTTGGGAACCCCTCTTTAGCCATGAAACTGAATGGTCTGCTCCCATGGTCTGATCATATCAGTAATGTCACCAAAACATTGCCTAAGCATATCTGGTTACTATAAAATAAAATCAATGAATACCTAACTGTTGAGTACAGGATTTCAAGAATATGTAACTGTTGAGTACTGGATAGATAATGTTTTATTAAATCAAAGAATACCTAACTGTTGAGTACAGGATAGATAATGTTTTATAAATCAAAGAATACCTAACTGTTGAGTACTGGATAGATAATGTTTTATTAAATCAAAGAATACCTAACTGTTGAGTACTGGATAGATAATGTTTTATAAATCAAAGAATACCTAACTGTTGAGTACTGGATAGATAATGTTTTATAAATCAAAGAATACCTAACTGTTGAGTACAGGATAGATAATGTTTTATTAAATCAAAGAATACATAACTGTTGAGTACTGGATAGATAATGTTTTATAAATCAAAGAATACATAACTGTTGAGTACTGGATAGATACAGTAATATTTTATAAATCAAAGAATACCTAACTGTTGAGTACTGGATAGATAATGTTTTATAAATCAAAGAATACCTAACTGTTGAGTACAGGATAGATAATGTTTTATAAATCAAAGAATATCTAACTGTTGAGTACTCGATAGTTAATGTTTTATAAATCAAAGAATACCTAACTGTTGAGTACTGGATAGATAATGTTTTATAAATCAAAGAATACCTAACTGTTGAGTACAGGATAGATAATGTTTTATTAAATCAAAGAATACATAACTGTTGAGTACTGGATAGATAATGTTTTATAAATCAAAGAATACATAACTGTTGAGTACTGGATAGATACAGTAATATTTTATAAATCAAAGAATACCTAACTGTTGAGTACTGGATAGATAATGTTTTATAAATCAAAGAATACCTAACTGTTGAGTACAGGATAGATAATGTTTTATAAATCAAAGAATATCTAACTGTTGAGTACTCGATAGTTAATGTTTTATAAATCAAAGAATACCTAACTGTTGAGTACTGGATAGATAATGTTTTATAAATCAAAGAATACCTAACTGTTGAGTACTGGATAGATAATGTTTTATTAAATCAAAGAATACCTAACTGTAGAGTACAGGATAGATAATGTTTTATTTAAGTTATCTTCAGCTTCATCTTGAGCACTGCAACATCATATTGGGTAATGATTTAAAAACAAATATGTTAAAAGTGAAAAGACTTTAAAAAATGAGCCATCAGAATTATCCTTGACAACGATGTTTTTAATGTCTACCAATGTAAGAATGATTTGAAGATCATGACTATCTATGAAAGAATATGTTTAGTGAAATATAAATTTATGTTTAAAGTTTCTAAGGGATCTATGCCAACTATATAAATGGTATGTTTAGGAAAAGGACTAATAATACTAGTACAGATACTAATTTACCAATACTTTGCTGTATGCCATCTATGACTTTCTTCTTCCTAAACCCAAAAGTGAATTGTATAAAAAATAGTCTGGCTTTTTTGGTCCACACCTATTGAAATGTACATCTTACCTATAAGATGAGATCAATACACATGTACCAGTTTCTGTTAAAAAAGTATTTATTACATTTGAATAGGAGTTTCTTATCACTTAGCAGAAACTACTAATGTCCAGTTTGGGCATTTTATAGTCAGTCATGTTGGACACGTCTAGCATATATGACAAAGTTGCAGATGCCTAGTACAAACTATCACTTGGATAAACTTGTTTTGTACATTTTTTTCTATGTGTAAACCAAACTGATGTTGACATATATAATGTTTAACATGTGTGGAAACTTGCTATATGTAAAAAAAAATATGCAGTTACATAAGTTTCCATATGTAAATCCAAATATATATTTTATATAAGTTTCCATATGTAAATCCAAATATATATTTTATATAAGTGGTAACTTTGGTAGTTTATGCAGAAATGTTTGGGACACAGAAAATGTGCATAAAAATGTATCATCCAACACTGTTTGTCACATTCTTTCTTCAAAGGCAGTTAATGTAGAAATGTTCGGGGCTAGGGTAGTTTACACGTAAAATTGTGTCATCCAACATTGTCACATTCTTTTTTCAAAGGCAGTGTATGTGGAAATGTTTGGAGCAAGGGAAATTTAAACACATAAAATTGTCTGTCACATTTTTTCTTTAAAGGCAGTGTATGTGGAAACGTTCAGGGCAAGGGAAATTTACGCATAAAATTGTAGCATCCAACACTGTCACATACTTTTTTCAGGGGCAATATATATGCAATTGTTCAGGGCAAGGGAAATGTACATATAAAATTGTAACATCCAACACTTTTGTTACATTCGTTCTTCAGGTGCAATGTTTGTGCAATTGTTCGGGGCAAGGGTAATGTACGCATAAAATTGTAGCATCCAACACTGTTTGTCACATTCTTTCTTCCGGGGCAATGTATGTGTAATTGTTTGGGACAAGGGTAATGTACACATCAAATTGTAGCAACCAACACTGTTGTCACATTCTTTTAGACTGGGAATCCAGTCTTTTTTTACCTTGTGTGCATAAAAAAATATAGAGGAGAAAGACTATGAGTGCAACCTTTATTGATTAATGATAGCTAAAATAAAGATAAATATGAATTAACAGTATAATTTTAACTTTCCAAAAAGTAAATGAGTACAGAGTAAAAACTATACATATATAGATATAAACAAGTATCTAACTTGGTGTAGAGTGCTGTCTGATACAAAGTATATAAAGCATAAATGTAACATCAGTTATAACCCTGTTCCTTATTTAAACTATCACCATAAAATTATAAAAATGGCAATTGACTTTACAAAGCCACTGCTATGCAATTGAAAGATCACCTAGCTCTTGTCACAAGATATTTTCTGAAATTCACATATTACAAAGTTTTTAAACATTGGTAATTTACACCTAACATGTATAGTATATTATTATACAGATGGAATAAATCAACTTGACTCCTTACATTTTTTTGTTTATTCAAGAACTTTGTCATCACAATGCATGTTTAAGAATTGAGTCTTTACCATGACTACTGCAATATTAGAGACACCAATCTATAATAGAGCCATGATTACTAAGACTCTTTGTCAACATAGAGTATCACATGTCAACATAGAGTATCACATATTAAGTACACTTATGGTATTAATAATAAAAAGGGTAACATCCTGATGATTTTAAAGTGAGTTCAGACTATATCAAATCTTAGTAATATATTATCTCATCATTATCACTGTATTCTCTCAACTATCTAATCACACCTGGGGTCAATTACTTTCAATATGTAATCAATTCAATTACAATCACTGTTGAAATTTGATACAATTACTCACTTCTGAGCAAAGTAATTGATTAAATTACTCTACAGTTTTAATGTAGTCAATTACTCTTGATAATATATATTTCGATAAAATAAAAAATATTTGTATGTACTATGCATTTTAAGAGTGACAGAATAATCTCTATGTCTTTATAACAAAGTATTTTACATTGAAGAAAAATACATGTAGTCACTCCCAATTAAAGATAATATTTACTTTAATACCTCTACTGTACTATTACTTTGACTCATGCAAAAACACCTTAATATTTAACACTACGTGTACATACCCATTTATTATTTAGTTTGCAATTTCTTTGTAAATCAGTTCATCAAAATGAAATTATGATCTAATAACTCAGTAATCTTGATTACAGGGTATGACTAATTATTAAATTACAATTATTTGTAATCAAAAATATGTCTGACAACAATTTCATGTGATTACTGACAAATCAGTAATCCTAATATTAATAATAATAATTTGAGTTAATAGTTGTTACTTTGCAAGCAAGTTTATCAGACATATTTAATTTGAACAATCTTCTTTTGAATAATCAGATCAGACTGCATTATAAAGAGAACTGAGACTAACAGCTGATGGATTCAAAGAATCAAAATGAAAAAATGTGTTCTTACAACACACATGCTCCTGCAAATATGATGCAATATTAAAAATTATACAATTTTACAGACTTATAACTTCCACTGTTAGTTACATAACTTTCAAATGTGAGTAAAATTAAAACAATAGTTTATGTGACATTCCAGTTCAAAGTTATGATTTACAGACTATATTTTAATCCTGTTTGTAGGAAGAATTCCACATTAAGTAACATAGCACAACTACTTGCACCTAGTTCCCTTTGATTGCCCCTCCGTTTCCTCCAGGCAATAAGATGTGTACTTGCACCAGGCCCCATATGTTAGACCTTCCATTATCTCTACACAATAAGATGTGTACTTGCACCAGGCCCCCTATGACAGACCTTCCATTTATTCTTGTCAATAAGATGTGTACTTGCACCAGGCCCCCTATGACAGACCTTCCATTTATTCTTGTCAATAAGATGTGTACTTGCACCAGGCCCCCTATGACAGACCTTTCATTTATTCTTGTCAATAAGATGTGTACTTGCACCAGGCCCCCTATGACAGACCTTCCATTTATTCTTGTCAATAAGATGTGTACTTGCACCAGGCCCCCTATGACAGACCTTCCATTTATTCTTGTCAATAAGATGTGTACTTGCACCAGGCCCCCTATGACAGACCTTCCATTTATTCTAGGCAATAAGATAAGAAGATGGTAAGTAATGTTGAGTGACATGTTGGAAAGGTCCATGTAAGTAATGTTGACTGACATACTGGAAAGGTTCATTGAAGGGAAAAGTTCCAAGACAAAACTCTGTAAAACTGTGTCAGAAAACAATGAAAACTGATCTTGATCTAGCCCTTTGTTAACATCATGCTGCATATCAAATATGGTTTAAATCCAAGAAGTACTTCAAAAGTTACTGAGCAAAACAAAATTTGTAATGGCAGACATGTGTTAGACAACAAACACCTTGTTAAGATATGACACTTCAACATATTACAGGAACATACAAAAAATCTATTACCTGAGCACACTTTAAAAACATTCCAAAGCATACACTGGTGGTGACTCTTTACAATGGACTCTATTCACATACAAAAATAATTAAACCCCTGTGCTTTTAAAACAATGTTACAAAATACATTAATCTGTGCTAAGGCATAATTTTTGTAAGGGTTGTATGGTCATTGATATGTAAATATTTCAACAAGAGTTCATAACAGTTATACACACCTGTCTCAACAAGAGTTCATAACAGTTATACACATCTGTCTCAACAAGAGTTAATAACAGTCATACACTTCTGTCTCAACAAGAGTTAATAACAGTTATACACATCTGTCTCAACAAGAGTTCATAATAGTTATACACCTATCTCAACAAGAGTTAATAACAGTTATACACATCTGTCTCAACAAGAGTTCATAACAGTTATACACCTGTCTCAACAAGAGTTAATAACAGTTATACACATCTGTCTCAACAAGAGTTAATAACAGTTATACACATCTGTCTCAACAAGAGTTAATAACAGTTATACACATCTGTCTCAACAAGAGTTCATAACAGTTATACACCTGTCTCAACAAGAGTTAATAACAGTTATACACATCTGTCTCAACAAGAGTTAATAACAGTTATACACATCTGTCTCAACAAGAGTTAATAACAGTTATACACCTGTCTGAACAAGAGTTAATAACAGTTATACACATCTGTCTCAACAAGAGTTAATAACAGTTATACACACCTGTCTCAACAAGAGTTAATAACAGTTATACACCTGTCTCAACAAGAGTTAATAACAGTCATACACTTCTGTCTCAACAAGAGTTAATAACAGTTATACACATCTGTCTCAACAAGAGTTAATAACAGTTATACACATCTGTCTCAACAAGAGTTAATAACAGTTATACACTTCTGTCTCAACAAGAGTTAATAACAGTTATACACTTCTGTCTCAACAAGAGTTCATAACAGTTATACACTTCTGTCTCAACAAGAGTTCATAACAGTTATACACTTCTGTCTCAACAAGAGTTAATAACAGTTATACACTTCTGTCTCAACAAGAGTTAATAACAGTTATACACATCTGTCTCAACAAGAGTTAATAACAGTTATATACATCTGTCTCAACAAGAGTTAATAACAGTTATACACCTGTCTCAACAAGAGTTAATAACAGTTATACACTTCTGTCTCAACAAGAGTTAATAACAGTTATATACATCTGTCTCAACAAGAGTTAATAACAGTTATACACTTCTGTCTCAACAAGAGTTAATAACAGTTATACACATCTGTCTCAACAAGAGTTAATAACAGTTATACACATCTGTCTCAACAAGAGTTAATAACAGTTATACACTTCTGTCTCAACAAGAGTTAATAACAGTTATATACATCTGTCTCAACAAGAGTTAATAACAGTTATACACCTGTCTCAACAAGAGTTAATAACAGTTATACACTTCTGTCTCAACAAGAGTTAATAACAGTTATACACTTCTGTCTCAACAAGAGTTAATAAGAGTTATACACTTCTGTCTCAACAAGAGTTCATAACAGTTATACACTTCTGTCTCAACAAGAGTTAATAACAGTTATACACTTCTGTCTCAACAAGAGTTAATAACAGTTATACACACCTGTCTCAACAAGAGTTAATAACAGTTATATACATCTGTCTCAACAAGAGTTAATAAGTTATACACTTCTGTCTCAACAAGAGTTAATAACAGTTATACACTTCTGTCTCAACAAGAGTTAATAACAGTTATACACTTCTGTCTCAACAAGAGTTAATAACAGTTATACACTTCTGTCTCAACAAGAGTTAATAACAGTTATACACCTGTCTGAACATAATATTTATACAATATTATCAGAAATTTAATTATTTTATATGCATGATACAGAAAAATTCTGATCTTACAGTAATTCCTAGACACCAAAAAATGTATAATTTTCCATATATCTAATACCTCCAATCACTGATTTACATAAACATGTAGAACAGATTAGGTCCAATGTTTACAATGTAAGACTATCAATCATAAAGATGAACTAAGCCAAATACAATTTGATCAAGAGCAGGTAATTTTTTTTCCAACTATAACAATAAGATCATTCAATAATACATATGAAACAGTTTTATGTGTTTCAAGATGTTGGAATAATAATAAAATATTTGAGAACGAAAATGAATGAACATTTTCATTACTCGGAGTATTTCATAAAGAATATAATCTTGTGCAAACTTTTCCTTGGAAAATAAATTCCGTCTGCCACTGTAAATAATTAAAACACTATACTAAAGGTGATATGAATTGTCCCCCTTTGTTCATTAAAACTTGTTTAAAATATTATTTAGACATTGAGATTCTTTTCATAAAATGATAGAATAATTATTTACATTAATAACAAATGCATGCTTCATAACTGTAGATATGACATGAATACACAAGGAATTTTGTCCTTCACTATATTTATCAGTGTATAATACACACCAACGATGATCAGTAAAATGTATTACACACCTGTAGATCTGGAGTTGTACTGTTAAATTGATAGCACAGGTAGAACAAAACAGGATACACCCTGATCTGCCTGTATGTTACATACCTGTAGATCTGGGTTTGCACTGTTCACTTGTAAGCACAGGTATAACAAACAGGGTACACCTTGATCTGCCTGTACAATACACTCCTGTAGATCTGGGTTTGTACTGTTTAATTGACAGCACAGGTAGAACAGGATTCACACTGATATGACAATGTATTACACACCTTAAGATTTGGGTTTGTACTGTTCACTGGATAGCACAGGTAGAACAAACAGCATACATCTTGATCTGCCTGTACATTACACACCTGCAGATCTGGGTTTGCACTGTTCACTTGATAGCACAGGTAGAACAAACAGGTTACATCATGATATACTTGCACATTACACACCTGTAGATATGGGTTTTTACTTGTAAGCACAGGCAGAACAAACAGGGTACACCCTGATCTTCCAGTACATTATATACCTGTAGATCTGGGTTTGTACTGTTCACTTAAAAACACAGGTAGAACAAACAGGGTGTACCCTGATCTGCCTGCTGTGCATGATGGGTAGATCAGGTCTAAGCTGTTTGGAGTTGGTCATGTGTTACACACAAAGGAAATACAATAAATAAAAGAGAACCAATAACATTAATCCAAACAAAGTTTTTACTTTGATAATAATGGTAGAATTCTCTTTATGAAATATATGTATTATCACCTCACAACTAGCTTTTCACAAAACTATTTTTTTTATATATCTATATTTCTATAGGTAACAAATACAGGATATCTTATTGTTCTATTTTCATACTAGTCATATTTCTGGTTTGATATGTATTATAGACGTGATTTTTCACCACATTAAATATATAAACATTTTTAATAAACTTCCTCATATGCAATATACACTATTTAAGGCTGAAAAGTGTCGTTGTTTAGGGAGCTTAAAAGTTATGTTTTATACAACAGACAAGTGAAAACAACCTCTAGGTCAAGAAAACAAAAACTTTAGTATGTTATCATATATTGTATCTTTTGTTTTTTTTTATAAGAGATATGAATTTGAAGTAAGAAAATATATCCCCCGTCTCAAATGAAAGATTTTCTAGAATTCTCACCTGATGTTGAAATAACAAGTGTAAACATGGGTTAAACATACCTTTAAAAAAAATACAAAATGTTGGTAAATGAGTATTTTAGTTTGGAATCTAGGCACGATGTTGTCACATACAGCAGTAAATATCACAACAATTGACTCTATAAATTCTAAATTATCTATGTTAGGGTCCACAGATTCACAAGAAGAAACAAGGACCAAAACTTCAGACGAACACTGAACATACTTAACATTACTGTCAGTATTGCAATATTTTAAAAAATCAGTGCAAAAATCAAGGAACTACAAATTTACATTATAGAGAATTGAAGAAAAAAAAAAGCCTGAAATATTCCCAAACATTTTTTACTTGTCTGGATATGATTTTCAAGAAATTGCACAATAATCCAAATTACAGTACTCCCTCACTATATTGCTATTCACGGAAACTGTAAAAGTAGACCACGTTATATTGGGGTATTTCATACATGTTACTATTAAATAATGAAATGGGATCCATGTCCATACCTGACTTGTAAAAGTAGACCAAGTTATATTGGGGTGTTTTATACATATTACTATTAAATAATGAAATGGGATCCATGTCCATACCTGACTTGTACAAGTGGACCAAGTTATATTGGGGTGTTTTATACATATTACTATTAAATAATGAAATGGGATCCATGTCCATACCTGACTTGTAAAAAGGGAATGCATTATACTGAGGTGTATTATACTGAGGTGCCTTTATAGTGAGGAAGTACTATATGTTCTTCCCATTTTATATACAGTTCTGGGCAAGTAAGATACAAAATTTCTCTATAAGCAGAATTTTAAACTTTTTCCCAGCTGCTGCTAAAAGAGGTTTTTCAACCCTAATTATGGTTACAGTGATATGATTGATGGATATAAAATAAAAAATATATATGTATAACAAAATATACTTTCTCGTAAACAGAAAAAGTATAGCACAGGCAATTGGCAAGTATGACTATACATGGCTGTTAGGCAAGTATTTAAAACTTATATTTTGTCCCATTTGTATACAGTGAAACCTTCATGTAAAGACCACCTTTTCATACAGGTCACTGTTTATGGGTCTTGTTTTATTAATTGCCATATAATTTTACCTCTATAAAAATGATAACTGTGTACAAAGGACACATTTTTTTGATCCCATGAGTGTCTTTTATAGAGTAATTTAACTGTAGTTAGTAAAATATCACCTTCATATCTCCATAAGCTAAATCCATGTGATCAACAATAGAAATGAAACATGATATGATTAAAAACATGAGTCACTCAAAGGGACTGACACTCTACTGGTAAAAAGAATTTCCAAGAATTCAAGATAAGACCATTTCTTCCTTTTAACTCTTGAGTGTTGAAACCATCTATGATATGCTTCAGCAATAACAATATTTTCAAATAAGCTGCTGTGATGTACATAGTGGATGTCAGCTTGGCACCATTTTCCTTTAAGACAAAGCAGACATCATTAGAAGTGTTTTGGTGAAAACCCTATGTCATAATGATCCTCCATTCAGGGGAAATAGTGACAACAAGATTTTTAAGATAGTCATTATGGCAGCCATATTGGATGTACAAGTGGCACAAACTTCATTTAGGACCAACAAGGTATCATAAGAAGTCTATTGGTGAAAACCCCATGTTGATATAGCCATCCATCTGGGATGAGTAGAGATAACAATATTTTCAAGAGATGACTTTCCATTCAGGAGTGGCATTAACAAGATTTTCAATATGGCTGCTGTGGTGGCCATATTGGATGTCAGATCAGCACCATTTTGATTTAAGATCAACTAGACATCATAAGAAGTCTTTTAGTGAAAACCTCATATTGATATGACCATACATTCAGGATGAGTAGTGATAACAAGATTTTTAAGATGGCTGCCATTACAGCCATATTGGATGTCAGATTGGCACCACTTTATTTAGGACCAGCTAAAAAATCATAAGAAGTCTTTTAGTGAAAACCCATGTTGATATGACCATCCATGTAGGAGGAGTAGCAATAGCAAGATTTTCAAGATGGCCACTGTGGCAGTGATATTGGACGTCAGATTGGTACCATTTTCATTTTGTACTAGCTAGACATTATAAGAAGTCTTTTAGTGAAAATGCCATGTTGATATGACCATCGATGTAGGAGTATTTTTAATTCAACTACTTGCCTCCAACCTTTTTTGAATCTAGATTAGCCATAGAAAAAAGGCATAAGTAATATATTAAAATGCCATTATAACAGACAAATGGCCATCAATTCCTTTTATCAAGTAATTTTCAGAAGATACCGAAGTCCTAGTCAATCAATTTTCATATTTCTATTTTTAGTAGTATGAATTCAAATGGGAAGATGGTTTGTTTTACATTACATAGTACAGGCTTTATTCAGCACAACAACCATTATTCCAACAGTGGCTCAGTGGTTTGTGTGCCAGATTTGTGACCGAAAAGGTGCTGGTTTGAATTCTACCATCTAAGTAGCCCAGGATGGCTATCATGGTGTGTCCTTTGGCAAGGCACTTTGCTAAAATTGTCTCCGCACTAAATAACCTACTTGTCTTGGTGTCCTGCAAAACGCCAAACCAAACCAAACCATTTCATGCAGGCCCTTTACTAGAAATGATAGATCTGCAACCTACATCGTACCCATGCCAATTCTTTGTTAATCACATAAAAATACACATGTTGTTTTAGAATGTGCCATGAGGACTGGTATTATATATTATCATATAAAAATACACACATGGTTTTAAAACATGTTATGAGGACTGTCATTATAAAGTATCAAATTCGAATACACACACTGTTTTAAAACATGTTACGAAGACTGTCATTATAAATTATCAAATTTGAAAAATCAACAGTTAGAAAAGCTTAATATCAGTGTTCCTTCTCTGTCATGGTCTTGAATTTTCAGACATCTGTTTCTATTGAGATTGGTCTCTGCCCTTTACTCTCTGGCCTCAAATCAAACCTACATAAGGAAAACAAGAATAAATTTTTATTAGTTAAGATTTTCAGAAGATGATAATACTTAAAGGCAACAATAAGCAATACAAATGCAGTTTCATCACCAACACAAGTCCCTAAACTTCCAATCTCCAATTCTGTTGTTTTCATTAAAATGAACTGCTGTCTGAAAATTTTATTGCCAAGGTAATGCTCTCCTTCACACAGTAATTCGGGTCCATAACTGCTGTGTTATAACACATAACTGCTGAATATGTTATGTACTGAACTTCAGTATAGCAAGAATGAACATTTTATGAATACATTGCTGGCACGAGTTTTGGTGGTAGTGGTGGTGGTGGTGGTGATGCGGCGAGAGTAAGAACAATGTCATATTGTTATGCAGTTTTATCACAAACACATGTCCCTAAGCTTCCAATCTCCAATTCTGTTATTTTCATTAAAATGAACTACATTATATCCAGCATTTTGGTCAAGAGGTCTATAGTAATACTACATTATATCCAGCATTTTGGTCAAGAGGTCTATAGTAATACTACATTATATCCAGCATTTTGGTCAAGAGGTCTATAGTAATACTACATTATATCCAGCATTTTGGTCAAGAGGTCTATAGTAATACTACATTATATCCAGCATTTTGGTCAAGAGGTCTATAGTAATACTACATTATATCCAGCATTTTGGTCAAGAGGTCTATAGTAATACTACATTATATCCAGCATTTTGGTCAAGAGGTCTATAGCAATACTACATTATATCCAGCATTTTGGTCAAGAGGTCTATAGTAATACTACATTATATCCAGAATTATGTTATAATGAAGGGTGTTATAACAAGGGAGAGTGTAGTATCTAACATTTACACATCCCTTTCTAGGGGTGTTATAACAAGGGAGAGTGTAGTATCTAACATTTACACACATCCCTTTTTAAGGGTTTTATAACATGGGAGAGATGTAGTATCTAACATTTACACATCCCTTTCTAAGGGTGTTATAACAAGGGAGAGATGTAGTATCTAACATTTATACACATCCCTTTCTAAGGGTGTTATAACAAGGGAGAGTGTTGTATCTAACATTTACACACATCCCTTTCTAGGGGTGTTATAACAAGAGAGAGAGACATAGTATCTAGCATTTACACACATCCCTTTCTAGGGGTTTTATAACAAGGGAGAGATGTAGCATCTAACATTTACACATCCCTTTCTAAGAGTGTTATAACAAGGTAGAGTGTAGTATCTAACATTTACACACATCCTTTTCTAAGGGTGTTATAACAAGGGAGAGACATAGTATCTAACATTTACACACATCCCTTTCTAGGGGTGTTATAACAAGGGAAAGATGTAGTATGTAACATTTACACATCCCTTTCTAAGGGTGTTATAACAAGGGAGAGACATAGTATCTAACATTTACACACATCCCTTTCTAAGGGTATTATAACAAGGGAGAGTGTAGTATCTAATATTTACACACATCCCTTTCTAAGGGTGTTATAACAAGGGAGAGATGTAGTATCTAATGTATACACAGATCCCTTCCTAACATATTGTCTTTTTGACTTTTGTTTTTAAAATTCCAAAAATATTCATAGCTTTACCATTCAGTAAGGGCTTTGGTCACGTCCAGGTTTTGCAAGTCTATAATAATCATGCCAATTAAGTCCTGTTTGAATGTGTTGTCATTATTCACTGTTACCTCCAAACTACGGCTGTTTATTTCTCCTGGCAGAACTTGAAACTCGAACCTGTAAAGAGTTATTTATAAAGCCATTTACTGTAGGCTACTGATTGTTTGAATATGTCAATAAGCCTTATTTAACACCTCCTTACCTGTATTTCATAATCCAGCCTTATTTAACACCTCCTTACCTGTATTTCATAATCCAGCCTTATTTAACACCTCCTTACCTGTATTTCATAATCCAGCCTTATTTAACACCTCCTTACCTGTATTTCATAATCCAGCCTTATTTAACACCTCCTTACCTGTATTTCATAATCCAGCCTTATTTAACACCTCCTTACCTGTATTTCATAATCCAGCCTTATTTAACACCTCCTTACCTGTATTTCATAATCCAGCCTTATTTAACACCTCCTTACCTGTATTTCATAATCCAGCCTTATTTAACACCTCCTTACCTGTATTTCATAATCCAAAGCCAATAAAAGGGTTATTATTATTATACTTCATACATGTAAGACCTTTCTCCATTGGTTGAAAACCTGCATTCTATATGTCATAGTACCCTTTTAACGTTTGAACTATATCACTGTCACTAAGCTACATTACCTAGCAATACTAAATAAAGCAATTAATTCTACTGGTTGATGGACTAAAAGTGTTGTCATGCAAGGAATATGAAATCGTAGCAATTTTGTCACAATGATGCCACTGTGCTAATCTCTCTTTGGGCATTAACCTATGTTTTTCTCTCTATCTTGCAATAAGGATGATGAATTAGTAACTATTAATCATACACTGAGAAAGAAAGGAAGAAAGGAAAAGAACATTGTGTAAATGTAACTACATTGTAAATGATGGTAATCTGGTCTAAAATTTTCAGATTCTGCTCCAGTGACCTGTATTGTGCTGGCATGTAAAACTATGAGAACTAATATGCATCAACTGCCTTCAATGCACTTTGGCCATTCATGCAGTGTGTAATTGATTCTCAAGTTTCTTGACTTCATGAATTCTAAAAAATATGAAGTTAAAATCTTAAATAAGCTCACTCCATTTAAAAAAACATTTAGAAGGTAGACTCTGTGTGCTTAATCCTATACAAATACAGTATATACATTGCAGATCACCTGTGACAAATACAAAGTTATCATCCTTAGATTTAAAACAAGTATAGATTTGACATTAAACCAGCTATCATCCTTAGATTTAAAACAAGTATAGATTTGACATTAAACCAGTTATCATCCTTAGATTTAAAACAAGTATAGATTTGACATTAAACCAGCTATCATCCTTAGATTTAAAACAAGTATAGATTTGACATTAAACCAGTTATCATCCTTAGATTTAAAACAAGTATAGATTTGACATTAAACCAGCTATCATCCTTAGATTTAAAACAAGTATAGATTTGACATTAAACCAGTTATCATCCTTAGATTTAAAACAAGTATAGATTTGACATTAAACCAGTTATCATCCTTAGATTTAAAACAAGTATAGATTTGACATTAAACCAGCTATCATCCTTACATTTAAAACAAGTATAGATTTGACATTAAACCAGTTATCATCCTTAGATTTAAAACAAGTACAGATTTGACATTAAACCAGCTATCATCCTTAGATTTAAAACAAGTATAGATTTGACATTAAACCAGTTATCATCCTTAGATTTAAAACAAGTATAGATTTGACATTAAACCAGCTATCATCCTTAGATTTAAAACAAGTATAGATCTGACATTAAACCAGCTATCATCCTTAGATTTAAAACAAGTATAGATCTGACATTAAACCAGTTATCATCCTTAGATTTAAAACAAGTATAGATTTGACATTAAACCAGTTATCATCCTTAGATTTAAAACAAGTATAGATTTGACATTAAACCAGCTATCATCCTTTATCCTTAGATTTAAAACAAGTATAGATTTGACATTAAACCAGCTATCATCCTTAGATTTAAAACAAGTATAGATCTGACATTAAACCAGTTATCATCCTTAGATTTAAAACAAGTACAGATTTGACATTAAACCAGTTATCATCCTTAGATTTAAAACAAGTATAGATCTGACATTAAACCAGTTATCATCCTTAGATTTAAAACAAGTACAGATTTGACATTAAACCAGCTATCATCCTTAGATTTAAAACAAGTATAGATTTGACATTAAACCAGCTATCATCCTTAGATTTAAAACAAGTATAGATTTGACATTAAACCAGTTATCATCCTTAGATTTAAAACAAGTATAGATTTGACATTAAACCAGCTATCATCCTTAGATTTAAAACAAGTATAGATTTGACATTAAACCAGTTATCATCCTTAGATTTAAAACAAGTATAGATTTGACATTAAACCAGCTATCATCCTTAGATTTAAAACAAGTATAGATTTGACATTAAACCAGTTATCATCCTTAGATTTAAAACAAGTATAGATTTGACATTAAACCAGTTATCATCCTTAGATTTAAAACAAGTATAGATTTGACATTAAACCAGTTATCATCCTTAGATTTAAAACAAGTATAGATTTGACATTAAACCAGCTATCATCCTTAGATTTAAAACAAGTATAGATTTGACATTAAACCAGTTATCATCCTTAGATTTAAAACAAGTATAGATTTGACATTAAACCAGCTATCATCCTTAGATTTAAAACAAGTATAGATTTGACATTAAACCAGTTATCATCCTTAGATTTAAAACAAGTATAGATTTGACAATAAACCAGCTATCATCCTTAGATTTAAAACAAGTATAGATTTGACATTAAACCAGCTATCATCCTTAGATTTAAAACAAGTATAGATTTGACATTAAACCAGTTATCATCCTTAGATTTAAAACAAGTATAGATTTGACATTAAACCAGCTATCATCCTTAGATTTAAAACAAGTACAGATTTGACATTAAACCAGCTATCATCCTTAGATTTAAAACAAGTATAAATTTGACATTAAACCAGCTATCATCCTTAGATTTAAAACAAGTATAGATTTGACATTAAACCAGCTATCATCCTTAGATTTAAAACAAGTATAGATTTGACATTAAACCAGCTATCATCCTTACATTTAAAACAAGTATAGATCTGACATTAAACCAGTTATCATCCTTAGATTTAAAACAAGTACAGATTTGACATTAAACCAGCTATCATCCTTAGATTTAAAACAAGTATAGATTTGACATTAAACCAGCTATCATCCTTAGATTTAAAACAAGTATAGATTTGACATTAAACCAGTTATCATCCTTAGATTTAAAACAAGTATAGATTTGACATTAAACCAGCTATCATCCTTAGATTTAAAACAAGTATAGATTTGACATTAAACCAGCTATCATCCTTAGATTTAAAACAAGTATAGATTTGACATTAAACCAGTTATCATCCTTAGATTTAAAACAAGTATAGATTTGACATTAAACCAGCTATCATCCTTAGATTTAAAACAAGTATAGATTTGACATTAAACCAGCTATCATCCTTAGATTTAAAACAAGTATAGATTTGACATTAAACCAGCTATCATCCTTAGATTTAAAACAAGTATAGATTTGACATTAAACCAGCTATCATCCTTAGATTTAAAACAAGTATAGATTTGACATTAAACCAGCTATCATCCTTAGATTTAAAACAAGTATAGATTTGACATTAAACCAGCTATCATCCTTAGATTTAAAACAAGTATAGATTTGACATTAAACCAGCTATCATCCTTAGATTTAAAACAAGTATAGATTTGACATTAAACCAGCTATCATCCTTAAATTTAAAACAAGTATAGATTTGACATTAAACCAGCTATCATCCTTAGATTTAAAACAAGTATAGATTTGACATTAAACCAGCTATCATCCTTAGATTTAAAACAAGTATAGATTTGACATTAAACCAGTTATCATCCTTAGATTTAAAACAAGTATAGATCTGACATTAAACCAGCTATCATCCTTAGATTTAAAACAAGTACAGATTTGACATTAAACCAGTTATCATCCTTAGATTTAAAACAAGTATAGATCTGACATTAAACCAGCTATCATCCTTAGATTTAAAACAAGTACAGATTTGACATTAAACCAGCTCTCATCCTTAAAGTTAAAACAAGTATAGATTTGACATTCAACCAGCTATCATCCTTAATCTTAAAACAAGTTCAGACATTAAACCAGCTATCATCCTTAGATTTAAAACAAATATAGATCTGACACTGAACCATCTATCATCCTTAAACTTAAAAGAAGTATAGATTTGACACTGAACCATCTATCATCCTTAAACTAAAAACGAGTATAGATTTAACATTAAACCAGCTATCATCTTTAAACTGAAAACAAATCTAAATTTGACATTGAACCATCTATCATCCTTAAACTTAAAACAAGTATAGATTTGATGCAAATCAATATCAATGAAAAACCTCCCGAGGACTTACGTTTCATCATAGATGGGATCGAGGTTGTCCTTGATGAGTTTGGTCTTACGCTTGCCTTTGGTGGACCTGTCAGGCAAGAGGTATAACTTGACATATGGATCAGAGAAATGATCCCTATCCATGGCTGGCAAACCTCTGGAATAAACAGAAAATTACTAAATTCTATATTCATCACATGATGTTATCATGTAATAGACCCTTTTCAAAACCTTAAATCAAAGCATCATCAGCCTTGTCTCCCATACTAGTAGCTTATCGAGAATGAGGCTAAGGGCGTAAAACTACTCCCTGACAGAAGTGCGATACAAAGAACTTGGAAAAGCATTACATGTTAATCTCATATATTTGTGTGTACTACTTGAAATGATCATCCATTTTTTAGTTTTTCTTTTTGTTTCTTTTTTTAATAAATGTGTTTGTCAACAAATTTGTTTTATATAAATATATATATATATATATATATATATATATATATATATATATATATATAGACACACACACACAAAGTGTTTTGCCCTCTAACTCCGTGGTAAGTCAATGTATAGTATCAGATAATTAGGTATTTATTAATTTATTTTTCTGAATTAGAGTTAATTTAAATTAAGGATAGTTAGTATAATTATACATCATATATTTTCATTCCTTTATTAATATGCATATCATTCCTTTGTATGAAACTGTCACATGGAAAGATGCATCCACACCTGGATCCATACAAAATATAGCTAGTCACAAAGACAATGAATGGTCACTTTTCTCTTCAAACAATTATATTTCCTTATTGCGTCTTTATTCCAAACTAGCTAATGTATATTCTTCCTTAAGAATTAATAGAAAATCTAAGATTATTGCAGCAAAACAACATTGATTTTTCTTTAACCGTACTCCCATGTTCTCACTATGAATAAGTCAAACAGCTAATGAAAGTTACACTGAGGAATAATTTATGGTGATTATCTAATATAATTATTAACCATGAAAGGTAATTATAAGTAATTTCATTATTGTAAAATCCAACTGGCTTGAAGATTTGTTTTAATGATGCATGTCACACTCACTAGAGTTATTGGCCTTGGGGATGGGATCAATGATGCATGTCACACTCACTAGAGTTATTGGCCTTGGGGATGGGACCAATGATGCATGTCATACTCACTAGACTTGTTGGCCTTGGGGATGGGATTAATGATGCATGTCACTCTCACTAGAGTTGTTGGCCTTGGGGATGGGACCAATGATGCATGTCACACTTGCTAGAGTTGTTGGCCTTGGGGATGGGATCAATATATAATATAGAGCTATTTGAGCCTATGGATTCTCAGACCCTTTTTATTATTCTTTTTTTTTCATTCAATTTTTAACAGTAAATTATAGAGTAAATCTTCCAAATATGAATTTTGCATGCATTTTGTTTAACATTACGTGAAGATTAGAAATTAGTATCTCTGGTAAAATTGCCTCCAACCTAATTCCCCAAACTGACCGTTAAAATTACTGAAGAGTTAGATTGTCAAAAATTATAGACTGCATTACCTCCCTTGACAAAAACTTGACTTGCTGTTATGTGTTAAAAAATTCTAGAACAAGCCAACCAGGCTCTAATGAAGAAGTATATTCATTGCATGGTTATTTGAAGTATATTCATTGCATGGTTATCTGAGGTATATTCATTGCAGGGTTATTTGAAGTATATTCATTGCATGGCTATTTGAAGTATATTAATTGCATGGTTATTTGAAGTATATTCATTGCATGCTTATTTGAAGTATATTCATTGCATGCATATTTGAAGTATATTCATTGCATGCTTATTTGAAGTATATTCATTGCATGCATATTTGAAGTATATTCACTGCATGCTAATTTGAAGTATATTCATTGCATGCTTATTTGAAGTATATTCATTGCATGCTTATTTGAAGTATATTCACTGTGTTAAACCAGGAAGTATTATGAATAGTTTTCTTACCATTCCAAGCATATTGTATTACATGTATAAGAGTCTGTCACAAGTGATTAAAGCATCACAAATCCTTCTAAACATCAAAAAAAGTATTTAGACATATTATTTAGGAATCATCAGGGAAATATGAGCATGTGAGAGAGAGAGAGATAAATAGAAGAATAATACTGAAAAAAGTCTACACCTTTCACAGGGTACAGAAATTTGAACTGCAAACACATATCTACAGTAAAGCATTGCTTTATAAATAAAATGGAGAAATAAAAGCACCAAATATCAAGTAGAGCATGTCAAAACTGTATTATATTAAGAGATAAGGGGTTAAAGTTAGAGGCGGGGTCCTCTATGTTCCATTTTAAAGAACTGCAGTTTAGTTTTCAAAAATTACTGTTGATAATTTTGACTAAAAATTTGATGTATTCATTTAATGTAAAAGTTACACAATATGCAGAGATCATACTTCTGCATTTGAATGCACAATATTTTCATAATTCTTTTTGCTAATTGTCATCATTTGTTTTTCTTTCTTATCTCGATCTCTAGATGACCATAGGTGTTGCATTCGCCATTTTAATTTCAATTTTTTTTTACAGGATCACTATTCATTTCAAAACCTATCATGAATTCCCTACTCTATAATCATCACTTTCACATACATATCAGTGGCAGGTAATACTTGTGCCAATCTTGTGAGAGTCATACTTTTCAACACAATAATTTATAACTAGAGGAATGGTAGGTAATTTGCACACATAAATGTATCCTTGCCTCCCCACATCCCACCTCTACCATATAATGGAGATTAGTCCATAGTAAAAAAAAATAATCTTAAAATAGTATGTGTACAATCATAAGCAAAATGACTGGTCAACATGCATCTCCTGGGCTCCAGGTGGCCAAGTGGTCTATGGGGCTTGCCTTTACAGATCACTCACACATCTCACTTCTGTCCGCATGAGTTCGAGTATTGACTCAACCAAAGTGGGTATGTGAGAAAGCTTGCCAGTAGCCTCCTGTGGATCTGTGGTTTTTCCTGGGTTTCTCCTCCACCAAATATACTGGCAGCCATGTGTAGCCTATCATGTGCTGAAAAATGGCATTAAACCCCATAAGACCGAAACCAAACCAAACCAAACATGCATCTCTTCTGATGATGGTCATAATATGCAATAAGTTTCACAGCGTTCCACTAAAACTGCAGAACAGACACATACACACATTTCTGTGATACATTGCAACCATATTCTTAAGTCGGAAAGGTCACTAATTCTAACAATAATCATGCGAGCCAAAAGATTTGTCAATACATGCATTCTCAGATACACGGTTTCACAGTGATCCATCAAAAACAGCAAGCCATGTTACATCCATAAGATTCTGTCTTACACTGCATTTAACCGCAATACATAAAGGTCAATAACTCTAACAAAAATTGCGAGAGCCAAGTGATTTGTCGACATGTGGATCTTCAGATGATGGCCATAACATGTACAAAGGTTCATGGTGATCCATTGAAAATTGAGACTAGCTGTGTTTACAAGATTCTATCCTGCGAGGAGTATTGCGAACAAGATTAATAAGATGCCACTGAGTCAGCTTTACTGATGTTTGAGCAGCACCATTTTAATTTGCACCATTTTCATTTAGGACCAACTAGACATCATAAGAAATCTTCTGGTTAAAACCCCATGCTGATTTGACTTTCTGTTCAGGAGGAGTAGCAAAAACAAGATTTTCAAGATGGTTGCCATGGTGGACATACTGGATGTTAGATTGACAACATTTTCATTTAGGACCATCTAGACATCATAAGAAGTCTTTTAATGAAAACCCCATGCTGATCTGACCATCTATTCAGAAGGAGTAGCAATAACAAGATTTTCCAGAAGGCCACTGTGTGGTGGCCATATTGGATATCAGATTGGTGCCATATTCATTTAAGATCAACTGGACATCATATAAAGTCTTTTGGTGAAAACCCCACATCAATATGACTTTCTGTTCAGATGTGGTAACAAGATTTTCAAAATGGCTGCTATGATGGCCATATTGGATGTCAGATTGGCACCATTTTTATTTAGGACCAGCTAGACATCATAAAATGTCTCTTAGTGAAATCCACATGTTGATATGACCATTTTTTATGTATGAGTAGTAGCGATAACAATATTTTCAAGATGGGTCTGTATCAGCCATATTGTATGTCAGATCAGCACCATTTTCATTTAGGACCAACTAAATCAACATAAGAAGTCTTTTAGTGAAAACCCCATGTTGATATGACCATCCAATCAGGTGGCATAACAAGATGGCTGCTGTGGGGGCCATCTTGTATGTTTGAGCAGAACCATTTTCATTTAGGATCAAGTAGACCGGGGGATGAATGAGTGTGTAAAGTTTCATGGTTATCCTTCAAGTGGTTTAAGAGGAGTAGCCATAACATACTTGTGCTAGTGGACAGATGGACAACAGATGACAGACAACAGACAACGGACAGACAATGGACGAAAGACCATCTCATAAGGGGCCCTGGGTGACCGAGTGGTCTAAGGTGCTCACCTTTACAGATCACTCACATCTCACCTCTGTCCACGTGGGTTCGGGTCTTGGCTCTGTCAACGTGGGTATGTGAAAAAGCTTGCCAGTAGCTTGCTGTGGTTTGGTGGTTTTTCCAGGTTCTTCCTCCACCAAATATATAGGCCACCATGTATAGCTTTCATCCTACATTTTCCCAGCAGTCCCTACTTGATTTTGATCATTTTAGCTCACCTGGTCATAAGGCCAAGTGATGATTAACTAATGTTATTGTGTGGAAACTGTTTGTCTGCTTTCAGTATGTGATCTTGACCTTTGACTTTTAGACCACAAAATCAATAGGGCTCTTTCTAGAAGTCAAGTAAGCAGAAGTTATACAATTGTTAGCCTATTGCCATAATCACTGCCTATTGCCCCAATCATTTTGCCAGAAATATATTGATTTGTTGAACTTTATATTAAGGCACCATGGTGGCTCTGTGGTTAATGTACCAGACTTATAACCAAAAAGTTGCATGTTCAAATCCTGAAATTGGATCTTCCTGGGTCAGCTACCATGGTATGTCTTTGAGCAAAGCACTTTACACCAAATGCCAAGGCACTAATTAACCTACATGTGTTGTGGTGCCATGAAAAAAAAAATTTAAAAAAAATCTGCTGAACATAATATTAATGTACATGTATACTGCTTTCTAGTCAATAATACAAATAATAATAATAATTATATGCACTTCATTAAAATATGTGTCGCTATCCCTTCATGACATGACTGACTCTTTTCTATATGATTATGGTTATTTTGTGATATACATTTTTGTTTCTTATTTTTTTAACAGAATGTAGTTTTAAGGAGAAAGTGTTGTGGATGCCACAGAAGGAATAGAAGCTGACAAACAAAAAGGGTGCAAAATCTATTGTAGAAAGTAATGTTGTCAAAATGGTTAGTAGCAAGAAAATGAGGGAGCACTGTTCTGGGAACTTAATCAAAATGAGGGAGCACTGTCCTGGGAACTGCAATCAAAATGAGGGAGCACTGTGCTGAGAACTGCAATCAAAATGAGGGAGCACTGTGCTGGGAACTGCAATCAAAATAAGAGAAGACTGTGCTGGGAACTGCAATTAAACTGAGGAAGAACTGTGCAGGGAACTGCAATCAAAATGAGGCAGCACTGTCCTGGGAACTGGAATCAAAATGAGGGAGCACTGTGCTGGGAACTGCAATCAAAATGAGGGAGCACTGTGCTGGGAACTGCAATCAAAATGAGGGAGCACTGTGCTGGGAACTGCAATCAAAATGAGGGAGCACTGTGCTGCAAACTGTAATTAAAATGAGGGAGTATTGTGCTGAGAACTGCAATCAAAATGAGGGAGCATTGTGCTGGGAATTGCATTAGGGACAACTAGTATACTTACTGGCATTTATGAACAACCACAACCATTCTCTCTCTCTGTGAACTGTAGCGTAACGTAAGCTGAATACGTCCACGACCAAATTCACCGCCTAGACTGCAAAGGGAGAAAAATTGTGTCAACCCACAAAAGATAGCTATGTTGGTTATGAATTATAGATAAGTAGATAGATTATTCAATAGAGTTTAAAATACAAAAAAATAAATTCTGTGAATTTTTGTACCCTGCCTATCATAGGAAGGTCATGTAAATTGGATAGTAATGAACTTTAGCCTGACCTTTAATACAGAGTTGAAGAATTACATACATAGCAAACATTCAAAGTAAGTACTGCAAAAACTGTTGTACCCACTCTGCCAACAAAATATGGTCTCTCAATACAGGCGGTCTTTCAATAGAGGTCATCACATTACAACAAAAATTGATCCTTGCATTAAGAATCTGGCCTGGAGATCAGGTTAGCATTTTAATTGAGTTTCCAATATCAACCAATCTCCAGTCCAGGCCTCAAGATTACACAGTATTCTCATACTCACACTCAGATTCAACTAAACAATCCTGATATCTGATTGGTTAATGTCAAAAAATAACTGACCAATCAGGATTTTAAGGTGAGTCTGAATTTAAGAGTGAGAATACTTTGTATTCTCTACAGAAAAAAAAGAAACCTTGCTTGATACTTATAAAATGTATGCATGTATATTGAGTACAAACTTGAATTATTCTTCCTTTGAAACATAATTAAATATGAACAATTAAACAAAAACAAGAGACCCTTTCTTTGTCAATCCCCTCTGTTATTTAGCAAGAAAAGACATATAAAAGGAAAGAAAAACACTTTAACAATGAGGTTACTCTAGGATATGGACAGACAAGCACATGGATGTCAAAGTGATCATTATGTCGAGTTTCCAACAAGTCCAGACAATAATGAAGACTCATAAAAGTCTATATCATAACCATATTGCAATAACCATAATCATAACCATATTGCAATAACCATAATCATAACCATAATATATATTTTTATTGAAAATAAAACATGGGTAGGATCCACCATGAAAGAGTTAGGGGAAACCTTCTGTCCTGCCTGCAAACAGCTCCAAGGTATATTACTTTTATATGACTTTAACAAGAGACCCAAGTGTGCCTGATATTGCTCACCTGGCTTACATACCTTAACAGTTGACCATTTCACTAAGCAGGCTTACATAGTACAGATCTGTTAACCCCCCCCATTTCAAGACATGCATAATCCTTCAGGTAAAGAAGTGTAGTTTTCCATTTTAAGGTGTAGTACTTCCTCTGCTTCTAATTTCTCAAGAAAATCATTCCGTTATACAAATTTTATTGCAAGAAAAATCAAGTAAGAACACATAACACACAAACAAGCTTAATCTAACTAAATTTCAAGAATGAAGAAGAGTATTGCTTTTCCTGTTACTTCTAATTGCATAATCATTAGATCAAGTTCTTTGTGATTTTAGTACAAATCTGTAATCTTCAAGACTCAAAAGTATATACTGCTTGTGACATGCAAATAGAACTACTCTCACAACTAACAAATATTTGATGTCTTGTACACTCAAATCTATAATCTGTAATACTGTAAAGCACTGAAAAAGGGGCTATCTAAAAAAAAAAAATATTTCAAAATGAACAAAGTCCTTATGTGCCTTAGATTCCACATGTCACTAACAGTCAAACTGTTTGCCATCAGCGTAAGAAAAACCAGATTCGCATAATGAACAATGTACAAACATGTCTCCCTTTCTTGAAGGTCCAAGACAGTTCCACAGTTCCATGTGTCTTCATATGATGTTTAATATTTCTGCTCTTAACTGATATTTCCTAAGCAGGTTCATGGTCATCATCAGGTTTGAAAAGCTTTCGTTTTTGCGTTTCTCTGACATATTCGACTGAGACTTACTCTGCTGTTTGTACTGAGGGTGCACAGGCAGAAATCACATGTAAAATTCTAATATAGAACAGATTTTCAAGAACAAAATCTGGAATAAGAATGGATAATCAGGATTTTTAAAAACCATTTTTAACAGGAATGCGTAAAATTGCATCTCCATTCAAAGTGATATTCTGAGGCGAAAATGCATATAAATTACACCAAAATCGTAAACAAGTCTGATAGTATTGTAAGAAGACAACTGATGTAAACTGTCTCCCAAACTTTATATCATGTTGATTTTACCTATTTTACTATTGTGATAAAAATTCTTTCTAAACATAAAGGCATAATTAATATGCATAGCTTCTTGCTCATAAAACAATTTAACAAGTTTGATCAAATCTGATCAAAAAATATTGTTGCAAGAATGCTGACAATCTCAGCCAATCAGAATCAAAGTCATATAAATATGCATGAATTTCACTCATAACCATACACAACCAAGCTCTTGATACAGACCTACTTACCAAGTTTGATCAAAACCTATCAAAACACAGTTTCTAGAGTGGTAAAAAACCCTCACCCAATCAGATACAAGATCATTTCATAAATATATGTATAGGTCTCGCTCAAAATAAAAATCCCCCAACAACTTGATGCTGTTAGTCTATTTACCAAGTCTGAGTAAAATTGGGTCAGAAGTATAGTTTCTCAAGTGGTAAGAAGCTCAACCAATCATATCCCAAATTACCTCATTAATATATGTAACTTTTGCTCATAATGAAACATTATACATCTTAATGATATAAATATATTTATCAAGTTTTATAAAAAGCATTAGAAACAAAGTTGTTAAAGTGCTGACAAGCTCAGCCAAACAGATGCAAAATCACCTCATTACTATGCATTAATCTTGCTCATAATTGTACTCATCCAAGATCTTGGTAATTTAAGTGATTAACCAAGTTTGATCAAAACTAGATCATAAATACAGTTCCTAAAGCGATAACAAGCTTCAGCCAATCAGATGCAAGATCTACTCATTAATATGCACTGATCCCATGCATAATTATACTCGTGCAATTTTGATTATATGCCTATATTCTAAGTTTGATCAAATCTGATGCAAGATCACCTCATTAGTAGGTGTGTATCTCACTCTTTATTGAATTCATTGGAGAGTTGTGATGATATAAACAGTAATTCCAAAGTCTGATTCAAAATGGATCAGAAATATGGACCCCAGAGTGGTAAAAAGCATCAGAAATATGGACTCCAGAATGGTAAAAAGCAATAGAGTGGTAAAAGCAATTGGTGACAGACAGATGATGCACAAGGAATACATGGCCATATCATACAGGGCCACATTATAGGCCCAAGTATCGCTCACCTTTATTACATAACTTAACAGTTGACCATTTCACTAAGCAGGCTTATGTAGTAATGTGATAGAGAACAACCTATGTAAACTATATCCCAAACTTTATTTCACTTTGATTTTACTTATTTTACTGTATCCTGATAAAAAAATTCTCTAAAGATGACGGCATAATTAATATGCAGTCTCTTGCACATGATCAAAGTCATCCAAAATATTGATGATAATAAATCCAACAAATCAAAAATATAGCCTCCAGAGTGGTAACAAGCCCAGTCAATCAGATGCAAGATCACCTCATTAATATGCATTGATCTTGCTTATTACTGAAACAGTCCACAATCCTGATTATAGAAGCATATATTCCAAGTTTGACCAAAATCTGATAATGGCTTCTTGAGTGGTAACTAGTTCAGCCAATCTGATGCAAGATTACATCATTAATATGCATGGATCTTGCTCATTATGAAACCCATCAAAGATCTTGATGATACAAGTCAATATTTAAAGTTTGATCCAAATCAGACCTGAAATATGGCTTCAAAAGTGGTAACAAATTCAGATAATCAGATGCAAGATCGACTCATTAATATGTGTGCATCTCACTCATTATTAACCTTGTACAAGACCTTGATGATATAAGCATATAATCCAAGTTTGACCAAAATTGGTTCAGAAATATGACCTTCACAGTTGTAACAAGCTCAAGTAATCTGATGCAAGGTCACCTCAATATTATGTGTGGATCTCACTCATTACTGAATCCATCTGAGATCTTGATGATATAAGCATATTATATTCCAAGTTTGATCAAACTCCAATCAGAAATTTGACCTCCAGACTGGTAACAATGTCAGCCAATCAGATGCAAGATTATCTCATCATGGAATCCATCCAAGATCTTGATGGCTTCCAGTGGGGTAACTAGCTCAGCCAAGCAGATGTAAGATCACCTCATTAGTATGCATGGATCTCGCTCATTACTGAACTTGTCTAAGATCTTAATTATATAAGCATATATTAAAAGTCTGATCAAATCAGATCAGAAATACAACCTCCAGAGTAGTAACAATCTCAGCCAATCAAATGCAAGATCACCTAATTAGTATGCAAGGATTTCACCCATTATCAATCTCCTCCAAGATCTTAATGATATAAGCATATATTCCAAGTCTGATCAAAACTGTATCAGAAACATGGCCTCCAGAGTGATAACAAGGTTAGTCAATCAGGTGCAAGATCACCTCATTAATATGCATGTATCTTCCTCATTATCGAACTTGTCCAAGATTCTGATGATATAAACCCATATTCCAAGTCTGATTGAAATTGAAATTGGATCAGAGTCTTAACAAACAAATGTTGATGGACGGATGCATGATGCATGACACACGATGCATGATGGATGGAGGATCATACCATAAGCTCCCTTGGCCTTACAGCCAGTTGAGCTAATAACCTGTAACACAAAATTATTTCTGATGTCACCACTGCCAATAAAATACAGTGAGCTAAAACCAACCCTGGTGTGGCAGACTTCCTCTGTCTAACCTCTGTATCACCCTCATGCTGTGGTGATGCTGGCGGTATTGGCTTTGTGACTGGCCCAACCTCAGTCTGCACTGCAGGTCCCATACTTGAGGTCACAGTGTTTTCTTGGGAGGCTTTGTTAGCTGAGTCAGGTTTGGCTTTATTCGTCACAGGAGTTGCCCCAGCCAAATTTTGGTCAACAGGTGATCCATTCTTAGGTTCAATGTTATCTGCGGTCCCCTCTGCATTTCTGGTCAAAAGGTTTTCTGTCTCTTCTTGCCAGTCTGGACTCTTCTCTGTAGTCATAACCTAGAACAGATAAAGATGTACAGTAAAACCTACCACGTCTCAAACTGCTTGTAAACAACATTATATACTCTGATTCTGTCCGATAGATTTAACACAGGAGGTAGCTGAACAATGTTTTCCCGTATAAGTAGTCCAGCAGCATACGTCATTGATAAAGACATGATTCATCATATTATAGTGTCATACAACATTTTACATTCTGACGTCATCTAAATCACATAACATATTCATGTACATCATCAATGAAATTATGAATGAAGTTAAATAAAGAACAAAAAGTTTATTGAAATATTTTTTCGTTTGTCATTTTACAAGATCTGGTAACAAATATGAAAAATTAGAGTACATAATAAATAGGTTAGTGTATGTGTACTGTTTGATATCTCGGGTAGACTTGTTTTGGCATAGTCAAGTCAGTTTTGGTGTAGTCGAGTCTCAATCTTGTCGGACACATACCACAACAACTCATTTCCCCCCCAATATATGGGACAGTACACCTACAGTAACCTATAAATATCCAATATATGGGGCAGTACACATACAGTAACCTATAAATATCCAATATATGGGGCAGTACACCTACAGTAACCTATAAATATACAATATATGGGGCAGTACACCTACAGTAACCTATAAATATACAATATATGGGGCAGTACACCTACAGTAACCTATAAATATACAATATATGGGGCAGTACACCTACAGTAACCTATAAATATTGATGTACCCATTTTCTTAATTTTCTTAACAATTTAAACCTCTATATAAAAGACAGTTGCTCATAACAAAGAACTTACCACATTAAAAACCACCTCAAAATGACATCTTAAAACCATAGAACTTACCACATTAAAAACCATCTCAAAATGACATCTTAAAACCATAGAACTTACCACATTAAAAACCATCTCAAAATGGAATCTTAAAATCACAGAACTTACCACATTAAAAACCATCTCAAAATGGAATCTTAAAACCACAGGACTTACCACATTAAAAACCATCTCAAAATGACATCTTAAAACCACAGAACTTACCACATTAAAAACCATCTTAAAATGACATCTTAAAACCATAGAACTTATCACATTAAAAACCATCTTAAAATGACATCTTAAAACCACAGAACTTACCACATTAAAAACCACCTCAAAATGACATCTTAAAACCATAGAACTTATCACATTAAAAACCATCACAAAATGACATCTTAAAACCATAGAACTTACCACATTAAAAACCATCTCAAAATGACATCTTAAAACCATAGAACTTTATGTACAATTGACATAAAGTATTAAAAACCATCTCAAAATGACAGTTTTAATCCATAGAACTTAGTGTACAATTGACATAAAGTATTAAAACTATCTCAAAATGACATCTTAAAACCATAGAACATAATGTACAATTGACATAAAGTATTATTAAAAACCATCTCAAAATGACATCTTAAAACCATAGAACTTAATGTACAATTGACATAAAGTATTAAAAACCATCTCAAAATGACATCTTAAAACCAATGAACTTACCACATCTATTGTAATTGTAAAGAACCTATGATAATAAATGTTGGTATGAATACAGTTTTTTTTGCCACAAATAAATAAGAAAATGAACTTTAAGAACAGTTTTTGATGTTGTGGTCATACAACAATTTCTTAATTACTTCCCTTGAGCAATACACCAGCAATCTCTGAGCCCTTTATTTTGCAGTAACAACAAACCTCTATAGTGCCACTAGCATTACAGTAAAGAAATCACACATACCATTTTCCTCTCAGTTCTAATGAATCTAAACTTTTCTTTAGGGTGTTTATATTTTCAAAGCAAACAATTATCTCATTTTTTATAAGTTTAATAGTCACTGTCACACAGTATTAAGCGTTAATCTTTAAAAAGAATTGAAAAAATGGGTGGAGGCGGAAATGACATGGTGGCATTCTGCCCATCTCAACAGAAAATGACTTGGAGCCATTCTACCCATCTCAACAGAAAATGACTTGGTGGCATTCTGCCCATCTCAACAGAAAATGACTTGGTGGCATTCTGCCCATCCCAACAGAAAATGACTTGGTGGCATTCTGCCCATCTCAACAGAAAATGACTTAGAGGCATTCTGCCCATCTCAACTGAAAATGACTTGGAGGCATTCTGCCCATCTCAACAGAAAAAACTATAGAAAAAATGCCCTCCTAAAATGTATTGAGCCAACAACATTTGAGTTTAATATAAACTATTCTTTTCACACAGTTTCTGATTATTTTAACAGAGCCAAATGCAAGTGTACTCAACTTGCTGCCATGATAGAAAAATACACCACAAACAGCATTAAACATAATTGCTAAAAATAAAATCATATATTAATACACGAATCAGGAGTTAATGTGCCTGTTGCTATAATAGAAAAAAAATTTTTTTACTTCCTGAGACCCCATATCACTTACCTCTATATTATTCAGTATGATGATTTATGAAATATCTTAAAATTCTGTCTTGATTAGATCATTGGTTAGTAAGATATTTAAGTTGAAACGTACATGTCAAAATATTCCCCTCCTTTCCAAGACTTCAGTCATGTGACATCACAAAAGGGAACCCCACACTGCAAATAACCATTGTTCTACCATTGTTGAGTGTTAAGTTTTTATAGACTGTTTTCTGATTGCATCATGGAAAGGAGGTGTGTTGTTGGTTAATGTAACAGTATGAGTATGTCTTCACCGTCTTAACATCACAAAAATAGAATATCATCAACTAGCAATTTCTTTATCAGCTAACATCACATGAAAATACAATGTATCAAATCATCAAATTCTTTTGAGAGAGAGAGAGAGAGGGAGGATGTTTCAAATGTGCTCACAACTTCTGAAGACATGTAAATCTGTACTCATATTTTCACATTACATGCATTTTTTCCCCAAGAAACTATATAAACAATACCGTATATTGGATGAGAAATGTTCATATGTAGCTGCTATTTAAACAATTCTCTTAGTAAAATGTTGTTCTCTTGATAAGCATTCCTTTGTTTAAACATGGTTCTTCTCTTTGCAAGCATGTCTGTCTAAAGCAGATGCAGAGATATTAAAGTCCCATTATTGGAGATGTTCTTAACTACATGCAGATTAATACATTTAAATGGATATTTTTAAAATTTAAATAAATAAATTGCAGGTTTAAGTCACAACTAGGTGAGAGAGATAGTAAGTTGTGAGCAGTCACTGAAAAATGCATTGGAGGATACCAAATCACATTAAAAAGTGAATTTCATTATTCTGAATTAACCATTATTGGGAAAATATGTAAAATTAAACCCCAAGAATAACAATGACAAGGAGAGAATATATAGTGAAAGTGAAGGATTAAAGTATGGGGCTAAATGAGTGAGTGTGCACAGTCACAACACAAATAGGAGATCAGAAGCTATTGATTTTACTATCAGGTAAAAGTAAACTGAAAACATACACTTGACTAAATCTTCACATTCCATGGAGAGAGAGAGAGAGAGAGAGAGAGAGAGAGAGAGAGAGAGAGAGAGAGAGAGAGAGGGAAAGAGAGGTATGCAGAAGAATTGCCAAAGACAGATGACTACAGCAACAGATGAATACAAGGCAATGGACTGGCAGTCTAGTCTACCCTCCCTGGAAATTACTATTTTTTATCACAATATTATTCATTTCAGCAAAAAATTTAATACTATATTTATGGACTTCTGCTCTTAATTGCTGGGCTACAACTGGAGCTGTTAAATATGACGCTTCCAGTAACATGTCTTAGTGTAATATACCCGATACCTTTTCCAAACAGAATCGGAAATGATCAATTATCAATTGTCCAATTATCAAACTTCCACTCTTAATTAACTGCTGGTCTATGCTCCAAGTTAGATGGCATTGTGTAATATGAATGACACCTAAACACACATGCATTGAATATGCAACACTCTTCAGAAATTATTTTTTTGGGCTGTCCAAATATAAAATCAACATAAAGACGATTGATTCTTTATTTAGTATCTGGCTATTACTATTATACACAAGGTTTGCTCACCCTTTTTTGTGAAGAAAATGTTTCAGACACATATACAGTGTCCTTTTGTAGCAATACTTGCAAGATTTTGACACGCAAGTCAGTGCTAAACAAAAACTTAAGTGAAACTTTTTAATAAAAATAGATATCAGAGGTAGTCAACCATGCTTAATGGAAATATACTCATCATTTAAACAATTTTGCAAAACAAAAGCATTTTTTTTGGGTATTATCGTTGACTATTATGCCAACAAGCCATGTTGCTTGCCAACTTTTGTTCCTCTTGTGACACCACAAGCTCTTACATGCATATCGGACTGTTTACAAAAAGTTGCTTGACTGTTTCCATTGCAGTCGCATTTTGGTGGCAATTAAATAGATATATCTCCTAATCCAGTGAAATAATGTGCATCAAGTGCACATCAAATGTCTAACAAAATTAAAATTCCCAACTGTAGTGTATAGCATTCAGTATAATTGATGTAAAGCTAAGATAGGCCAAATCAAATCTTTTTATTAAAACAATAAATGTAAAATGTTGCTGAAATTAAGCAATACAATGTACTTTAAGAGCTGTTTTGGATATTGTGGCGTTATAAAACAAAGAATAGAATGTTGTGCTATAGAAAGGCAAACTTCTTACAACTGATGATAAATTAAATGTGACACAGAAACTGCATTCAGTTGATGGAAAAAAAAGTAAGTATTTTTTTAAAAGTACCAATGGAAAATAAAATATTTGAAATAAGATGGTCATATTTTTCTGATGAATAATAATACTGGGGAGGGATTAAACAGCGCTTTTCGTTTTAACTAACGAACAGATCTTTGGATAACAAAAGAGGGACATAACCCTATTTTATACAAAGGGAAGTAACTCTGTACCCTAAGTGCCAGCCTCATGTGGAGCTGGCTGTTTGTCTCTGATTTCCGCAGCTGGAAGTATTGGTCAAGGACCAAATCAGGAGCTTCAAGGAGGTTCTTCAAGAGGAAGGACAATTCACCCAGGCATTTGTCTGATTTCTTATCCATCACCTGCAGAAATAAAGAAAACTTGATCAGTTTTAGAATCTGGAATTTTCATTTAATTGAGATAGATCTTTATTAATTTTACTTTGGTATTAAAAGCTATGACAAATAATGTTAAGTACTTAACACCCTGTGGGTGGATGCATGAAGTCTACTATTATAAATCTGAATTTTTGACCATTTCACAGACCTGCTCCTTGAGTTCAACTTCCCAAAAGTCAAATGGGGCGAATGAGCTTGTCACAGAATGAATTGTTTTAGCTTCAAAATTATTCATCCAATGTATGAAGAAAATCCATCAAGGGGCTTAGGAAATGTAAGCAAAGGAAGCAAATCCATCAAGGGGCTTAGGAAATGTAAGCATAGGAAGAAAATCCATCATGGGGCTTAGGAAATGTAAGCATAGGAAGAAAATCCATCATGGGGCTTAGGAAATGTAAGCATAGGAAGAAAATCCATCAAGGGGCTTAGGAAATGTAAGCATAGGAAGAAAATCCATCAAGGGGCTTAGGAAATGTAAGCAGAGGCAGAAAATCCATCAAGGGGCTTAGGAAATGTAAGCATAGGAAGAAAATCCATCATGGGGCTTAGGAAATGTAAGCATAGGAAGAAAATCCATCAAGGGGCTTAGGAAATGTAAGCATAGGAAGAAAATCCATCAAGGGGCTTAGGAAATGTAAGCAAAGGAAGAAAATCCATCAAAGGGCTTAGGAAATGTAAGCATAGGAAGAAACTTTAACCCAAACCTTAACACAAATTTTCTAACTCTGATTTTGACTGAAAGGGTGAGAACACATGTTACTGAATGAATTGTCTTAGCTTCATAATGATGGATTCAAAATATGAAAACAAAATCAATCAAATGGTTTAGGAAATGTAAGCAAATGAAAAACCAATCAAAACCGTAACACAAATTTTATATGACTGTGACCTTGACCTCAAGGTCAAAGGGTCAAGAATGCATGTCACCAAATGAAATGTCTTTAGCTTCAAAAAGTTATAGGGGCAAGTGAGCATGTCGTAGAATGAATTGTCTTTGCTTCACAATGATTAATGCCAAGTATGGTGAGAATCTATCAAGGGCTTTTGGATATAGTAGATAATGAAAGAACTTTAACCAAAACCTTCATGCAAATTTTCTATGACTGGGACCTTAGCACCAAGGTAAAATTGGTAAGTGAGCATGTTGTAGAATGAATTGTCTTAGCTTCATAATAATTCATGGCAAGTAAGATTAAACCTATCAAGGGGTTTAGGAAATATATACCAATTAAATAATTGAAACAAAACCTAAACTGTTGAAGCCACCACTGCCTTCTGCTGTCAGTGGAAGCATGAAAGTGAATGTTATGCCTTGCTTCCTCAAAATGTGGGCTCGAAAATAAAGCATAATGCTAGATGCATTTTACATAAGGCTCAAGTTTATCTGGCAACAATCCATGCACAATTATATAGTCCCTGGTAAATTCTGACATAGACAAAGGAAGTAACAATTTATGTAACTCCTTAAAAGAGAATTTAGATGGTGGCCATATTTTTTAACCAACTAGTTTTTGGATGAACATGCTTGGTGTAGCACATAGTGACACTGAAGAGATGCACTCAATACCTAAACTGCTTGATACTGAATGTCTAAACAAAGCTATCATCTGTGTATAGAAAGTCTAAAGAAAGCAATCATCTGTGTATAGAAAGTCTAAAGAAAGCAATCATCTGTGTATAGAAAGTCTAAAGAAAGCAATCATCTGTGTATAGAAAGTCTAAAGAAAGCAATCATCTGATTATAGAAAGTCCAAAGAAAGCAATCATCTGTGCATAGAAAGTCCAAAGAAAGCAATCATCTGTGTATTGAAAGTCTAAAGAAAGCAATCATCTGTGTATAGAAAGTCTAAAGAAAGCAATCATCTGTGCATATAAAGTCTAAAGAAAGCAATCATCTGTGTATATAAAGTCTAAAGAAAGCAATCATGTGTATAGAAAGTCTAAAGAAAGCAATCATCTGTGTAGAGAAAGTCTAAAGAAAGTAATCATCTGTGTAGAGAAAGTCTAAAGAAAGCAATTATCTGTGTATAGAAAGTCTAAAGAAAGCAATCATCTGTGTAAAGAAAGTCTAAAGAAAGCAATCATCTGTGTAGAGAAAGTCTAAAGAAAGCAATCATCTGTGTATAGAAAGTCTAAAGAAAGCAATCATCTGTGTAGAGAAAGTCTAAAGAAAGTAATCATCTGTGTAGAGAAAGTCTAAAGAAAGCAATTATCTGTGTAAAGAAAGTCTAAACAAAGCAATCATCTGTGTAGAGAAAGTCTAAAGAGAGCAATCATCTGTGTATAGAAAGTCTAAACAAAGCAATCATCTGTGTAGAGAAAGTCTAAACAAAGCAATCATCTGTGTAGAGAAAGTCTAAAGAAAGCAATCATCTGTGTATAGAAAGTCTAAAGAAAGCAATCATCTGTGTAGAGAAAGTCTAAAGAAAGTAATCATCTGTGTAGAGAAAGTCTAAAGAAAGCAATCATCTGTGTAGAGAAAGTCTAAAGAAAGCAATCATCTGTGTATAGAAAGTCTAAAGAAAGCAATCATCCGCGTAAAGAAAGTCTAAAGAAAGCAATTATATGTGTATAGAAAGTCTAAAGAGAGCAATTATATGTGTATAGAAAGTCTAAACAGAGCAATTATATGTGTATAGATTGTATCATTTTCAAATATTTATATGGTACATTTGAGTTATGTTTCAGCAAGTAAAACATGCTGACTTCTGTGCAACTCTGGGTGTACGTCTGACATTAAGGCAGTTTATCCTACAGACATGAGCCCCTTAAAGGGATGGCTGCTCCAAAGTACAAAAAGAATTTCCAGGAATTCAAGATAAGACCATTTCTTTTTAACTGCCTAGAGTTTAAACCATCTCTTGATATTCCCGAGTTATACAATTTTCAAATCAGCTACTGTGGCAGCCATATTGGATGTAAGATTGGCACCATTTTAATTTAGGACAAACCAGACATCTTGAAAACCATCCATTCAGGAGAATTGATTACAAGATTTTCAAATATGTTCATTGTGGCAGCCACATTTGAGGTAAGATTGGCAACATTTTCATTCAGGACCAACCAGACATCAAAATTAGTCTTCTGGTGAAAACCACTTGTTGATATGACTTTCTTTTTAGGATGAGTAGCAATAACAAGATTTTAAAGATGGCTGCCATGGTGGTCATACTGGGTGTCAGATAAGCCCCTTTTTCATTTAGTACCAAGTAGACATCATAAGAAGTCTTCTGGTGAAAACCCAATGTTGATGTGACTTTCCATCTAGAAGGAGTAGTGATAAGATTTTCAAGATGGCTGCTGTAGTGGCCATATTGGATATTAGATCAGAACAATTTTTACTTAAGACCAACTAAACATCATAAGAAGCCTACTGGTGAAAATCCCATGATGATATGATTTTCTGTTCAGGAGAAGTATAATAACAAGATTTTCGAGATGGCTGCTGTGGTGGCCGTACTGGTTGTCAGAGCAGCACCATTTTTATTTAGAACCAACTATGCACCATAAGAGGTCTTGTAGTGAAAACCCCATATTAATATGACCATCCATTCAGGTGGAGTAGCTATAACAATATTTTCAAGATGGCTGCCATGGTAGCCATATAGAATGTCCAGGTGGCACAATTTTCATTTAGGACTAACTAGATATCATAAAAAGTCTTCTGCTGAAAACTGCATGCCGATATGACTTTTCAATTCAAGATGAGTAGCAATAACAAGATTTTCAAAACGGGAGGTGTGGTGGCCATATTAGACATCAAATTGCCACAATTTTCATTTAGAACCAACAAGACAAGTATTTTTGAAAAAAAAAAAATTTTTATATGACCATCCATTGTTGCGGAGTAGTGATAACCAGATTTGCAAGATGGCTGCGGTGGTGGCACCATTTTCATTCAGGACCAACTGGACCTTCGGATGAACGTGTGTGTAAAGTTTCATGGCAATCCACCAAGTAGTTTAGTAGTTTAGGAGAAGTAGTTATAACAAACTTGTGCTAATAGACAGATGGACTTTGAAAGATGGATGATGGACAATGGACAACAGGCCATCTGACGAGCTGATAACTGATTTACTGATGATTGATTTAGCCAAATCACATGATAAAACAAATGTAAAAAAGATATAACTCAGTTTTCCAAAACTTTTGTCTTAAATTTCATTACTTCTGTAACTGAACTCTTTCCTTGTTCCTGCTAATATTACACTTTGAAAGCAATGCATTACCCCTATATCATGATTAAGGACATTTAAGAACTGAATGTTAATTTTTGATCATTCATAAGATGATAAACAAAGTCACTCACTTGCAAATTTCATGAATTGCATTAGCTTTTTATGGTAACTCTGCAAATAAGCTACAGCATTCTTTAGTTAATGAATGCTCAAAAAAGTAACATTCAATCCTAATATTTACATTTGTCTTGCGTGATTTGTCAAAATGAAATGAAAAATTATCTCTACAGCTTGTGTAATTTATCACTGAACTGAAGCTGTTACTTTTGATTATAGAGACCTGCCATAGCAATAAGAATGCTGTCAGTGTTTTCTTGAGAATCTGTGCAAGGACCCTGTCTGATATCATTATCTTTTATTACCCTGTCTGATATCATTATCTTTAATTACCCTGTCTGATATCATTATCTTTTATTACCCTGTCTGATATCATTATCTTTTTTTTTTCTTGCACAAATGAGGTCTGAATATAGTAAATACTGCAGCAGCACACCAGAGCTGGAACTGAACTGGAACAAGCAAAGAGTGCACGAACAACTGCAATCATGAGTAAAATGAACTTCAGTTTTGTTTCCTTTTTTTGTATCAGAAAAATAGATAGTGTATATATATATATATATATATATATATATATATATATATATATATATATATATATGAAATTACCTTAAGATCCAGCATTTCAAAGCGTGGGTCATGAACAAGACAGCGGAAGGACTGTTCCCAGCGAGGCTCACATGTATCAATAGAAATATTGCTTTCAAATCTGTTCTGACTGATGCTCATCACAACAAATGGAGAGGGCTCAGACATCTTCTTGCTTCTCTAAAAATTGTAAAAAATGGACAATTGGCAAAAAATATATATATATAATTATGTTCTATAAAAAAAGTTTAACAGATTTCATTTTTCATAAAACAGGAAAATGTCTTTTTAAAAACACTCTGTACAAAAGAAGTAATTAAGTGTTTATCTTGGTGGAAGTTGTCCTTTTTCGTAATCAATTGCTCTCTATATTACTTTTTATCTGTATTGTGTAAATCAGCAATCATAAAAAGTAACAACACATTATGAATAATAATAAATCATTAATACCTCTTTACTGTTTCTGACAGAAATCTAATTATGAGACAAAGCTTTTTATCTTTATGTGCTGTGGAATGATGTTATCCAGCCAAAATTGGAGAAAATTAATTGGTTGCTATTTTGACTGAAACAGTTTGTATGTTATATTACCACTATGATGGTTAAGTACATCACGGTGCCATTTAAAAACTGTACAAACTTTCAATTAGGTACACTGTAAATTTGACATTTACTTAGCTGAGAGAAATACAAATTTGGTGCATACAGTAACAGGTATAGAAAAAAGGAATGTTTTTTTAACTGTAACAGTTTGTATGTTATGGTTAAGTACATTACCGTAAGTACCAAAGCCATTTAAAAACTTTAATAATTTAAAATTAAGTACATTGTACATTTTGGACTTGCTTAGCCATGTGTGTACAGTAGTACATCACATTTAAAAAGTCTGTTTAATGCAGTAGTACATCACATTTAAAAGGTCTGTTTAATGCAGTAGTATATCACATTTAAAAAGTCTGTTTAATGCAGTAGCATATCACATTTAAAAGGTCTGTTTAATGCAGTAGTATATCACATTTAAAAGGTCTGTTTAATGCAGTAGTATATCACATTTAAAAAGTCTGTTTAATGCAGTAGTACATCACATTTAAAAGGTCTGTTTAATGCAGTAGTATATCACATTTAAAAAGTCTGTTTAATGCAGTAGTATATCACATTTAAAAGGTCTGTTTAATGCAGTAGTACATCACATTTAAAAAGTCTGTTTAATGCAGTAGTATATCACATTTAAAAGGTCTGTTTAATGCAGTAGTACATCACATTTAAAAGGTCTGTTTAATGCAGTACTATACCACATTTAAAAGGTCTGTTTAATGCAGTAGTACATCACATTTAAAAGGTCTGTTTAATGCAGTAATATATCACATTTAAAAAGTCTGTTTAATGCAGTAGTATATCACATTTAAAAAGTCTGTTTAATGCAGTAGTACATCACATTTAAAAGGTCTGTTTAATGCAGTAGTACATCACATTTAAAAAGTCTGTTTAATGCAGTAGTATATCACATTTAAAAAGTCTGTTTAATGCAGTAGTACATCACATTTAAAAGGTCTGTTTAATGCAGTAGTACATCACATTTAAAAGGTCTGTTTAATGCAGTAATACATCACATTTAAAAGGTCTGTTTAATGCAGTAGTACATCACATTTAAAAGGTCTGTTTAATGCAGTAGTACATCACATTTAAAAGGTCTGTTTAATGCAGTACTATACCACATTTAAAAAGTCTGTTTAATGCAGTACTATACCACATTTAAAAGGTCTGTTATATGCAGTACTATATCACATTTAAAAGGTCTGTTAATCTTACACAGGGCACTGTCACCATACAGAGTGGATCTAGTCTTACTATCTTACACAGGGCACTGTCACCATTCAGAGTGGATCTAGTCATAATATCTTAACCAGGGCACTGTCACCATTCAGAGTGGATCTAGTCATAATATCTTAACCAGTGCACTGTCACCATTCAGAGTGGATCTAGTCATACACTCTTACACAGGGCATTGTCACCATTCAGAGTGGATCTAGTCATACTATCTTACACAGGGCACTGTCACCATTTAGAGTGGATCTAGTCATACTATCTTACAGGGCACTGTCACCATTCAGAGTGGATCTAGTCATACTATCTTACACAGGGCACTGTCATCATTTTGGAGTGGACCTAGTCTTACAATCTTACACATGGCACTGTCGCCATTCAGAGTGGATTTAGTCATACTATCTTACACAGGGCACTGTCACCATTCAGAGTGGATCTAGTCATAATATCTTAACCAGGGCACTGTTGCACTGTTACCATTCAGAGTGGATCTAGCCATACCATCTTACACAGGGTGCTGTCACCATTCTGAGTGGATCTAGTCATACTATCTTACACAGGGCACTGTCGCTATTAAGAGTGGATCTAGTCATACTATCTTACACAGGGCACTGTCACCATTCAGAATGGATCTAGTCATACTATCTTACACAGGGCACTGTTGCACTGTTACCATTCAGAGTGGATCTAGCCATACCATCTTACACAGGGCGCTGTCACCTTTTAGAGTGGATCTAGTCATACTATCTTACACAGGGCACTGTCACCATTCAGATTGGATCTAGTCATACAATCTTACACAGGGCACCATCACCATTCAGAGTGGATCTAGTCACACAATCTTACACAGGGCACTGTCACCATTCAGAGTGGATCTAGACGTATAATCTTACACAGGGCAAAACTAATAACTGCTAAATATGTATAATGAACATACACATTTACTGTCTTTCTGAAATAATTAAAGGTCACATGCACTTATTTTTATATATGTATATGCTTGTCAATGGTGAAATGTATCATGATTAACATATATACTTGTCAATGGCAAAATGTATCATAGTTAACATCTGCTTGTCAATGGTGAAATGTATCATGATTAACATATATACTTGTCAATGGCAAAATGTATCATAGTTAACATATGCTTGTCAATGGCAAAATGTATCATAGTTAACATATGCTTGTCAATGGCAAAATGTATCATAGTTAACATATGCTTGTCAATGGTGAAATGTATCATCATTAACATATATACTTTTCAATGGCAAAATGTATCATAGTTAACATATGCTTGTCAATGGTGAAATGTATCATGATTAACATATATACTTGTCAATAGCAAAATGTATCATAGTTAACATATGCTTGTCAATGGTGAAATGTATCATGATTAACATATATACTTGTCAATGGCAAAATGTATCATAGTTAACATATGCTTGTCAATGGTGAAATGTATCATGATCAACATTTTGCTCCAAATATACTATTAGACCAATCTGGGATTATTGGAGTTATGCTTATTTGAATGTATCGTGGCATAGCTAGGCATACACACAAACGCACATGCATAATGTACAATCCAGATTCCTGAAGTTTTAAAGAGAAGGGGGAAGTCAGTGCCCTAGACCTGTTATGGTGTATACATTAGCCAAGCAATGCTCCTGTGTATGCAACTATTATCCAGAGTTTACCAAATAACTCTGATAGCAACATCAAGCAGTAAAACTCACTTGAATCAGATGTAATTGATCAATTAAGAAAGGCTACAATTTTGTTTTAACTATTACTATAATGTCTCTCAGAACTTGTGCTTCAATATGCAGGTCCAATTCCTGTAAGCAATTTAAAACAGAAATGTGTAGCAAAGTGAGATTTCATCCTCCAATCTGTTCCCCACCCCAAATCAAAAGAGCACATGAAAACTGAAAGGCCAATTTTCACATCTTTAAATTAGCTTGAATAAGATTGTCATGACTGAAGTCTCTGTTGGACACTGTGTGAGTTTTAACTGCATGACAGTAAGCATGCACTTACCACTCACTTACAAACACATAATGATATAGTCCCAAATTATTCTTTTTCAAAAAAGTGTTTAAACTATTATAATTCTTATTAATACCTTTACTTCACATCAAATGAATATACATGAAATCTCTTTATTCAATGCACCATAGTTCCTTACTGTATACATATACAGTGAAGTCTCTTTATTCAATGCATGACAGTTCCTTACTGTATACATATACAGTGAAGTCTCTTTTATTCAATGCATGACAGTTCCTTACTGTATACATAAACAGTGTAGTCTCTTTTATTCAATGCACGACAGTTCCTTACTGTATACATATACAGTGAAGTCTCTTTTATTCAATGCACCACAACTCCTTACTGTATATATATCAGTGTGATCATTAATCAAAATAATGAAAGACAGATTAGAAAAGTAAAATGACCATGCATTTGATAATGTTTATGCTTTTCTATCAACAATTATAAACAAGTAAAGTTTACTTTTTATTTGAACTGACTTTTTGGGGACAAAATCTTTCAGGAAAGGAAAAATATGTTAATAACAGCTATCAGTTATTACAGTCTTCTATTGTTAGTGCAACTCATGAATGCTAACAACATGGCAGACGACAAATGTGCCAGTAAACCTTTTGATTTTATTGGATGCAAGTAACTTAACCATTACCAAGTATGTAAAAATGACACTGTCAATGAAAAATATAGAAAATATCTCCAACCAATTAAAACTGATGGTTGATTGGTTATGATAAACTAATCATTGATCTTTAAATCTCAACCAATTTCCAAAACTATTTCCATGTAAGATTGTATGACACACTATTTCCATGTAAGATTGTATGATACACATAAATGTTTGCACAAGCAAGGCATAATCATTCACTGCCTCTAAATGATCCATCTGTGTCTACATGTGAATGATTGGGACAAAATTAGAGAAAGGATAACTGTTCATGAGTTAATTCTGTGTTCTTTCAATTACATGGCTAAAATAATATCCAGTTAGTGTAATGTGAGATGAGTTAATTTTGTGTTCTTTCAAACTACATGGCTAAATTATATGGAGTTAGTGTAATGTGAGATAAATTATATGTAGTTAGTGTAATGTGAGATAAATTATATGTAGTTAGTGTAATGTGAGATAAATTATATGTAGTTAGTGTAATGTGAGATGAATTAATTCTGAGTTCTTTCAATTTACAGGGCTAAATTATATGCAGTTAGTGTAATTTGAGATTAGTGAATTCTGTGCTCTTTCAATTACAGGGCTAAATTAATATGCAGTTAGTGTAATTTGAGATTAGTGAATTCTGTGCTCTTTCAATTACAGGGCTAAATTATATGCAGCAAGTGTAATTTTGAGCAGGAACTGCCCTGACCATCTGAAATTTAATTTTATTTCATATCAAAACAAAAGATTCCAAGTGTCTATTTCTGATAAAGGCTTAATGTTATGAAAATAAATGTTTCAGGGCTTCTCTCTTTTTTGTATCTTCATCAGGGGTGATTCAAATCAAGATCTGGGGACCACATCCTTCGAATTGGGCTTTTTAAAATCACAAATGAGTACTTTTGGGAATTTTTAATAAATAGGCTTCTGTTGTTTGTAACTTCCTATCCTTCATCTCTCCTGTAAGTTCTGTTGCAATTTTTTTCATATGTCCTTTCTAACTTCTGATCCTTCATCTCTCCTGTAAGTTCTGTTGCAATTTTTTTCATATGTCCTTTCTAACTTTCTATCCTTCATCTCTCCTGTAAGTTCTTTTGCAATTTTTTTCATATGTCCTTTCTAACTTCCTATCCTTCATCTCTCCTGTAAGTTCTTTTGCAATTTTTTCATATGTCCTTTCTAACTTTTATCCTTCATCTCTCCTGTAAGTTCTTTTGCAATTTTTTTCATATGTCCTTTCTAACTTCCTATCCTTCATCTCTCCTGTAAGTTCTTTTGCAATTTTTTTCATATGTCCTTTCTAACTTCCTATCCTTCATCTCTCCTGTAAGTTCTTTTGCAATTTTTTTCATAGATCCCTTTACAGCAGATGAAAAAAAAAAATATATGATGGGTCTGTGCATAATGTAAACCAAAATTAGTTATATAATTTTGTTCTTGCCGTGTAGAAAAGGTGTCTTTTTTGTAGCAGAAGTAGTGATTGTATTCTTTAGTTAAAATCCCCCAGCATTTTCAGAACAAGTCCTTAATATGAGACTGAGGTTCTGCAATCAACAAATGTATCTGTTTATTCATCAAAAATAATATAAATTTAGGTTGCATTTGATAATTCTGTGTAACTACAGTGTTACTGGAATAAAAGTGATCTATAATCATATGGTACATGAAACTAATTTCACATCAAATTAAAGTTCTATTCTGTTCTAAAGGACAGGAATCTTTTGCAGCATATTTTCCAAGCAGACCTAAGTCAACAAACTAGAATATTGAACATTTTAAAAACACTATATTCTTTTTTCCAATAAAAAAGCATGAAATAGAATGTCGTAAAACATGATTCAGTTGACTGGAAGAAAAGTCATTGAAAAAGTAATTCAGCATTTCACGCTAGACCACGTGACTCCAAGCATACCTTGGCAGACAAATCTTCGGACCTGTGTTCATTTGAAGCAATTCAAAACACAAGATGTGTGCATCAGTTATTACCAGTATGTACTGACAACTATCCAAACAGCTAGTCAAAAAAGAATGTTCTAATTAAGGAAGGAATACATATCCATCATTATGAAAATGGAGAAGATATCTGCTGACTTGTCATCTTTTTAATGATACACATATGTTGGAGAATCTGAATACTTATTGTTCCTAAACTTAGAAGCAATGGTAGCCTTATTATATCATGCCAAGGAAATGGGAGCCACATGTAGGCTGGCCTGTGTGGGTACTGAACCCACCATACTTGGATAACGAGTCCAAAGCTCTACCAACTGAGCTACCATGCCTCCCTTGGTCAAATTCTCTTGGAAGATTTTTTTAGAAGTCACTTACAGATTTTTTCTATTTTTAGTAAAAGGTATCCACATATTATAGCCAATCAGTATCATTTGTAAAACTTGTAAAGCCCTTCATGCCAAAATGCTTTATGTTAAATTTTGTTCAGCAGTTTTGAGATAAAGTCGTTCAAAGTTTTTTTAATTCTAGTAACAGTGGAAATATTTGACAATGGATTGGCATCATTTGTAAAAACATTTAAGGACTTTATGTAAGGTTACTTTCTGCCAAATTTGGTCAAATTCTGTAGAGTGTATTTTGAGAAGAAGTCTTTTAAAGGTTTCTCTTGCTTTAGTAACTGTACCCATTCTTGATGGTCAACTGGCATAATTTGAACAAATCTGAAAGACCTTTATGTCCGCATACTTTCTGCAAAATTTGGTTAAATTCTGTTGAGTGGTTCTGAGAAGTTGTTTAAAGGTTTTTCTATTTTTATCAACAGTGGCCATATTGGATGATGGATCATCATCAATTGAACAAATGTGAAATGGCATCTATTTATGTGTAAAGGCTGCAGAAATTTGGTGGTTACAAGAATTGTGAATCGATGGATAGGCTGACAGACAATGGATGAATATGCAGACAGACAATGAATGGATAAGCAGACAGACAATGGATGGATAAGCAGACAGACAATGGATGGAAAAGTTGATTACTATATGGTCTTACATTTTAATGCAGAGGTATAATAAAACCATTATGGCAATACGCAAACAATTTACATGTTCTGACATGTGGTGGATGGGTAAGGACGAGTAACGTTTTCTACAAAAAATAGCAAGAAACTATAGTCACATCATGGTTTTTTTTGTCCTGCAGGAGGAGTGGCAATTAGAAATTTGTTTGTTGCCTGAAAAACAAAATAGTGGAGAAAAAAAAGATTGCTGCTTTGCTATTAGAGTATGCATCCTAAATGTTGTACTGGGCCATCCTCTCATGACAAAGTATGCATACTAAATGTTGTACTGGGTCATCCTCCCATGCCAAAGTATGCATACTAAATGTTGTACTGGGTCATCCTCCCATGCCTAAATATGCATCCTAAATGTTGTACTGGGTCATCCTCCCATTCCATAGTATGCATTCTAAATGTTGTACTGGGCCATCCTCCCATTCCATAGTATGCATTCTAAATGTTGTACTGGGCCATCCTCCCATTCCATAGTATGCATCCTAAATGTTGTACTGGGCCATCCTCCCATTCCATAGTATGCATCCTAAATGTTGTACTGGGCCATCCTCCCATTCCATAGTATGCATTCTAAATGTTGTACTGGGCCATCCTCCCATTCCATAGTATGCATTCTAAATGTTGTACTGGGCCATCCTCCCATTCCATAGTATGCATCCTAAATGTTGTACTGGGCCATCCTCCCATTCCATAGTATGCATTCTAAATGTTGTACTGGGCCATCCTCCCATTGCATAATATGCATCCTAAATGTTGTACTGGGTCATCCTCCCATTCCATAGTATGTATCCTAAATGTTGTACTGGGCCATCCTCCCATTCCATAGTATGCATCCTAAATGTTGTACTGGGCCATCCTCCCATTCTATAGTATGCATCCTAAATGTTGTACTGGGCCATCCTCTCATGCCAAAGTATGCATCCTAAATGTTGTACTGGGTCATCCTAAATGTCGTACAGGGTCATCCTAAATGTTGTACTGGGTCATCCTAAATGTCGTACAGGGTCATCCTAAATGTTGTACTGGGTCATCCTAAATGTCGTACAGGGTCATCCTAAATGTTGTACTGGGTCATCCTAAATGTCGTACAGGGTCATCCTAAATGTTGTACTGAGTCATCCTCCCAGGACATAGAATGCATCCTAAATGTCATACCAAGTCATCCTCCCATGCTGTTGTACTGGGTCATCCTCCCATGCTGCTGTACTGGGTCATCCTCCCATGCCATAGTATCCATCCTAAATGTTGTACTGGGTCATACTCCCATGCTATAGTATCCATATTAAATGTTGCACTGGGTCATCCTCCCATGCCATAGTATGCATCCTAAATGTCGTACTGGGTCATCCTCTCATGCCATAGTATGCATCCTAAATGTCGCACTGGGTCATCCTCTCATGCCATAGTATGCATCCTAAATGTCGTACTGGGTCATCCTCCAATGCCATAGTATGCATCCTAAATGTCGCACTGGGTCATCCTCCCATGCCATAGTATGCATCCTAAATGTCGCACTGGGTCATCCTCCCATGCCATAGTATGCATCCTAAATGTCGTACTGGGTCATCCTCCCATGCCATAGTATGCATCCTAAATGTCGCACTGGGTCATCCTCCCATGCCATAGTATGCATCCTAAATGTCATACTGGGTCATCCTCCCATGCCATAGTATGCATCCTAAATGTCATACTGGGTCATCCTCCCATGCCATTGCATGCATCCTAAATGTCATACTGGGTCATCCTCTCATGCCATAGTATGCATCCTAAATGTCATACTGGGTCATCCTCCCATGCCATGGTATGCATACTAAATGTCGTTCTGGGTCATCCTCCCATGCCATAGTATGCATCCTAGATGTCATACTGGGTCATCCTCCCATGCCATAGTATGCATCCTAAATGTTATACTGGGTCATCCTCCCATGCCATAGTATGCATCCTAAATGTTATACTGGGTCATCCTCCCATGCCATAGTATGCATCCTAAATGTCACACTGGGTCATCCTCCCATGACATGGTATGCATACTAAATGTCGTACTGGGTCATCCTCCCATGCCACAGTATGCATCCTAAATGTCGCATTGGGTCATCCTCCCATGCCACAGTATGCATCCTAAATGTCGCATTGGGTCATCCTCCCATGCCATGGTATACATACTAAATGTCGTACTGGGTCATCCTCCCATGCCACAGTATGCATCCTAAATGTCGCACTGGGTCATCCTCCAATGCCACAGTATGCATCCTCAATGTCGTACTGGATCCTATTCCCAATTTATGAATCCAAATATTGAGAATGTTGATAGCTTGGAGGACTGAAGTAATACTAATTTACATAAGATCAGACAAAAGAACTTCTGAGATATTGCTATTCATGATCCTTTTACTGTCATAAACATTCTGCTCTAAAAGACTGTTATAATTATTTTTCTAAATTTCTTTTCTTTATATGCCACTAAAATTTATATTAGCAATTAAAACATTATTTGAAAAATTACTGTGTTTTGTCTTTTAAAAGCAAGTAGTACCATAAATGGGATAAGACCCAAGGGAGATAACTGCTATCAGGTCCAATAATGTAGCTAAATTTGAGTTGCCTTCCTTGACATAAAATTGACATACTTTGTTACTAATTTTATTAAGACTATAAAGTCTGTTATAATTATTAGTAATATAAAACTATATTTGGTAAAGAGAATGGACACTATGCCATATACATGGAGGAATCCAAGATTACATTTGTTACTGAATATATAGCTGAAGCAGTCAAATGATAACAGGGTATCAGACTTGCTCACCAAGACCTGCAAAAAATGGCACAGATTTGTAAAAAATTCTCCATTTAATTTACTGTCATCGGCCACAAGTTTTCCTTTTGACCTTATTTGGAATTTCTTCACCTAGATAAAATATCTGCATCCTCTTGAGCTTAAGGTCAGTGATAATTATCTTAAATTTGGTTAAGCATTTTTAAAAGAAAACTGTGAAGATGTCCAAGCTGAACATTGACAAAGCATACTTGTAGTGAACTATGATGGCAGTTGTATGCTGTAGCGAAAATAAAGAAAGAACACCTACATTAGTATATATCATGCAGTTCTACACCTACTAATATACTCACTGGAAGGTCTCTTGCAGAGTCAAGGTTTATCATTACTACACAAGATGACAGTTCTTCTTGTTTCTTATCTCCCCTCATCTGCTCACATATCTGGAAGAAAGAAAAGTCCACATAAGCCAGATGAGTGACATAAGGCCACTTAGACCTCTTTTTTTATAAAGTAACAGTGTTTCTGTTATTGTCTCTGAGATTGTAGACATTACAATTTATAGATTTAAAGAAAAAAAAACATTTATTTTTAGAGAATAATACTACAAACACATTTATAGACAGTAATTTTTGAAGGTCAGTGAGTGCTTTTTGCCATCTACTATTGAGAAATGTCAAGAAATATCTAATTTCTCCAAGAAACAAAAAAATATAACTATAAAAAATCTACACCATTTGTTCCTCCCATTGCAGCCTAAGTAATTAAATTTAGATTTTGATATAATTGGGCGTGAATCTATAAAGATAATCTTGTAAGGAAAGTAAATAAGCTAAAGTGTACGGGTAATCCATGCAGCATTAAGTGATATTTAAAAGTCCGGTAATGTACTTTGATCAGTAAGTGTATTTGTGATATATCATAAAAGGTTGGTTCTTATGACGATGTATTGTGGTCAGTCAGTGTGTTGGCTGGTGATGTATTATGATTAGTGTGTTGGCTGGTGATGTATTGTGATCAGTAAGTGTGTTGGCTGGTGATATATAGTGATCAGTAAGTGTTTTGGCTGGTAATGTATTGTGATCAGTAAGTGTGTTGGGTGGCGATGTATTGTGATAAGAAAATGTGTTGACTGGTGATTTATTGTGATCAGAAAGTGTGTTGGCTGGGTGATGTATTGTGATCAGTAAGTGTGTTGGCTGCTGATGTATTGTGATCAGTAAGTGTGTTGACTGGTGATGTAAAGTGATCAGTAAATTTGTTGGCTGGTGATGTAAACTGATCAGTAAGTATGCTGGCTGGTGATGTAAAATGATCAGTAAGTGTGTTGGCTGGTGATGCATTGTGATCAGTAAGTGTGTTGACTGTAGATGAAAATTGATCAGTAAGTATTTTGGCTGGTGATGTATTGTGATCTGTAAGTATGTTGGCTGGTGATGTATCGTGACCAGTAAGTGTGTTGGCGGGTGATGAATTGTGATCAGTTAGTGCGTTGACTGGTGATGTATTGTGATCTCATCTATCTATATTTATGTTGATGCAGTCACACTTGACTATTAAACAACGGGTGGAACTCGGTCAAGAACACAGAAATAAGGAAGCGGTAGGACAGATAGAAGAGTAATAATAAGAAAGGTTGAAATTAGTGAAAGAGTGTCAATCTATGTTTTTGTCCCTTCATACTCTGACCAATCTGGCTACTGTGAAGAGTTAAATGAACCTCAACCAGCACAGCTCTGAGAATCACTTGGTCTTACTTGTAGCTGACAACTGTATTAGAAGGTGATGCTGGAAAGCTCTTGCTTGTGAGATATCAAGTCAGGAGCTTCTGCAACTGTTGCCGGTAATTTGTTCCATATCTCTATGGTGCGCGGAAAGAAGCTGAACTTAAAGGAGTTTGTTGCTGCTGACTTCTGTATGAACTTCTTCGTGTGATCTGCCCTGGTTCATCTAGATGCCAGGGTCAAATATTTGTCTGTGGATATGTCCACTAGGTTGTTCGCTATCTTGTATAACATAGTCAGCTGGACTTTGGTTCGCCCGGACTCTAGTGATTCCCACTGGAGATGGTCCAGCATGGCACTGATGCTGCTAGTATTTCTGTATCTGTTTGTGATATATCTAGCAGCCCTCCTCTGAACCATCTGTATCGTGTATATCAGGTCATTGTTATGTGGGTTCCATATGGTTGAACAGTACTCGAGGCCAGGTCGCACAAGCGAGAAATATGCTGAGCTTTTCACTTCCATGTTGCCGATTCAGAGGTTGCGGCACAGGAAACCAAGAGTGCTGTTCCCTGTTTTCAACATCTTGTCTATGTGGTGTTTCCAAGCGAGGTCCTTAGAAAATTCCACCAGAAGATATTTTGTTGCATACTCAGTTGCTAACTTGTGACCCTTAAGGGTGTAGTTGGACATGATTGGAGATTTCTTTCCGTAAACTCTAAGGATGCTACATTTTTCTGGGTGGAACAACATACCCCAAGTTCTCTCCCAGAGAGCCAGTCAGTTCAGGTCTTCTTGTAGGATCCTGCAATCCTTGGGGCATTGATTTCCTGGTAGACTATACAATCGTCTGCAAACAGACTTGTGTTGGATTTGATGCTGGATGGTAGATCATTGATGAACACCAGGAAAAGGATGGGACCCAAAACACTTCCTTGAGGTACTCACTTACAACCGTTACTGGGTTTGATGTTGCTCCATCTACGATAACCCTCTGGGATCTGCGTTAGAAATTCTCTAATCCATTTCAGAGCATTACCCCTGATGCCATAGTGGTCCAACTTACAAAGGAGTCTTTCATGGGGGACACGATCTGAAGCCTTACTAAAGTCAAGGACAGCAAGATCATACTGCTTTCCTCTGTCTAAGGATTTGGCAAGCTCATCTACAAGGGTTAAGAGTTTTGTTTCACAGCTTCATCTGGCACGGAAACCGTGTAGGCAGTCTGTTAGGATGCTGTAGTGATCAGTAAGTATGTTGACTGGTGATGTATTGTGATCAGTGAGTGTGTTGGCTGGTGATGTATTTTGATCAGTAAGTGTATACATGTCATATCTGTCATAAGATATAAGTTGTGCTATTAGAAAATGAACTAAATACTAGCTGGTACTATCTCCATCATTTTATTTATGATAAATATATCACTGTCTTAAAACTAAGTCACATAAGGACTAAATTCAGACTGAAGAGTGGTGCTTTTATTTCTACATGTGCAGAAGTAGATTCTAGTAGAGTGCAGTATATCATAACCGCAGAAAGCTCATGAATATAAAATGATCACAGATTAACATCCTGACTTATATTGTCATTCTTCATAAAAATCCCAGTCAGTCCCATGAATGTATAAATTGTCATGCACAATATATCATAATTTAATCTAAAAGCATGTAGCCTTTCCACCACCTAATAACATGCTTAATTTAGCACAATCTTGTCCCTGCATAAAACTAGCCATCTTCCATCTTGTTTATCCGAAAGAGCACATGTCACTAAGAAATCACTCTTTTTCATTTGTTTTCATGATTTTAAAGATAGAAGTTCTATCATTGCTGTTGTTGTTGTTGTTGGAAATCCTCAAATATCTTTGGAGCACCTCTGGTTAAAATTGGCTAAGGAGCTATGGTTCTGCAAAGAACCGTGTATAAACAAACATACTGTAATTATATTTTAAATCTTGCACTGCAGAAAAAAAAGTCAAGTTATAAACTTTGGTGTACTTCACAGTGAGATAGATCACTCACCTGAGTTATTCAAAGCAAACAATTTCTCTCAGTGCATTAAGAAAAAGTCAACACAAAGAATGATTTTTTAAAAAAACTTTAATTTGCAAAAGGCAAATTAAATGATCTTGCAGGAACAACTGAAATGTTTATGGATTCTCTTAATGTGATAATGTAGCAAAAAGTTTATTAATAGAGGAAATCTAGGCATAAAATAAAAACTCCATGAAAATTTCATTCAATACTTTTTGAGATATTTAAGTTTTAAAATTGTCTCATAGGTAAATTCTGTAAAACTTATTAATAGTCATGAGTTCTGATGATGTCATAGATGAGGACATATGTTTAAATATATCTCTCTGAAGACAAATTAACAGTAATTTTGTTTAATTATTAATAAAAATTTGATAATGGTAATACACATTAATTTGCATAAAAATTGGATAATTTAAGCACATCAAAATTTAGAATCTGAATACTTTTAATAACATTTAAATTTCTTCAAATCTCATTGTCATATTTGACAAGTAGTTCTCATACCATCACAATGTTAAAACTTGACACATACAACTTTAATCAATAATAGTCCAAACGGTGCAAATTGTCCCAATACTTTTGGAATTTCTAACTCACTCCTGGGGGTATGGGTTAGGGTGTGTAGGGGAGATTTTACATATATTTCAAGTAATTCCAGAATTGTTTGTCTTGCATGTCTGAGAAATGGCTTGCGTGATCAATTAGGGGGCGCTCTACAGATAATACATGCTTCTGAGAGAGTGACAGGTGTAAGATGAAGTATTTTGCATTTGCAACATGCACAGTGGAGAGAATGTTGGCATACCTCTATGTTACTTTCATGTACTGTGGCTGAAATTTCTTTACATATTGTACTTGTGGACACTGGACATGATCTAAGCACACAGCAGACAAAATGGCCGCTCTAAAGTACTCGAAAAATCAGCCTGAATTAGTCAAAAGTGCACTATTTTCAGGAGTTATTAAAATAGGGAAACAAATTTTGCAAGAGCAGACAATACCAGCCTCTGAAAGTACTATGAATAAATTACAAAATATCTAAAAAGTCAAAAAAGTTATCGGCTCTTTTTTTTTTATTTACCTTTGAAGTCCAGGAAGTGAAAATGACTAAGCGGAGCTAGCAGTTTTTTGAGAGGTGCACATCTTAAGTAAGACCAAGCTGTATACTCTATAACCCAAATTTCACCCATCAATCACACACCAAAATAAAGGGAATTCAAAGTTCTTTTAACAATGCCTAAGATATACAAGGTCTTTTTTAAATAGCCAGAACAGCCAGTAAGGAAACCCTGGGTAATTCTTTTTCTTTAAATTTCTAACCCTATGCAAAATATGAAACTGGAGAGCGCCACCTTAACCATGTGTAAACATGTCACACTGGGGACCCTGGGTCATGCTCCAGCATCATTCCCCACCCCCAGGTTCTTAGCCCCCACCCCACAAAGTCACAGCATATAAACTATAAGACAAATTTATGCATGCAACTGACATTGACCACAGGGTCCATACCTACCAGCAGGGACTTAGCCCATGAGTCATACTTGGAAATGATTGAGATTCACACACTGCAACCACATATGCATTTAATGGGCATGAAAAGACAACTGTATACATGCAACTGGAATTGCCCTTTGGTTCATCCCTTGAGCTGATCCCCTAGGTCATAACTTGGAAACCTAATTGAGATCCCCACCATATAACCACGTATGCACTTACTGATTATCGAAAGACAGATTTATACATGTAAATAACACTGTCCATTGTTACTCCTTAAGGACTAAGCTCTTGGGTCACAGATTGGAAAGACAGATTTATAATTTGGAAGCGTGGGAATATATGTTTTACAAACAATGAATTCTAGTTTTAAATCTGTTTTCCTCATCTGTGACAGCATCAAAACCAGGAAAAGGTACCAAGTTTACAATAAGTTACCTCCCCTGATGAATCTTTAAATGCTTGTAACTTTCAAAACAGATTTTGCTTATACTTTCACTTTTCTTTATCTTAAGATGTCCTATAATTTTTATTTTGCTAATTTCTAGACTTCAGTGTCACTGTAAGAAAGTCTATATTCATTCTTCATAAAAATTCTATATTCATTCTTCATAAATTGGAGATGTTAAACCAGAAAAATCTTCAGTGTTTTTTTTAAAAAAGGTCTTTTTTACCTCCTAGGAATTATACCTTTTAGGAGATGGAAGACTAAAATAATTTTTGGGTTCTTGTTAGTGCTGCATTATTAGAAATCTTTAAAACAAGCAATTTATCACTTTCTACATAATACATGTATCAGCAGATGGGTAAAATTCGGCATCGATGGAATTGTATCTAACACAGAGACCGTAAGATTAAAAACATTCAGTTATTGCTCAAAATAGTTCTACAGTTTAAACTACTTTTTATCCCCATCCTTTAGTGGGCTTTTGTGATGCCCTCTGTCTGTCCATCTGTGTTAGTCCATAAATATGTCTCCTTCAAAACTACTGAGTGGAAATTCATCAAACTTGGTATGTAGGTTGCCCATGTGATAATTCATGAGATAAAAACTTTGCTGGGTAAAGAATCAGTCATAATTTTATTTAAAGTGTGGGTTAGACTCAGTATCAGTCATAATTTTATTCAAAGTGTGGGTTAGACTCAGTATCAGTCATAATTTTATTCAAAGTGTTGGTTAGACTCAGTATCAGTCATAATTTTATTCAAAGTGTGGGTTAGACTCAGTATCAGCCATAATTTTATTAAAAGTGTGGGTTAGACTCAGTATCAGCCATAATTTTATTAAAAGTGTGGGTTAGACTCAGTATCAGTCATAATTTTATCAAAAGTGTGGGTTAGACTCGGTATCAGTGTGGGTTAGACTCAGTATCAGTCATAATTTTATTAAAAGTGTGGGTTAGACTCGGTATCAGTCATAATTTTATTAAAAGTGTGGATTAGACTCAGTATCAGTCATAATTTTATTAAAAGTGTGGGTTAGACTCAGTATCAGTCATAATTTTATTAAAAGTGTGGGTTAGACTCAGTATCAGCCATAATTTTATTAAAAGTGTGGGTTAGACTCAGTATCAGCCATAATTTTATCAAAAGTGTGGGTTAGACTCGGTATCAGTGTGGGTTAGACTCAGTATCAGTCATAATTTTATTAAAAGTGTGGGTTAGACTCGGTATCAGTCATAATTTTATTAAAAGTGTGGATTAGACTCAGTATCAGTCATAATTTTATTAAAAGTGTGGATTAGACTCAGTATCAGTCATAATTTTATTAAAAGTGTGGGTTAGACTTGGTATCAGTCATAATTTTATTAAAAGTGTGGGTTAGACTCAGTATCAGTCATAATTTTATTAAAAGTGTGGGTTAGACTCAGTATCAGCCATAATTTTATTAAAAGTGTGGGTTAGACTCAGTATCAGCCATAATTTTATCAAAAGTGTGGGTTAGACTCGGTATCAGTGTGGGTTAGACTCAGTATCAGTCATAATTTTATTAAAAGTGTGGGTTAGACTCGGTATCAGTCATAATTTTATTAAAAGTGTGGGTTAGACTCGGTATCAGCCATAATTTTATTAAAAGTGTGGGTTAGACTCGGTATCAGTCATAATTTTATTAAAAGTGTGGATTAGACTCAGTATCAGCATAATTTTATTAAAAGTGTGGGTTAGACTCGGTATCAGCCATAATTTTATTAAAAGTGTGGGTTAGACTCGGTATCAGCCATAATTTTATTAAAAGTGTGGGTTAGACTCAGTATCAGTCATAATTTTATTAAAAGTGTGGGTTAGACTCGGTATCAGTCATAATTTTATTAAAAGTGTGGGTTAGACTCAGTATCAGCCATAATTTTATTAAAAGTGTGGGTTAGACTCAGTATCAGCCATAATTTTATTAAAAGTGTGGGTTAGACTCAGTATCAGCCATAATTTTATTAAAAGTGTGGGTTAGACTCAGTATCAGCCATAATTTTATTAAAAGTGTGGGTTAGACTCATTATCAGTCATAATTTTATTAAAAGTGTGGGTTAGACTCAGTATCAGCCATAATTTTATTAAAAGTGTGGGTTAGACTCAGTATCAGCCATAATTTTATTAAAAGTGTGGGTTAGACTCGGTATCAGCCATAATTTTATTAAAAGTGTGGGTTAGACTCGGTATCAGCCATAATTTTATTAAAAGTGTGGGTTAGACTCGGTATCAGTCATAATTTTATTAAAAGTGTGGGTTAGACTCGATATCAGTCATAATTTTATTAAAAGTGTGGGTTAGACTCGGTATCAGCCATAATTTTATTAAAAGTGTGTGTTAGACTCAGTATCAGCCATAATTTTATCAAAAGTGTGGGTTAGACTCGGTATCAGTCATAATTTTATCAAAAGTGTGGGTTAGACTCAGTATCAGTCATAATTTTATCAAAAGTGTGGGTTAGACTCGGTATCAGTGTGGGTTAGACTCAGTATCAGTTATAATTTTATTAAAAGTGTGGGTTAGACTCGGTATCAGTCATAATTTTATTAAAAGTGTGGATTAGACTCAGTATCAGTCATAATTTTATTAAAAGTGTGGATTAGACTCAGTATCAGTCATAATTTTATTAAAAGTGTGGGTTAGACTCAGTATCAGTCATAATTTTATTAAAAGTGTGGGTTAGACTCAGTATCAGTCATAATTTTATTAAAAGTGTGGGTTAGACTCAGTATCAGCCATAATTTTATTAAAAGTGTGGGTTAGACTCGGTATCAGTCATAATTTTATTCAAAGTGTGGATTAGACTCAGTATCAGCCATAATTTTATTAAAAGTGTGGGTTAGACTCAGTATCAGCCATAATTTTATTAAAAGTGTGGGTTAGACTCGGTATCAGCCATAATTTTATTAAAAGTGTGGGTTAGACTCGGTATCAGTCATAATTTTATTAAAAGTGTGGGTTAGACTCAGTATCAGTCATAATTTTATTAAAAGTGTGGGTTAGACTCAGTATCAGTCATAATTTTATTAAAAGTGTGGGTTAGACTCAGTATCAGCCATAATTTTATTAAAAGTGTGGGTTAGACTTGGTATCAGTCATAATTTTATTAAAAGTGTGGGTTAGACTCGGTATCAGTCATAATTTTATTAAAAGTGTGGGTTAGACTCGATATCAGTCATAATTTTATTAAAAGTGTGGGTTAGACTCGGTATCAGCCATAATTTTATTAAAAGTGTGGGTTAGACTCAGTATCAGTCATAATTTTATTAAAAGTGTGGGTTAGACTCGGTATCAGTCAAAGCCTTATCAGAGAATAATTACGCTGATAGCAAAAGTCAGTGAATATATTCCCCAGAATAGCATTGGACAAGGTACACAAAATTTATGGAAATGCTAAAATTCTTGTAGATACTTTCTGAATTTAAAATAAATCTGTGCCCAAAATTAAATACATTCAATTTCTAACTGGCAATGGAAAAGGAAAAAGAAAAAATGAAAAAAGATATCACCAAGTTTATGAATTTCTTTTGTTAGCGAATTAGTAAAAGCGTAATTAAATCTTCTAGCTATCCTAGATGTTTCTAGATTACTAATCACTTGTGATTTCAAGTGATGAAATTCGATTGTGAAAACAATGAGACAAAATTCTACTGTGCTGTGCGTTCACCAGACTGGAAAGAATTAATGTCAGGGATACTTCTGGCATCATCTATTGTGAATTTAATGTTTTGAAAAAATGTATACTTTCACTGGTACTTTAATTCGTAGATTGGGGAAGAAGTCCTAACTGTTTCTACAGAAGGTTCATTGTTCATTGGGTCCTTAAATTTGTAGTTGGGGAAGAGGTCCTAACTGTTTCTACAGATGGGTCATTGTTCATTGGGTCCTTAAATTTGTAGTTGGGGAAGAGGTCCTAACTGTTTTTACAGATGGGTCATTGTTCATTGGGTCCTTAAATTTGTAGTTGGGGAAGAGGTCCTAACTGTTTCTACAGATGGGTCATTGTTCATTGGGTCCTTACATTCCAGGTTTGTAGCGACCATGGAAACCTCAAAAACTGGAACCACTTGGAAATTAGCGAATTTATAGTAACTGAAATACAGAAAAACCTGCCCTTGTAATCACCTCCAAAGAAAGACCACTCCCAATAACAACCACATATCGTTATTTACCCTCCTTTGGTTTTGTAAAAGAACACATGAATTTTTTTAAATTAAAGCATATACAATGTTAATGTAATATAAAAATAATAATGCAATGGTACAACAAATATATACATAGAAGGGGTGATGCTACATGTAGCTTCTAGCAAATTTCTAGTGAAGTAAATGTTCAGCTTGCATGCGTATCATGTCTGCAATGAACAGACTTTCCTAAAAGACTAGCATTGGAAGATTTTCTCTTTTTGTCCATCTGTGACTGGCAGTATTTGTGACACTTTTTAACGAGTTGATAAAATAATTACGTTTTATGTAAATTAGCCTAACCTGTATATTTTTGAAGTGCAACATTGTTCATAACATCATCTTTTCTGCTGTTACAAAATGAAATATTTCCTAGCATTTAGCATCAATGATTGATTATAATAACATCATACCCCAAAGAACACAAGCCTTTTAAACCCAGAAAAGATTAGAAACCTATAAATCTTTGCAAAGAGTCTGTGTATTTGATATATGATAATACACCATTCAACCCCAACCCAGAATTTCCTGTTTTTTAAAATTTATTTTCATATTTCCTTCCATGTTTTCAAGGTAGGTCTTCTCCTTCATAGTGGAATCAAACAATTATGCACTCTATAAATGGTAAAATAACTGTTGTTATCCTAAATACATTTATCTTATCTAGAAAATCAAGACCTTTATGAAATATATTAAGTTTGTTTTTGTTTGCATTTCTTATGTAAGATCAGCACTATTTCATTTAGGGCACTCTAGACACCATTAGAAGACCTTTGGTGAAAACCCCATGCCAATAAGACCATCCATTCAGGAGAATTAGTGACAAGATTTTAAATACGTTCATTGTGGCAGCCATACTGGAAGTGTTTGGGGCACCATTTTCATTTAGGATCAAGTCGATATCATAAGAAGTCTTTTGGTGAAAACCCCATATCAATATGATCATCAATTCTGGAGGAATAGTAATAACAAGATTTTCAAGATGGCCACCATGGTGGCAATATTGGATGTCAAAGCGGCATCATTTTCAGTCAGGATCAACTAGACACCATGTGAAGTTTTCTGGTGAAACCCCATGTCAATATAACTTTCCATTAGGAGGAATAGTGATAAGAAGATTTTCAAGCTGGCTGCCATACCAGCCATATCTGAGATTCGATTGAAACCATTTTTACTTAGTACTAGCTATACGTCATAAAAAGTCTTCTGCTGAAAACCCAATGGCAATATGACTTTCCATCTATAAGAAGTAGCAATAAGATTTTCAAGATGGTCATATGGATATCAGATCAGTACAATTTTTGTCAGGACCAACAAGACACCATAAAAAGTCTTCCAGTGCAAACCCCATGCTGATAAGACTTTCCGTTGAGGAGGAGTAGCAATAAGGTTTTCAAGATGGCTGCTGTGGTGGCCATATTCTATATCAGATCTGAACGATTTTCATTTAGGACCAACTAGACATAATAAGAAGTCTTTTAGTGAAAACTCCATGTTGATATCACCATCCATTCACAAATAGTATTTATAACAAGATTTTAAAGATAGCCACTGTGGCAGCAATATTGGATGTCTGAATGGGACCATTTTCATTTAGGATCAACTAGATATCATAATAAGTCTTCTGGTGAAAACTCCACATTGATATGACTTTCCATTCAGAGTAGTGGTAACCAAGTTTTCAAGATGGCTGCTGTGGTGGTCATATCGGACCTAAGATTGACTCGATTTTCATTTAGGACCAACTAGACATTATAAGAAGACTTTTAGTGAAAACCACATGTTGATATGATCATCCATTCAGGAGGAAAAACAATAAGATTTTCAAGATTACAACTGTGGTGGCCATATTGGATGTCTGTGTGGAACCATTTTCATTTATGACCAACTAGACATCATAAGAAGTCTTCTGCTGAAAACCCCATGTCACAATGACTTTCTGTTCAGGAGGAGTAGCAATAACAAGATTTTCAAGATGGTTGCTGTGGTGGCCATATTAGACATCAGATTGGCACCATTTTCATTTAGGACCAACTAGTCTTTTAGTAAAAAGCCCATACTGATATGACCATTCATTCTGGAGGAGTAGAGATAAGATTTTGAAGATGGCTGCTGTGATGACCATACTGGATGTCTGAGCAACACCATTTGTCTTTAGAACCAACAAGACCTTGGGATGAATGTGTGTATAAAATGTCATAGCAGTCTTCCAAGTAGTTTAGGCGGAGTAGCAATAGCAAACTTTTCCTAACAGACTGACTGACGACGGACGAGTTGTCTATGACTAGTAGAGCCAAAAAAACCTCTCAAGAAAGGACATTACCTTATGAGGCCAAAGTATCCTGCACCATTTACCATTTTGTCCCTCTCAACATAGTCCACCCCTTTTATAAGGCCATCATTTCATCACAAAAGGAGCAGCCTTATAGGAGATCAACAAAAGTATTGACACCAGTGACTAGAATGGACCAGATTAGTATCAGACACCAGTGACTAGAATGGACCAGATTAGTATAAGACACCAGTGACTAGAATGGACCAGATTAGTATCAGACTCCAGTGACTAGAATGGACCAGATTAATATCAGACACCAGTGACTAGAATGGACCAGATTAGTATCAGACACCAATGACTAGAATGGACCAGATTAGTATCAGACACCAATGACTAGAATGGACCAGATTAGTATCAGACACCAATGACTAGAATGGACCAGATTAGTATCAGACACCAATGACTAGAATGGACCAGATTAGTATCAGACACCAATGACTAGAATGGACCAGATTAGTATCAGACACCAATGACTAGAATGGACCAGATTAGTATCAGACACCAATGACTAGAATGGATCAGATTAGTATCAGACACCAGTGACTAGAATGGACCAGATTAGTATCAGACACCAGTGACTAGAATGGACCAGATTAGTATCAGACACCAGTGACTAGAATGGACCAGATTAGTATCAGACACCAGTGACTAGAATGGACCAGATTAGTATTAGACTAGGGATATTATAACTGTCCTGCATTTTTTGTGCTTGTGAATATAGTCAATTAAATAGAGGCAGGGTCCATGCTTTACCACAGTTGTTGTATAACATAGTATAGGTATAGACTGGCATACTTGAAAATAGCTTACTGTTGAAAATTGGAAACTGTTTCTATCCTCTTTTCATATCCTTAGAGGGTGAAATATTGAATATTAAAATGATTTTATTAATAATGTACCTTGATACATCAACTGAGTAATAATTCACTTCTAAATGGGGTACACAAATTCAATTGTTCACTCGTGTTTTCAAGGATCATGTGTGAAGTTTCTGTGTGAATTCCATAGAGAGAAATGTAATTTTGGGCATTTATGATCATCAAAATAAGCACCTATATTGACTAAAGAGCATAAAAGTTCTTTTTGTAACTTTCCCACCTTCCTCTTTAAAGGGAAAACTGACATTTTACTTTGATGATCAATGCATTGTATTGAAACAAAAAGGGGTGGGGAAAATGGCATGAAATCAAGGCAAGGAGAAGTGAACATCACATTTTAGGCATGTTTAGGTGAAATGAGAGACTAGAGGGCAACTATTTTGTCCAAATCACTTTCCTAATGTGGACCCTGTCTAAGAGGATAATGTACGTTTATATCGTGATTATGTTAAATAATCCATTAGTGCCTAAGAGCAAGGAACTAACAATTGTTCACCAGCAAACGAATGAACCGTTTTGTCAAAATGGATTAAACATCATCGCATACACAAAGTGACATCCACAGTAAAGTTTTACAACAAATGCAGATGACATGTACACACAAGGTACCAACTACATACAAATGCAGATGACAGGTATACATAAGTCCCAACCACATACAAATGCAGATGGCATGTATACACAAGTCCCAACCACATACAAAGTAAAATATTGACTAAATACATGTAGGATAGCTGTCATGTGACTGACAATTCAATAGAGAATTATTTTTAGAATCCTTAGATCATCGAGTAAAATTATTGATAATAATTAGTCAAACCTGTCAATAGTGGCCACCCATGGGAAAAGGTAAAACTGGCTGTTGTACACATGTGACCACTGTACAAAGGCTCACCTTTTAAAATTTGTTTTTGAACAAATACCATGCAACAAATATCATTGTCGATATTATTATTATTATTACAGTATCAATATTGTTTTATATGCACTATTCAACAAAATCATAAAATATGTGTATATGTTGTTCTCTCCCAAATGTATGTTCCACACAAGATTACCGGTACTGTATTCTGCTCACTTTAATCCATCCCACAAATTAAATCATCACTGACTTAAAATAATCACCAATCTTAGTTTGTTGTGTGCACCATGGCAAAACAATAATTTCACTACTGACTTACAGCTTACATATGACTGCAAAACAGAGAACTGCCTCTTTCGTCAGCCAACTCGTATAAGTTTCACTTAGAAGCAGCTGTTCACCCTTTAAAAATAATATCTGGATAAGCCAGTTGCTCATCTTGGCGAGATCAAAAGACAGTCGGCTTATGTGAGAAGCCTGTGATGAATAGGAAATCCAAAGAAGCCATATATGGCTATTCTTTGTGACCCATGAACTGAAACTTCACTTCACTTTACAAACAAGTTTTAAACAATGAATGATCCCTGAACTGAATGAAAAGGGATGTAACTCGTATCTCTTCTCAAAGACAAACTTTATCTTCAGAGATAGCTTCAATTCACAGGCAAATAGATGAAGATACCAAACAATACCTGGCACATTTCTGCTGCAATAGAAGACTACTGTTCCCACCATCCAGCAAACAAATTGCTTCGACCCTCGACCCTAATAATATAAATTGCCTCACTTTCAAATTTGATATATTGACATCTTTGAGTTACACTGTCAATGTGACTGGTGTTACAAGTACAAGCGAGATAAGAAACATTTGCACATTGATTCACATGATATTCCTTTATTTAAACAATGCCTTCCTCATGAAGCAAATATTCAGTTTGCATAGACTGAGAGGTGTATATACACTCCAGTGACTGCTAAAGGCAGGGAGAAACCATTGTTTGGTTAGGAAACACCTGGCTACTGACCGTGGAAGGCAGGTGACCATTACATACAGGACATTTATATAGGAAATTTGCCAGCGTGAAATTAGAATGGCGATTGTGAACAGGTGACTGCTGAGTAAAGGTAACCATTAGGACAGGTTTGACTGTACATGAAAATTGCTTTACATGCATAGTAATGAGTAACATGTTTAACTTCCATTCCCTTATTTAATCAAGTAAAATACTAGTAACTGACTTTCTATTCCCTTATTTAATCAAATAAAATACTCATAACTGACTTTCTATTCCCTCATTTAATCAAGGAAAATACTCATAACTGACTTTCTATTCCCTTATTTAATCAAGTAAAATACTCATAACTGACTCTCTATTCCCTTATTTTATCAAGTAAAATACTCATAACGACTTTCTATTCCCTTATTTAATCAAGTAAAATACTCATAACTGACTTTCTATTCCCTTATTAAATCAAGTAAAATATTCATAACTGACTTTCTATTCCCTTATTTAAGCAAGGAAAATATTCATAACTGACTTTCTATTCCCTTATTTAAGCAAGGAAAATACTCATAACTGACTTTCTATTCCCTTATTTAATCAAGTAAAATACTCATAACTGACTTTCTATTCCCTTATTTAATCAAGTAAAATACTCATAACTGACTTTCTATTCCCTTATTTAAGCAAGGAAAATACTCATAACTGACTTTTTATTCCCTTATAAAAGCAAGGAAAATACTCATAACTGACTTTCTATTCCCTTATTTAAGCAAGTAAAATACTCATAACTGACTTTCTATTCCCTTATTTAATCAAGGAAAATACTCATAAGTGACTTTCAGAAAACACACAGCACAGTATTTTTCTAACTTGCAAATCACATGATTGAGAAAATAGAAACTTATTTTGAATGCCATGTATTATCCAAAAATAGTGTAAATGAGAAAACCACTGAAACCTTAAAGTATTTATTATTATTATTAGTAGTAGTAGTAGTATTTTGAGCTACAACTTTTGGCATAAAAAACTGCTCATGTTTAATGTCGGAAAAATTATCTATCCAGCAGCCTGGGACAGGTTCAAAAGTTTTGTTGGGCAAGTAAAAAATATATGTTACTTGCCAAGAATGTTATATAAAATATGTAGGTAAAATTAAGATTTTTATATAAAATATGTAGGTAAAATTAAGATTTTTCCTAAAGTTTATGAAAATATTGATTCTGGGTAAGTAGAAAAATGTATGATTTTTCCAGTCCTGAAGATTTCTGTATAAATATTAAAATATCTGCAAATTGAATGTACTATATTAAAAAAAATTCTGATCCAAAACAGATAAATTTGATCAAATTAATTTTTTATATAAAATAAAATGGAGTATTAATATAAAAGGATAACTGTGCTAGGGACACATAGCTTCCTTTAAGTTTCTTTTTTTGGTGATAAAGTCTGACACAAATATTAAATATGAAAAGGATACAGATGATGAATGAAAATGGTAATAATAAAAAATGATGAAAGAAAATACACACTAAAAAGCACAAACAGGGGTAGAAAAATCCATTGCCTAGTATAGTAGGAAAACTAAAAATTACACCTAGACAACCAAGTTAAGCCCAGCCAGACAACCAGTTTTTGCTGACAGTGGTATAAAAAATGTATGTTTGCCATCATGCAAAATCAATAAAATATGGACTGTCTGCATGAAATGAAAATAAATATTTTTCACTCATTTTCAAATAATCTGCAGTGAATTTATTACTAAATTTTGAATAATCAATTAATTATATTTTAATTGCAATTACCTAAAAGATTTTTAACTGAATAACCAGATGTTTTTGCTGTGAAACCATATTTTTCAGTCTGGTTGTATAGTGAGCAAGCAAGTTTTTTGAGAATTTTTCTACCCCTGCAAACAGATACATTTTACTTACCAGAATTTTTGATCATTTTTTAAAAAAAGAAAAGAAAACAGAATGAAACTATAAATCATATGCACAATATTTAAACAAGGGTTACACAAAATGTGGTACCTTTCCTGTGTACAATTCTATGATGTACGCACCCCTCCCCCAATGTATTTGTTTTGCCCTCTCCCCGAATGTATTTGTTTTGCCAAAACTTAACACAAAACTTTATATTTTTGAAACTTAATGTTGACATTTGCGCTGTTCTTATCATTGCTATTCCTGCTGTAAAACTGATATTGTGTTATGTGCAATACCTGCACCATGTGCTTAAGAAATTATTATTTGGGTAAATTTTGTGAGGCACAAGCTCATCCTAATAAGGGTACACTGATGACATCATAAACAATGTTCCCAATTGTCAAGAGTCAACTTCCTTTGCCTATGTTACGAACTCTCCACTTTGGAGATGCATTATCTCTCAGTATGGTCATGCTGCATAAAGCATGACCATACTTTTAAATTTTTGGAAGTATGATTTAATCCAAAATTGTAATGAGATATAAAATATGCACAGTGGTAACTTACAAAATATTAATTTAGGTCTAAACGGATTTTAGCTGCTGTTTTCCTCCAATGAAGCCTGCCGGGATTAAAAAATGTGTGTTTGGTAAAAAAAATTATTTGGTAAGTTTTTAACCAAAACGAGTAGGGTGAGGTTCTTAAGTCATGTGCAGGTATTACACAGTCCCATATAAACTTACTTGTAAGTTGCATCCAACTCCAGACAACATAGACCCTGATCTGCCATTGCATAATGTGCTGGTAGATCAGGGTCTATGTTGTGTTTGTTCTAGTGATTATTCCTAACAAACTGCAGAGACCCAGATAGCTGGGACATTATGCAATGGCAGATCAGGGTCTATGTTGTGTTTGTTCTAGTGATTATTCCTAACAAACTGCAGAGACCCAGATAGCTAGGACATTATGCAATGGCAGATCAGGGTCTATGTTGTGTTTGTTCTAGTGATTATTCCTAACAAACTGCAGAGACCCAGATAGCTAGGACATTATGCAATGGCAGATCAGGGTCTATGTTGTGTTTGTTCTAGTGATTATTCCTAACAAACTGCAGAGACCCAGATGGCTGGGACATTATGCAATGGCAGATCAGGGTCTATGTTGTGTTTGTTCTAGTGATTATTCCTAACAAATTGCAGAGACCCAGATAGCTGGGACATTATGCAATGGCAGATCAGGGTCTATGTTGTATGCAGTATGACTCAACTATTAAGTATATACAATATAAACATGTCTGCATTCATTAGCACAGGAGAGACAACACAGTAAACATTTAATTCATCCAACATCATTAACATAATAAAATTCAACTTAAACCCATGCAAAGATGAAAGTTTATAAAAATAAGTATGCAAGATCATAAATTCTACATATTTAAAAATAAGAAACATATCTAAGAAATAAATGACTGCAAGCTTACAATATAAAGGGCTGAAAAATTCAGGAATATTAATGATACAGAGTGAATTGCAAAAAAAAAACAAGAGTCCCTCAAAGGAACTGATGCTCTACTCTACTGGCCTAAAAGAATTTCCAGGAATTCAAGATAAGACCATTTTTTCTTTTTAACTGCCGAGCGTTGAAACCATCTCTGATATTCTTTAGCAGCTTTTGAAGATGGCTGCCATGGCAGCCATGTTGGTCATCAGATTGGCACCATTTTCATTTAGAACCAATTAGATTGCATAAGAAGTTTTTTTGTGAAAATCCCATTGTGATATGACTATCCATCCAGAAGGAGTAGTGATCACCAAATTTTTAAGATGGCTACCATGGTAGCCATATTGGATGACAGATCAGCATCAGTTTCATTGGGGACCAACTAGACATCTTAAAAAGTCTTTTATTGAAAACCCCATGCTGATATGACCATCCATTCCGGATGTGTAGCAATAAGAAGATTTTCAAGATGGCATGGCCTCTGTGGTGGCTATATTGGATGTCCAAGCAGCACCATTTTTATTTAGGACCAACCAGACCTTGGGATGATTGTGTGTGTAAAGTTTCATGGCAAACCTCCAAGTAGTTAACTCATTAACCCCTGGCACCACATTAATGTGCCACGAGGCTGTACCCTACTTCCGAGCTCTGTCATTTAAGATACACTAAAGTGGATGGTATTGCAGGAAAGGAGACAGATGCAGCTCTACAATGATACCAAATAATGTCAACTTTCTACTTGCATTAAAAAATACAGCAGAAGAAACCTAATTTTTGAGACCCGATTTTTTTAAGGTCGAAAATTGCCAGTTTTGGAACCAGAGTTTGTGTCTGGATTTTAGACTTTTTGGCCTTAGATCTAAAGCAGACCGGTCCGATCTGCACAAAACCTTTGCAAAAAGTAGGATAAGTTTGAGATTTGGAGTAAAAAGGGGCCAGGTCACAAACATTGTGAGTCCAATACAAAAGAAAAAAGAAAATAAAATCAAACTTTTACCCTTCTGCACATGCACAAGCATAATGGTCAATCAAAAACAATGTTTCTGATACACCTAAGCATCTGGCTAAATTAAAAACTCTCTTAAGCAGATGTGTTTGGCTGCATTCATAAGTAACCCCCAAAATGCATTTCCTACTCCCATTTCAGGCGAAAATGAATAAACCAGGGGTTAATGAGTTAAGGAAAAGTGAAGACAAGCTAGTGCTAATGGACAGATGGAGGATGGACAATGGACAACAGGCCATCCCACAAGCTCTTCTGATCTATGACCAGTAGAGCTAAAAATAGTTTTGTACACAATAAATGGAGCAATACTTCCATGCAAGCATTTCACATCAACTAAATAGAATCAGAATAAGTAAGTATTTTAAACAATCATGTTACTTTATATTAAATCCTTTTAATAGCATAACAGCCAATGGCCAGAGCATGCAGTGGAGCCCATGCTTGCATGAAAAAACTTAACTTTTGATGCTATATCTGTTGCCACCACTGGATAAAGCAAGTATTAAATGTCAGTTCCAACTTGTGTAGGATCAATAAAAAATAAAGGAAACAATACTAATATACCTATTTTTTGTATTTGTATATCTTACAACAATACTAATATACCAATTTGTGGTATTTGTATATCTTACAACAATACTAATACACCTATTTTTGGTCTTTGTATATCTTACAACAATACTAATATACCTATTTTTGGTATTTGTATATCTTATAACAATACTAATATACCAATTTGTGGTATTTGTATATCTTATAACAATACTAATACACCTATTTTTGGTATTTGTATATCTTACAACAATACTAATACACCTATTTTTGGTATTTGTATATCTTACAACAATACTAATATACCTATTTTTGGTATTTGTATATCTTATAACAATACTAATATACCAATTTGTGGTATTTGTATATCTTATAACAATACTAATATACCTTTTTGTGGTATTTGTATATCTTACAACAATACTAATATACCAATTTGTGGTATTTGTATATCTTACAACAATACTAATACACCTATTTTTGGTATTTGTATATCTTACAACAATACTAATATACCAATTTGTGGTATTTGTATATCTTATAACAATACTAACATACCAATTTGTGGTATTTGTATATCTTATAACAATACTAACATACCAATTTGTGGTATTTGTATATCTTACAACAATACTAATATACCTATTTTGGTATTTGTATATCTTACAACAATACTAATGTATTTGTATATCTTACAACAATACTAATGTATTTGTATATCTTACAACAATACTAATATACCTATTTGTGGTATTTGTATATCTTACAACAATACTAATATACCAATTTGTGGTATTTGTATATCTTACAACAATACTAATATACCTATTTTTGGTATTTGTATATCTTACAACAATACTAATATACCAATTTGTGGTATTTGTATATCTTACAACAATACTAATGTACCTATTTTTGGTATTTGTATATCTTACAACAATACTAATGTACCTATTTTTGGTATTTGTATATCTTACAACAATACTAATGTACCTATTTTTGGTATTTGTATATCTTACAACAATACTAATGTACCTATTTTTGGTATTTGTATATCTTACAACAATACTAATGTACCTATTTTTGGTATTTGTATATCTTACAACAATACTAATGTACCTATTTGTGGTATTTGTATATCTTACAACAATACTAATGTACCTATTTTTGGTATTTGTATATCTTACAACAATACTAATGTACCTATTTTTGGTATTTGTATATCTTACAACAATACTAATGTACCTATTTTTGGTATTTGTATATCTTACAACAATACTAATGTACCTATTTTTGGTATTTGTATATCTTACAACAATACTAATATACCTATTTTTGGTATTTGTATATCTTATAACAATACTAATATACCTATTTTTGGTATTTGTATATCTCAACACTGTTACAGACTCTCCATACCTTTGAAAAACTTAATTATAGTTGCGAGTGCAGATAACTGGATTAGAATCAGAAATGCTGATTATGTCTTAAATGACCAAATCATCTTCATAAACTTTCAGCCTGTAAAATATTTAGATCCAAACGCCAATATCACAATTATGGATGGAAAGACCACACTTCATTTATTTTATCAGTAGATTTTATATGAAATATTAAAACAATTATGCGACAGGAAAACAATAATTGTTACAACATCAGTGCCATTGCTACCACAAACAAGAGACCTCTGTCTTGTTACCAGCCAATGTAGATGAGACAACAAAGAAGAACAAAAAAAAAAAGGTGGAAAAACTACTTTATTTTCTGTATATCTTTGGATGACACAAAAAATAATGATTCTTTTTGCTGTCCGAAAACAGAAAATGTCTTCATTTGATGTCTGAAAACTAACAGGTGAGATACTGTGTTATATGTAAGGTCACCTTATACTGGGGTACATTATTACTGTGTTATATGTGAGGTCATCTTATACTGGGGTACAATATTAATGTTATATGTGAGGTCACCTTATAACAGGGTACATTATTAATGTGTTATATGTGAGGTCACCTTATACTGGGGTACATTATTACTGTGTTATATGTGAGGTCATCTTATACTGGGGTACATTATTACTGTTTTATATGTGAGGTTACCTTATAACAGGGTACATTAATAATGTTATATGTGAGGTCATCTTATACTGGGGTACATTATTACTGTTTTATGTGAGGTCACCTTATACTGGGGTACATTATTACTGTTTTATATGTGAGGTCATCTTATACTGGGATACATTATTACTGTGTTATATGTGAGGTCACCTTATACTGGGGTACATTTTTACTGTGTTATATGTGAGGTCATCTTATACTGGGGTACATTATTACTGCTTTATATGTGAGGTAATCTTATACTGTGGTATATTATTACTGTGTTAAATGTGAGGTCATCTTATACTGGGGTACATTATTACTGTGTTACTCCAGAATAATGCAACCCCATTTATAACATAGTAATGACGTACCCCATTATTTAGCAACCTCACATATCACACAGTAATAATGTACCCTATTATACGGTGACCTCACATTTAACACGTTAATAATTTACCCAAGTATAAGGTGACTTCACATTTAACACAGTAATCATTTACCCTAGTACAAGGCGACATCACATCCAACACAGCAATAATTTACCCCAGTATAAGGTGACTTCACATTTAACATGGTAATAATTTACCTAAGTATAAGGTGACCTCACATTTAACACGGTAATAATTTACCCCAGTATATGGCAACCTCACATTTAACACAGTAATAATTTACCCCAGTATAAGGTGATTTCACATATAACAGTAATAATGTACCCCAGTATAAAGTGACCTCACATTTAACACAGTAATAATTTACCCCAGTATAAAGTGACCTTACATTGGGGTACATTATTACTGTGTTATAGATGAGATTGACTTATAATGGAGTACATTATTACTGTGTTATAGGTGAGGTTGCATTATACTGGGGGTACATTATTACTGTGTTATATGCAAGGTCATCTTATATTGGGGTACATTATTACTGTGTTATAGGTGAGGTTGCCTTACACTGGGGTACATTATACACAGTATTAATATGATATAATGTAATGGTGTCCATTACCATAACTGCTGTTAAAAAGGGACTGCATTATACTTAGGTACCTTATAATGAGGGGCAACTGTATTACTAATTGAAACTATATCAGATCAACAAAATGAGACATTAGGTAAACATACATGCATATGTAATCATCCAACATGAACTATTCAAATATATCAATAACTGTAACTGGACTTGAATAAAAATCTTTAATGTAAACTTAATAAACAAAAGAACGAAAAATTGTGTACCTTTTCAAGTTCTTGAGGATCCTTGGACAGGTGAAGCCAAATGAGTTTCACGTGTAGAAGACCTTTCTTGACATTCTCTAATGGAAGCCACTATGAGTGAAATGAATAAATTTCAATTCCAGGCAATTTCAAGCACTGTCACATTTTCAGTGCAAGAATGATAACTATTACACTGTTCTTTTGTAATGAAACAAAGATCAAGCTGATGACTATGTCTTGTCTAAGAAAAGTGATATATATATATATATATATATATATATATATATATATATATATATATATCTATATATATATATATATATATATATATATATTTAAAAATATATATAAAGTGTGGGGATTTGTGAATATGATCCATCAATGTTAAAGAGTTACTCCATTTAGGGCCCTGCATCGAGATGTTGGAGCCTGATAGTAATCAGCTTTTCTGTCCGTCCCCACCAAAACTCTAAAAAACTTACACATAATTGGATGCCCTTTAGTATGTGAATGGCCTATTACATGTAGATGTGCCTTATAAATGTTTAGTCATTTCAAGTCCAATTTTGATAGAGTTATTGCTCTTTTATGATCAATTTTAGGTCTCCACTACAGCAGATCTTTGTAATGAGCATAACTCTGGAACCATTCAACATATTCTGATGTATATTGTCCCACAGACTTTGATGTGCCTATTTTGTCTTGTCAATGCCATTTTGAAAACATTTATCGCCTTTGACATTAAACTTCACATCTTCACATGGGATATTGCTTGTACAGTAACTGGCATAGCTCAAGAACCATCCAACATATTCTGATGCATTCTGGGTATAAAAATCATCTCATACACTTGCATGTGCCTTTTATGGGTTTAGTCTCATCTACTTCATGTTGGACAGAGTTATGCCCCTTTTAATAAAATTTTTCTTTCACATGGAAACTTGGAATGTTGATTGCAATCAGCATAGCTCAAGAATCATTCAACAGAATCTGATGGAATTCATTGTCTCTTAGACCTAGATGTGCCTTTTATGGGTTTTGTCTTGTCTACACCATTTTGGACAGAGTTATGGCCCTTGTGAATCAACTTCACATCTTTATGCAGGATGCTGCTTGTTATCAGCACAGCTTAAGAACCAGTCAACATAGTCTGATGCAATCTGATGTGAACATTGTTTCATTGACCCAGATGTGTTTTGGATCTGCTGTCTTGTCTACTCCATTCTGGACAGAGTTATGGCCCTTGATGATCAGCTTTAGATCTTTACATGGGATGTTGTATGTACTGATGAGTCCTTCAAGGGGTTGGATTTTAACTGGTCTCCTAGTATGAGCTGTTCTCACTGGTCAATAAGATGTACATGTGCATACTCTCATAATACCACAAGTGAGTTAGATTATGGCAAAGTATGTATCTCATGGTACCACAAGGGAGTTAGATTATGGCAAATTATGTATCTCATGGTTCCGCAAGTGAGTTAGATTTTGGCAAATTTTGTATCTCATAATACAACAAGGGAGTTAGAGTATGGTCACTTATATATCTCATGTTACCACAAAGGAATGAGATTATGGCAAATTATGTATCTCATGTTGCCACAAGGGAGTTAGATTTATGGCAAATTATGTATCTCATGGTACCACAAGTGAGTTAGATTATGGCAATTTATGTATCTGATGTTACCACAAGGGAGTTAGATTATGGCAAATTATTTATCTCATGGTACCACAACGGAGTCAGATTATGGCAAATTATGTACTGTAGTAGCAATTATTTTCGTGCTGCTCAATTTTTGTGGTTTTGTAAAAAACGACATTTTCATACTTAAATTCAGGGGTTTTCCTGTTAAAGATTGCATATTAGTAAGAATTTAATTTCTTGGCTTAACCTCTAAAAATGACCAAAATAAAGAATAAAACTATGCCGATGCAAACAGTGGTCACTTAAATATTTAAAACAATACTACCAAATGCATGAGCACAAATCAAAGACCTGAGAAGTTCAATACTTACACCATGTTTTTGTCCAAGTGAATAACATCAATAAAAGGTGACGCAGCCAACAACACTAAAACAATACAACCACCTCTATGAGCACAAATAAAAAACCTGTCAAGATCAATTACTTACACCATTTTTTCGTCTGAGTGTTCAACATCAAAGGAAGCCGACACAGCCAACAACAATAAGCCAATCGGTTATTAAAGTACATCTGTATAATCTCTTACTTACACCACTGTCCATAAAGTGAACAAAACACGTAACCAGCTGCCTCTAGCTCAATGCAATCAGCAGGCAGTTTCAATATTTGATGTGTTTAGAGCCCAAAAAAGTGTGAAGATGCTCACTAAATTGAAAGACAGTGGAATCACTCCTTTGTTTGTGCCTGCCTCATGTAGAGACCAACTTCAACCATTAGACTTGACAGTATATAATGAGTAAAAAGAAGAATTAAAATCATACTTTCACAACTGGTATGCTAAACAGGTCATGGAGGCAATCATGGAAAAGGATGAAGTTACTGGTGACGATCAGTGCACTGTATTAGTGAATCTTGCAACCTCATTAATCAAGACAATTCATGCTGAATGGATAATTGCACCTCATGCAACAATGAGCGAAAGATCGGACCTAATTATCAGTAGTTTTGAGAAAGATGGACTAGTTTAATTCTGCAGTTTGGGGATTATTTACCAGACAAGCATTTGTGTGTACCATGAGACTTGATTGACACATTGTTGATACAGTGGCTTTGTCCGAAAATCAGTGAAGTGTGAGCTTTAATACTCTGCTGTAATTAGTGTATATACATAGTGTTTCATTAATAATATTGCTTCAATTGATAGTTCTAGTATTTTACAGGCGTGTTGTTCTTTTGGATTAAAAATGCATGGATAAAGTGAAATGTGCTTTCAGGAGGATTTAAATTTTTCAGCAACAGATGTACTCACATGAAGGATCCATTTGAATAAGTATTAAATTTAATTTTCATATACTAGTCCTTTTTATTATTCTTTCTTTCATTTTTTAGTATTATTAGTATTTGAATACCTTATGCTTTTTCTTGTTTCTCTCTATCCTTACTTATCTCACATATCGATTTAAGGCAGTGAATGGAAATTACAGCTATCGGACACCTTATCGATATGTGTGCATTGAAACAATATAAAATGCTTTATAATTCTTTTTTCAAAGGGTTTAAATAAAACAAACACGTGTAAAAGCTAACATTTTGTTACCAGATTACAGTATTGATGTTGATTTATCAAATACTAATAGCTTTTTCAATCTATTTGAACTAAACACAGTAAGAAAATGGGCAGGGGTGGGGGGTGGGTCACATCATTGGTGGCTAATTTTTCGTTGGGTATTTAAATTTGTGGTTCAGGGTAACAATGAAAACCATGAAAATTGGTCCCCCATGAAAATTGCTGATACTACAGTATCTCATAGTACCACAAAGGAGTCAGATTATGGCAAATGATTGCATCTCATGGTACCACAAGGGAGCTAGATTATGGCAAATTACACATCTCATGGTAACACAAGGGAGTTAGATTATGGCACGGAGTTAGATAATGGCTAATAATTGTATCCGATGGTACCACAAGGGAGTCAGAATATGGCATCATTGTATTTCATGGTACCACAGGGGAGTTAGATTATGGCAAATTATGTATCTCATGGTACCACAAGGGAGTTTGATTATCACAAATTATGTATCATATGGTACCACAAGGAGCTAGATTATGGCAAATTATGTATCTCGTGGTACCATAAGAGAGTTAGATTATGGCAAAATATAGTATCTCATAGTACCACAAGCGAGTTGGATTACAGCAAATTACTGTATCTCATGGTACCACAAGGGACTTAGATTATGGCAAATTATGTATATTGGTTTGAAAAACCAGGCAGAGACGAGAGTTTCCTGTGTGATGTGTGCTTTCCTCTACAAAGGGCTTTAAATATATCAATAATTGTTTGTATCATCATCATCAACAGGGAAACTGCCACAACTCAGCTGGTAGAGTGTTGGACTCGTCATCCAATGGTCATGAGTTTGATACCTGCCCAGGTTAGCTAGGGTCGGCTGCCTTGGTATGTCCTTGAGAAAAGCACTTAGCTCCCATTTCTTCAGCATGATATATCGATAATGTGTTAAACAACAGAAGCAACAACAAATTTACAATCATTTTTAAGAGAATAAAACAATTTACTACATAAACATTAAATCTTACATGGTTGATCTAGTGTTCGATAAAACAGTTTACTACATAAACATTAAATCTTACATGGTTGATCTAGTGTTCGAGAAAACAATTTACTACATAAACATTAAATCTTACATGGTTGATCTATTGATGGATGTTTAATCAGTATTTCTGTATTGCACACCCAGACTGGAATAATTGTAAGGGTCTTTCTTCAATGGCATCCTCCTTGCATCAATATGCTTTCAATACATCAAGTCAACCTTTTATAAATCTCAATTTGTTTTTAACTCCATTAATACAGTATAGTGGAAAATATTTGGAAAGCATAGAAAAGGTGTAATATATACAAAACTGCATTCATGTTTTGTTGCTAGTCAGGGAAAGAACTAGTTTGATATGGCATATGAATATATCTCAGCTTCACGGCCATGACATATCTCTATGCTGTAAACCTCATGGCTATGACATATCCCTATGCTGTAAGCCTCACTGCAATGACATATCCCTATGCTGTAAGCCTCATGGCCATGATATATCCCTATGCTGTAAGCCTCATGGCCATGACATATCCCTATGCTGTAAGCCTCATGGCCATGACATATCTCTATGCTATAAGCCTCATGGCCATGACATATCCCTATGCTGTAAGCCTCATGGCCATGACATATCCCTATGCTGTAAGCCTCATGGCCATGACATATCCCTATGCTATAAGCCTCATGGCCATGACATATCCCTATGCTGTAAGCCTCATGGCCATGACATATCCCTATGCTGTAAGCCTCATGGCCATGACATATCCCTATGCTGTAAGCCTCATGGCCATGACATATCCCTATGCTATAAGCCTCATGGCCATGACATATCCCTATGCTGTAAGCCTCATGGCCATGACATATCCCTATGCTGTAAGCCTCATGGCCATGACATATCCCTATGCTATAAGCCTCATGGCCATGACATATCCCTATGCTATAAGCCTCATGGCCATGACATATCCCTATGTTGTAAGCCTCAAGGCCATGACATATCCCTATGCTGTATCTAACTCATTCTTTCTTCCAACTCAGAACAGAACACATATGTAGTTTTGTGTATATATATATATATATATATATATATATATATATATATATTGTGCCAACCCTAATATATAAATCTACCCATTCATCCATCTGCATGTATCTGTCTAACTACATGTATTTGACTGGATGTATGTATGTCTGTCTGACTACATTCTAGGAATATTAACTTACAGAATCTACTGTTCCTTTCTGGGCTACAGGAGATATGTCAATGTTGACACTATAAATAAAAAAAGGAAAAAAACAAAACAAGTTCACATTAATTGCATCTCAATTCATTCCAGTATTTATAATTCTTTTCCTTCATGTTAAAACTCTGCCATTGAGAAATTTATGAAACTGGTTCACAAAAAATATCAAAAGATTCTGCATACATGAAAAGTTATTATCCCTGCACTTTTAAAGAAGCACCAGGATTTTATGAAAAAGTCCATCTGTATGTATGTGTGATGTCCTCAAACTCCCTCCTATACCAATAAAGCAAAACACATGAAACTTGGGTCAATGAAAGTCCTATGGGTGTAGACTATGCTAACACTCTTGGAATTTCTCTCTTGCCCCTGTGGTTGAGTGGAAGATTTCACAAGGGCTAGGGGTGATTTTACATAAATTCAAAATAACTCTAGAGTTGCTTGTCTCACATGTGTCAAACAAGTCCGACTAGGACCCCTGGGTCTAGTTTGATAAATTAGTTGTCAAACCTGTATTTTTATGTTGGTGGTTTGTGGTCTGATCTCACTTATTCATAAAACATTGCAATTATTGCAGACAGATTTGTTTGCAACACATCAGTGCACATACTATCTTTAGACACCCATAGACATTACTTGTGGCCCTTATGTTTGGTTAAAGGGACCATTCTGTGATCTCCACAGCACATTTCCATATCACCTCTGATGTTTACAGCTTGTAAATCTATGTTAATTCAAACAACTCCGTTGCCATTTTGAATTATTGGGCTACATTAGCCAATAATCAGCTGTTCCATCAATATCAAGCGACCAATCAGATGTTACATTTGTTCATTCAAAATAGTTTTGGTCACGTGACTTGGGTACCATTGTATTTTCCATGTCACTGTCACATGATTAATATCTCGTCATGTGAATATTATTAAGGTTCAACAACATGCCAAATTACAAAATAGATCAATTGGCTGATGGGGTTAAAATGTAAAATGAATCTGTCTATTTTGTAATTTGATGCACTGTTGAACCTTTAACCAATCATAACTCAAGAACCACAAGAAATACTGGCAGGTTTAAAAGCAATCAATATGTGCAATAATGTTTTGTGGACAAATCTGTCTGCAATAATTCCAATGTTTTATGAATAGGTGAGATTAGACCCCAAACCACGAACATACCAATACAGGTTTTGGGGTCGAGGTATTGGACTACCTTGGGTTGTATCATTAGGTCTTTCCCTCCACTCCTAGGAACTCAGCCCCTGGGTCCTAATATAGCAACTATTAAGATTTCCACCCAATAACCATGTATACACTGATTGTGTATGAAAAGACAAATTCATACATGCATCTGACAAAAACACTTGGGTTCATCCAGACACCCCAGGGTCAAAGCCTGGAAACTTTTCAGATTCTCCCCACCCCATCATTATAGATATGCTTACAGGGCATGAAAAGACAAATTTAATACATGCAGCTGACAATGTCCCAGGGTCCATCTCTATTTCCAGTGACTTGGCCCATGGGCCATAGCTTGGAAACTATTCAGATTCCTCACTCCCACAAAATCATATATATACTTACATGAAAAGACAAATTTGTACATGTAAATGACACTGTCCCCAGGGTCCATCCCTCCCCCAGGGACTTAGCTCATGGGTCAAAACTTAGAAACTATTAACATCCCCACCCTATAACCATATATACACTTGCTGGTCATGAAAAGAAAAGACACATTTATACATGAAACTGATGTTGACTTCTGGGTCAATATCTACCTGCTGGGACTTGGACCCTGGGTTATAACATGGAATCTATTGCTATCCCAACCCTATAAACATATTTATTATATACCTACCAATTTTCTACCCAAGAAAAAGACAGAATTTTACTGTCATTTCCTACAAGCTGGAAAACGATACTATCGTTTTCTAAATCCGTATTACCATACTCTCAAATGAGATTGGAACTACTTTATCCTAAAGGTTTCCTGGTGACAATAGCAACGCCCCTAGCGACGGAATGCCAACACTAGCAGTAAACAAAGCTCTCACAGCGACGTTAGTTAAGAAACCTTGCATTATATGTAAAATATCTGAAAGGTCTAAACCATGTTTTTGTCACAACAACAATAAAAAAACATTTAATCCTTTATTTTGAAGTAGTAAAATATAGCCAAAAGGTTAGACTGAAACAAGATCACATTCGGAAATCGTGTACCAAAACATTACAGTTGTACAGTACAACCCATTTATGGAAATTCATAAATGGTAACGTTAGTAAGTTTCACACATAATGGATAAATTTGAAATTATAAATGAGTAACATTCTTTGCAACAAATCTGTACCATCAAGTTCCAACAATTTCTTGAATCCTGTTGTAAATAACTGTCAAAATAATGTTGTCATTCGCATGTCAAGTTCCCATTGGAGCCTCTCACAATGTCCCAACAGAAACAGTTCAACAGCTATCAACCTTGCCTCTGAGAGAAACTTCCAGTCATTCAGCTGATGAAATCTTCCGTGATGCAAAATTTGAGAACTGCACAATAACTGTAAATCATATATATGAGTCTGCTGCCCCCAAGCGTCAAAGAATTCGTGTTATTTACAGTGATCGTAGTCAGACTGAGTGAGTGTTGTTTCAGAAGCTTCATTGATAAAACTTATATTCATGCGCATGTCAGCTTTTCAAAAAGTAATTCGGTTTATGCTTTAAGATGAAGTTCGTATTAAAGAGGTTGAAATGTTAAGTGATTTCTTGTGTTTTTCAGCTACATATAGGGATTTTATTAAATTATCTGAAAATTCATAGGTATATAACAAAAATATCATTATCACAGTTATGCGATTTTGATTGCTAGATCATGTCTCGTCAGCATAAAAAGTCTGGATCATGACTCGACGCTTCGTGTCTCATAATGATCCAGATTTTCTAATGCTGACAACTTGATGTGATCCAGCAATCAAGATCCCGTTACTGTGATAATAATATATATATATATATACTTACCTGGCATGAAAAGAAAAATGTATACATACAACTAATGTTGTCCAGTGGGTTGATCCTGACCCCACAAGGGACCTAGCCCCTTTGGCATAGCCTGGAAACAATTGAGATCCCAACCTCATACCCATGTACACATACTCAAATTACTGTGGTTGTACCCTTTCAATGACACTTATATTCTTCATAATCTGTTTTAAAATTTGAAAATTTCTATTCTACACCTACAGTTTCAAAATTATTGAAATAAATGTGCACGTACCATATTTAAATTTTAAACTTCAAATAATTGTGACCCACTTGTATCCTTTATATCAATTTTATCATTCTCAATTCAATTCAAAAACTCAAAATTTTGAATCTTAAATTCAGAGAATGATGACCTACTTTCCCAACTCATCATCTTTGTTGCCTGGGTCCTCATCTTTTAACTTAATGTCCATGAACTGTCCATCTTTCTCGTTTACAATGAACTGAAAGAGGATATAACAAAATTTGCATTCATTGAAGATACATGGGATCTTACAAGCTTTATGATTTTCATGAATACCAATGTAAAATTCTTTGTTCTTTTTTTTATAAATCTTATGAAAACCACATGGTCTAAGCTAAATATTCAATTAGACCCTGATAACATTACATACATTGTACCTAAAAGGTAACAACTACTGCTACCATTGCAATAGAAACTAAATATCATTGCAATGTTATCCAATTATAATTGCAGTGCTAAAAGTCTGTCAATGCAACAATAATATTTGCCACTGCAATGATAAAAACCAATTTTTCTAATTAAAATATGTTTCTTCGATAATACTTACTCAATCATAATACCTTAGGAGAACTACTACTACCTCGCAAATCCAGCCCTCCCAAGCTAAAAACATTTTAGCTAAAAGCTAATAGTTATCTGCCCCAATAGGTGGCAGTTAGCTAGAGTGATCTCCCCTTGGTACTGGGATTGGTGCTAAATCCCTTGCATACTTCAGTTACTACTGGAGCGGTAAGCATGCTCTCTGATAACTGCAAGGAGGCTGGGAGGGTGTATGTTTATTATGACTGGGTAAGTATTATCAAAGAAACATATTTTACTTAGAAAAATTGGTTTCTTCTTCACATATGTTACCCAATCATAATACCGTAGGAGAATAGGTAAGAGGTGGAGGGAGTTACATCCCCTTACCCTGGAGTGGCCATCTCTGGTCCCCTAAGGTATGTGAGACAGCTTCCAGATGACCCGAATGGAGAATAGACTCCATATGTCGGGGAGCAGCTTCAAAGGGAAAATTTGTTTCCCCCGCAAATCCAGCGAAGTTGTGAAGCCGCTTCCTATGAAGCTGTTGACCAACCCAGGGAGGTAACCTGTTGCGCCATGGCTAAAGGTCCTACCAGGTCGAGCTGAGTCTTTTGGGATGAAAGATCTTGGAGATAAAAGCTGGAGAAAGTGGACTTTGACCTCCATCCCACGGCATGAATGATGTCAGTCAAGGAACAGTTTCACTCAAATACAATGCTTGTGGCAACTGCCCTAACTTCATGAGCCAAAATACGTAATAGACTCATATGAGTTGGAGTTATTTCCCGATATGCATAATGAATAACCCCTTTAATCCAGGACAGTGTGCCTGTGCTGATATGTCATCCTTTCCTTCTCTGAGGGGTAGAAAGAGGCATGATCTCACGTGACGGACTGGCTCGGTCCTTTTCAGGTACCACTTCAGAGTCCTTACTGGGTCCTGAAGACGACCTTGACATGAAGTGTCTAAAGTAGCCAGAGATTTCATTAGAAAGGTTTGGTTGCTTATGAATGGTAGTCTGTTCTTGGCAATGAAAACAGGAGCCGTCATGAGTGATACCAGCTCATCTTGTCTGAACTGTAAGTAATTGGGTTAGACTGATAGCACATGTATTTCGCTGATGCGGCCTTTTGTCACCAATGCAATGTGGAAGCAGGTCTTGTAAAAGAGATGAACCAATGAGGCTTGCAAGAGCGGTTCAAATGGTGTCTTGTTCAGCCATGTGAGTACTCATGATAGATTCCACTTAGGGCATAGCACTAAAGACTTTGACCGTGTGAAATTAAAGTTAGCCAAGAGATCGGATAGATCTTTGTTGAGTCTCACATCCTCTCTTCCATGATGATGCGTGTTGGAGATTGTGGAACAATAGGCTTTGATGGTGATTGGTGTTAACTGTTTCTTGTCAAAGAGCCATAGTAAGAAGTTAGCTATTTGAGGTACTGATGCCTGCAGAGGCGTAATATTTTCTTGGGCACACCATCGGGTGAAAACTCTCCATTTGCCTTTATAGACTTTTAGAGTGGAGGACCGTCTCACTCTAGTGATTCTCTCCACCATGGTTTGTTCTTGAGAGATTGTTCAATATGAGCCATCAATCTGATCTGGGATGAAATGCCTGCCATCGTGGTTGTTTTAGTAGATGCAGAAATGTTCTGATTTTCTTGGGCATTTCAACAGCCAGATTGATGAGGTCATGGATCCACAACTTTTCCCACTTGAGCAGGGCAATCAGAATGAGGCAACACTCCGATTCTCTTGCTTTCTGTATCACCTTTGGGATCAGAGGTGTTGGCGGATAAGCATAAGCATTCAGGCCATTCCAATCTATGGAAAGTGCATCGACAGCACAGGCCGTCGGATCTGGGACTGGTGAGACAAAGGTTGGGAGTTTGGCATTCCACCTTGTCACAAATAGATACACTATTGGTCGATCCCATAGGGCACATATTTGTGTAAAGACCGATGGGTGAAGAGACCATTCTGTTTGTATTAGTTGATTCATCTAGGACAGCAAGTCTACTAATATGTTGAGTCTGCCTGGAATATGACGAACGTGGATTTGTCATTGATGACACCACCTGAGAAAGTCCCAAACAAGAACACAAAGATAATAGTTTATGATCTCTGTTCTTAGTCTAACAGCTGTCGTCTTGCCGTAAGTACACATACGGTAAATTGGATCAATACTAGATTCTACGATTCATTTTAGAGTCAATACTTTATTGATTGGTAATAACGTCAGGGCACAAGTACTTTGGAGATGTCAAGCATAACCTAGTTTCTGATTGGTTCAGAGAGGGTTGTAATCTAGAAGGATTACAATGTTTTTTAAGTCACAATACAGTTTAAATTGGTTTTCCTTATTCTGTTTTGCGCAGCAAGAAGATATATAATAGGATGTAATCCTGTGTTTAGGCATTCCTAGCATAGTTTGACAGCCTGAGAGGTCATAAACGAATTTGGTTCATTTTGTGTGTGGGTATTCTACTTATGTGATATATATATATATATATATATATATATATATATATATATATATATATATATATATATATATATATATATATATATATATATATATCAGTATACAGTACATTCGAGATTAGTACTGTTTTCGCAAACCTTAATAATTATACAGCTCCGTGGAATTATCGGAAAAATTTCAAGAACTTGTGATATTCCATATTCACAAGGACTATTTGGAATTTATAAAACTTGGATATAACTGATTATTATTAACACATCAATACAGTGAAGGTTTCATTCAGAACCAACTTTATACGGAATATTTGGATTAACTTCCGGATCAGTGAACTTTAGAACAATTTTTAGGACTTTTAAGGATATTTTATACTGTAAGTTATTTTTAATTCTTTCACTTTGATTGTTTGTTGAAATATTTTAATATTTTAGGAAATTAAATATTTATATTTTAAATCTTGAAAGCTTGTTTGAGTCTTTTCTTTTGTTACATTACCCCTAGTCGTAACAGTCGTTAGTGGATAAAGGTGAAGACATCGACGTCTCTTGTACCACCTGTGATGGGGCAGGAGATGAATGGCAAGGGCGAGAGCTGACCATGCTTGCAGAATGCCCTGAATAAGATAGTGACTTCCAGGCGGTCGCTAAGTGAAGGTTCCCTTTGAGTGCCAAAAGCTTGAGAAGGCAGTGAAGTTACGTCCTTTGGGTACTGAGGCACAAGGCTGGGAAGTGAGTGCCTAGAGGCACTATTCATGATAGCCTGATCCCTATGTGTGCCCTTATGGCGGTTCCGTAGACTGGAAAGAGGTCGTTCTGGTAGCCTGACATTGTCTGGTTCATAACTCTGAGACAGGGTATGGGGTATCTGATCCTTGTAACCAGTCACAGAATCTGAAGTGCGAGATACTGTTCTTCTCTTGATCTCGTTGCACATCAGGTGATCTGGCACTGAGCCCTGATACCATACCTATTGGTTCGGCGATGTCATCCTTTAAGAGGCATTTCAGCGCCTTCCCTTTAGGTGCCCCTTGTTATGTATGATGTTTATATAATATTATAAATATTTTAGGAAATTATATATGTTTTTTGACTTTAATATATGCTCAAGCCTTAATGTTATGCATAAGGTTTACATGTTTAGCTATTGTCCTTGAATTAGGTTCTTTACTTAGTATTTTAGTTCAAGGACAGTTTTGGTAAACAAGTTGTTTATTTCATTTGAGGTTAGGGTTGCTTTTGTTTACAGTTAAACTGTAAATTGCCATTGAAATTGCTGTTTTCTGTCAGGTAGATGAGAAAGTTCTAGAACAGTTGTGTGTTAAAAGTCACATACATCATATAATTTTCTAGAACATTCTGTCATGTGACCTGTCTTTATATATATCATGTTTAGTGGACAGTTTTTAGTTTCGACCTTACCATCAGTCTATAAAGAGTCATTACAGCTGTGAAGAATCATTCCAAATTCAGTGAGAGGAATTATTTGTTTCAAAAGATTCACTGGATTACTCATAGTGCTCATTCTCTTTTTGGATTTTGAATTGATGATTTGGGGATTTATGTGAACTTATTCATAGATATTCTGGAGTACTTCATTTGGCATATCAGCACATTAAAAACTACTGGCACATCAGAATATTCCAGACTATTGGCACATCAGCACATTCAAGGATACAGTAGTTCGCTGGGGACATTCTATATTTTAGGACTTGTGATTAATACATTCTGGATTATTTTTGAAATTTAATTCACCGTAAGTGCCTTTTGATTTTCATTTTATTATCCAGAAATAAATTGCTTGTTGATTTTTGCTTGATTTGCTGGTTTCATTTTCTTTCTGTTACATTTTTCTGTTACATTGTTACATTTCTGTCATAACAGCCTAATGTTGCAGCCCATTGAGATTGACAGCCAAAGCAAACAAAACAAGTAGTTTGGTTTTCTGTCGCTTGTTTTCAGTGTTTACAGAATTTACATTGAGTCTTGCCCATGGTCTAATCTGTAAGACAAAACAGAGCAGATGATAACAATTATAGCCCTGCTTAATGACCCGTAGCATGCATGTGCAGAGCAACACACTATGCCCTTACCTGTAAATGAGTGTAAATACAGGTATAATATTAAAACGTTGCTAATAATACTTCCGAAGTGGACATTTGGCAATATTACTGAAATAAAAGTTACCTGTAGGAAAGGTCAATAGACTGCCTATACAGGAAGATCATCGAAGTGTCACCTCTAGTACTTACGAAGTGGACACTATGATAACTATGTAGAAAACCTGTACGTATCCGCACCTGGTGGAAACTATACAGCAAGTGTGTTGTATAGCACACACAATCTCAGCACCAACTGTGTATTCAGCATTGCTATTGATATTTATGAAGTGACACGATAATATCAATATACTATAATGTTACCTGTAGGTAAGGTACAATGATGGCTTATACAGGCAGTCAGTATCGCATCACGTTGCATAACCATGAGGTAGATGCTAAGATTAGGTGAACATAGAAAACATACCGGTATGTATCCGCTGTGCGGAAATTATGCAGTAATATTAAGTTTTCTAGATTACACACCATACCTGCAAAGGAAGGCTATAGCCAGGTGAGGGATGCACTGGCGACCCATGCAGGCACAGTACACAAGGGCCTATGTATGTGCGAACGGTAAAGTGATAAAAAGACAGAACTTGTTGTCAAAGCAAGAAAGAAAAGTTGTAAATATATAGATTGAGTATACTTCCCTTAGAAGAGAAAAACTCTTCCAACTCGCTCTCTTGTGGAAAACTCTAAAAAATATTGTACTAGTATTGCGAGGCCTATCTGTTGAGTCAAGAGCGTTCTACACTGTACGAGCGAAAGTAGTAACTGAAGTATGAATGGGATTTGGTGCCAACCAATGTACCAAGAGGACATCACTCTAGATAACTGCCACCAGGGTGGGCAGATAACTTATAGCTTTTAGCTAAAAAGTTTTGGCTTAGGAGGGCTGGATTTGCAAGGTAGTAGTAGTTCTCCTAAGGTATTATGATTGGGTAATGTATCTGAAGAAGAATCTATTATTGCAATGGCATTTTTAAAGCTGTTGTCATTTCATTGGTATTTAATTTCAGTATTTATATACCACTGCAATGGTATTCTAGTATCAACAGTATTTATATACCACTGCAATGGTATTCTAGTATCAACAGTATTTATATACCACTGCAATGGTATTCTAGTATCAACACGTTTTATATACCACTGCAATGGTATTCTAGTATCAACAGTAATTATATACCACTGCAATGGTATTCTAGTATCAACAGTATTTATATACCACTGCAATGGTATTCTAGTATCAACAGTGTTTATATACCACTGCAATGGTATTCTAGTATCAACAATGTTTACATACCACTGCAATGGTATTCTAGTATCAACAGTATTTATATACCACTACAATGGTATTCTAGTATCAATAGTATTTATATACCACTGCAATGGTATTCTAGTATCAACAGTATTTATATACCACTGCAATGGTATTCTAGTATCAACAGTATTTATATACCACTGCAATGGTATTCTAGTATCAACAGTATTTATATACCACTGCAATGGTATTCTAGTATCAACAGTATTTATATACCACTGCAATGGTATTCTAGTATCAACAGTATTTATATACCACTGCAATGGTATTCTAGTATCAACAGTATTTATATACCACTGCAATGGTATTCTAGTATCAACAGTATTTATATACCACTGCAATGGTATTCTAGTATCAACAGTATTTATATACCACTGCAATGGTATTCTAGTATCAACAGTATTTATATACCACTGCAATGGTATTCTAGTATCAACAGTATTTATATACCACTGCAATGGTATTATAGTATCAACAGTATTTATATACCACTGCAATGGTATTCTAGTATCAACAGTGTTTACATACCATTGTAATGATATTCAAATATCAACAGTGTTTACATACCATTGTAATGATATTCAGATATCAACAGGATTTATATATCATTGTAATGATATTCAAATATCAACAGTATACCACTGCAACTCCAACAGGTCTAAGTAATATAAATACCTCATGCTTTTCTCTGCTTATACATCTTTTTCACAGATGAATTTTTCAATACAATACGATATTTTATTTATTTTTATGTGCTCACTGATGCTTGTGTATTATGAGTGTGAAACTTTGTTTTATTTTCAGAATAACTCAATTCTTTAGTGTTAAGCCAAACTGTTGTCACATTGTGCTGTATATACTGTATATATTGTACATAACAGAAGGCCCCAAGGTAGATTAGTTCCTGTAACTAATTTAGTTACCTTCTCTAAATAAAGTTATTATCATTATTATTATTCAAATATCAGATCGACAGTATTTATATATCATTGTGATGATATTCAATCTCAACATTATTTATATATCATTGCAATGATATTCAAATATCAACAATATTTATATACCATTGCAATGATATTCAAATATAAACAGTATTTACATACCATTGTGATGATATTCAAATATCAACAATATTTATATACCATTGCAATGATATTCAAATATAAACAGTATTTACATACCATTGTGATGATATTCAAATATCAACAGTATTTACATATCTTTGTAATGATATTCAAATATTAACAATATTTATATACCAATGCAATGATATTCAAATATATGACTGACTACTTTTTTTATGCAACAGAATATTTTATTGCTATGACAGTAATTATTGTGTTGCAACAGTAACAAGTGTCCCTTGAAGGAACTGAACCTCTACTGTCCAAATGAATTTCCAGGAACTGAAAATAAGACCATTTCTTCTATTTAACTGTTGAATGTTGAAACCATCTCTTATATTTTTGAGCAATAAAAAGATTTTCAAAATAGCTGCTGTGGCAACCATATTGGATTGAAGATTGGCACCATTTTCATTTCGGACCAACTAAACATCATAAGAAGTGTTTTCGTGAAAACCCCATGTAGATGTCACCATCCATATAGGGGTAGATAGGAGTAGCAATAACAAGATTTTCAAAATGGCTGTCATAGCAGCCATATTAGAGTTCAGATTGGCACCATTATAATTATAGAACCAAGCAGATATCATAAGAAGTCTTCTGGTAAAATCCCCATGCAGATATCACTTTCCGTTGACGAGGAGTATCGATAAAAGGATTTAAGGTAGCAGCCATGACAGCTATATTGAATTTCAGATCTGCACCATTTTCATTTAGGTCCAACTAGGTATCACAAAAAGTCTTTTGGTGAAAACCTCATGTCGATATAACTATCCATATAGGTGTAGTAATAATGATTTTCTATATGGTCATTGCGGTGGCCATACTGGATGTCTGAGCAGAACCATATTAAATAAGGACCAATTAGACATCATAAGAAGTCTTCCTGTGAAAACCCCTTGTCGATATGACTTTCCATTCAAGAGGAGTAGCAATAACAAGATTTTCTAGATAGCTGCCATAGTGGCCATATTGGACGTCACATCAGCACCAGTTTCATTTAGGACAAACTAGACATCATAAGAAGTCTTTTAGTGAAAACCCAATGCTGATATGACCATCCATTCAGGAAATAACAAGATTTCAAATGACCACCATGTTGGCCATATTGTATACGAGTGGAACCATTTTCTTTTAGAAACAACTAGGCAACTTAATAAATCTTGCAGGTGAAACTCCGACGTCAATATGACTTTCCATTCAGAAAGAATGGTGATAACAAGATGTTCAAGATGGCTGCCCTGGTGGCCATACTGGGCATCAGATCAGTACCATTTTCATTTAGGACCAAGTAGACATCATAAGAGGTCTTTTAATAAAAATCTTTTGTTGATATGACCATCCATTCAGAAGTAGTCATAACAAGATTTTAAAGATGGTTACTTTGGTGGTCATATTGAATGTCTGAGCAGCAAAATTTTCATTTAGGACCAACTAGACCATGGGATGAATATGTGTGTTAAGTTTCATGGCAATCCTCCAAGTAGTTTAGGAAGAGTAGCAATAACAAACTTGTAACAAACAGACAGAAGATGGACAACAGGCTATCCCATAAGTTCTTGTAACACTAGTATAATTAACACTGCAATGATAGAATAGCAAATTTTTTAGTAAATTATGTTTCTCCGAGAAGATTTACCTGATCACATTAAAGTTAGCAAGAAGCTCTGCCACCTCTTGAATCCAGCAATCATGGAAAGACAAAACATTTTTCCCATCTATATAGAAACTCTTCCCAACCCTTCCCCTTACTTCCCCTCATAATTGCTAGGTGGGTTTAGGAACAGATCCAGTTACGGACAGGGTAACACTGATATACCTTGATACTGTACCAAGTGTGATGAATTTCCACCCAGTGATTTAGGAAGAGATGTGGTTACAGAGAGGATAACACGTTCATGGTGTGGCATAATTCAGTTGTACAAATTAGTAAGATAAGTACAGTAAATGGGTATTGCTAAAGAAAGTTATGTCAACAGTTACTTCCCTTGCTCACTGAGTGTTTTAGGTTGCAATATACCAAAGAATAGATGGCCAGTGATGAAACATGAATGGGGTTTTAAAGACAAGTCCCTCAAATGGACTGACACTCTATTGCGTGAAAATAATTTCCAGGAATTCAAGACAAGACAATTTCTTCCTTTTAACTGCTGAGTGTTGAAATCATCTCTGATATACTTCAGTGATAACAAAATTTTCAAAATTAGCTGCTGTGGTGGACATACTAGATGTCAGATTGGCACTATTTTCATTTAAGACAAAGCAGACATCATTAAAAGTCTTTTGGTGAAAACCCCATGTCATAATGATCATCGATTCAGGGGGAGTAGTGACAACAAGATTTCCAAGACAGCCATCATGGCAGCCATATTGGATGTACAACTGGCACCATTTTCATTTAGGACCAACCAGGTATCATAAGAAGTCTGTTGGTAAAAAATCCATGTTGATATAACCATCCATTTGGGAGGAGTAGAGATAATAATATTTTTAAGATAGCCACTCTTCTGATGAAAACCCGATGTCAAAATGACTTTCCATTTAAGAGTAGCAAAAACAAGATTTTCAAGATGGCCACATATTGGATGTAAGATCAGCACCATTTAATTTAGGATAAACAAAACAATTTAAGAAGTCTTTTAATGAAAAGCCCATGCTGATATGACAATTCAATCAGAAGTAGTGATAACAAGATTTTCAAGCTGGCCACTGTGGCAGCCATATTAGACATCAGATCGGTACCAGTTTCATTTAGGACTAACTAGACATCATAAGAAGACTTTTAGTGAAAACTTCATGCTGATACAACCATCGATTCAGGAAGAGTTATGATAACAAGATTTTTAAGATGGTCATTGTGTGGAGGCCAAATAGGATGTCAGGTCTGAACCATTTTTATTTAAGACCAAATGGTCATCATAAGAAGTCTTTTGGTGAAAACCCTCGCATCAATATGACTTTCTGTTCTGGAGGAGTTGCAATAACAAAAAATATTTTCAATATGGCTGCCATGGTGGCCATACTGGACTTCAGATCGGCACCATTTTTATTTAGGACCAACTAGACATCATAAGAAGTCTTTTGTGAAAACTGCATGTTGATCTGACCATTAATTCAGGTGGAGTAGCAATAACAAAATGTCCATGCAGCACCATTTTCATTTAGGACCAACTAGTCCATGGGATGAATGCGTGTGCAAAGTTTCATGGCAATCCACCAGATAGTTTAGGAGGAGTAGCAAGATAACAAACATTTGCTAACAGACGGATAGACGATGGATGAAAGACCATCCCATAAACTCTTCTGGTCAATGACCAGTACAGCTAAAAACCCTTCAGTGTCTTTCAAGGTATTTTGATAGATAAATTTTTACATACACATTATATTTGAGTTCATGAGATTTTGTTTTAGAAATAATTTACCTCAAACACAGCATTCCATTGAGGAGTAATGGTGTTTTTGATCACTTTTGTTTTGAATTTCTGAGCCCCAACTGCAAATGCAACAGCATTCATGTTTACATCAATGAATATACATCAAATTAATATAATCACTAACATGTTTACATAAATGAATATACATCAAATTAGTATAATCACTGACCTGTTTACATAAATGAATATACATCAAATTAATATAATCACTAACATGTTTACATAAATGAATATACATCAAATTAGTATAATCACAGACCTGTTTACATAAATGAATATACATCAAATTAATATAATCACTGACATGTTTACATAAATGAATATACATCAAATTAATATAATCACTGACATGTCACTATTGTTCTGATATGCCACATTACAGCATCAAGAAAATCAATAGAATTGTATAATCTGCAAATGAATTTAAGGCTAAGAACAAGTTTTCCATGCAATGATACTTTATCTGCACCAGTGATGCACAATAACAAATCTAAATGCAAATAGATCAAGAAATGTAGCTCACTCTGACCTCCTTTTTAAATGTGACATTTGTCCTCTAAATTAATAAAAATATAAAGTTACTTTGATGACTGTGCAACAGTGTAAAATGAGTACCATGTACAGCACATTATAGATCAACCCTGTGTTTAACAGTCCTCTATGTAGGAACTAATTGGGCGTTGTTGACTCTGCAGATTATTGTAAAATGGGCCTCAGTGACCTTGACCTGTGGATCAAGGTACGTAATTGTGAACTAAAGTCACAGTGCAGAAACAATTATTTCCTAATTAGACTTACCATGACTGTGACATCTGACCTCTAGACCCCAGAATCCATATGTTGCTTTATTACCCTGAGTGCAAACTATTCACAAAGTTTGGTCAACCAATTTATATTAGATTAAAAGTTATTCTTTTTACTATCGATTCAAAGTTATTCTTATAATCACACTTTTCTTTGATCCATAATGACCCTGATCTTTTAGCTTTTGATGCAAAAATCAATAGACATCTTCCACACCTTAAGTGTAAGCCCTCCACAAACTTTGGTCAAGGTATGTTGTTTAAAACTAATGCTATTATGCAAAAAACATATTTCTTCTTTCAAAGTGACCTTGATCTTTGACCTTTTGACCTAAAAATCAATAGATTTCTTCCTTACTCCAAATGCAAGCTATCCACAAACTTCAATCCAGGTCTGTAATGTAGAAGTCAATTGCACACAAACTATTTTTCTTCTTTCAATTAGTGACCCTGACCTTTGACTTTTCAACCCAAAATCAATAGCCTTCTTTCCTACCCAACATGCAAATCATCAACAAAATTTGGTGAAGGTACATGGTCAAAATAAAAATTTTAAAAAATTTCCTTCAGTCAGTGACCTTGATCTTTGACCTCCAAATCAAAAGGCTTCATCCTTACCCCACATGCAAGCTATCCACAAAGTCTGGACAAGGTCTGTGATGTAGAACTAATGCTTTTGTGTGGAAACCATTTTCTTCCTTCAGTCACAGTGACCTTTTCTGACCCAGAAATGGATAGGTTTCTTTCTTACCCCAAGTGCAAGCTATCCACAAAGTTTGGTGAAGGTATGTGCTACAAAACTAAAGTTATTATGCAGAAATGGAAAAGTAAATGGACAGACAGCATCAGTGCATGATCTATTAAAATATTAAAATGGCAGACATATAAGAACTGAATGAAATTTTTTCATGTAATAAATGAAGCAATAAAAGCAGTAACACTGTACAATCGACTTAAAAGAAATGAAATTCACAGTTTAATTAAATGGAATTCAATTTACCTTTGAGTACTGCATAAGGATCTGATTTTCCCTGACCCAAGACAGACACATCTGCCTTTATCAGGTCTTTGGCCTCAATTACATGTACTCTTAATACTCCCTGCAAGGAGAAGAAAGGTAAAACTTTATTTTTTGTGTGATGGCTAGAACTGTAGAACCATCAATAATAGGAAATTTAAGTATCAATATACTGTAAAATTTCATGAGGATAAAATGTAGTAGGGTCACACAGTTTACTATAACATCTTATTAACAAATATTTTTTGCAGAGAAATAAATTTCATCGATATTCATTATCCATGAAGAACAAGAGTCCCTCGAGGGACTGATATTCTACTGTCTGAAAACAATTTCCTGGAATTCAAAGATAAAACCATTTCTTCTTTTTTATTGCTGAATATTGAAACCTTCTCTGATATTCTTGCAATATATGATTTTCAAATTAGCCACTTTGGTAGCCATACTGGCTGTAAGCTTAGCATCATTTTAATTTAAGATAAACCAGACCCGATTAGAAGACTTTTGGCAAAAAAACATGCCAAAATGACCATCCATTCAGGAGTAGTAGGCAAACGAGATTTTCGAGATGACCATAATGGTAGCCATATTTGATGTAAGATTGGCTCCATTTGCATATAGGACCAACTAGATTGGATAAGAAGTCTTTTTGGTGAAAGCCCTAGGTCAATATGACCATCAATTCTGGAAGAGTAGCAGTAACAAGATTTTCAAACTGGCCACCATGGTGGCCATATTGGATGAGAGATTAGCATGATTTTCGTTCAGGACCAACTAGACATCATAAGAAGTCTTCTGGTGTAAACCCAATGTCGATACGACTTTCCATTTAGGAGGAATAGCAATAGCAATATTTTCAAGAAGCCTGCAATATTTGTGGTCAGATCAGCACCATTTTCATTCAGGACCAACAAGATATGATAGGAACTTTTCTGGTGAAAACCCCATATCAATATGACTTTCCATTTAGAAGGAGTAGTGAAAACAAGATTTTCAAGATGGCTCTCATGGTGGCCATATTGGATGTCAGATTGGCATCAATTTTATTTAGGACTAACTAGACATCATAGGAGTTGCGATAAGATTTTCAAGATAGCCACTGTGATGGCCATATTGTATGACAGATCGGCACAATTCTCATTTAAAACCAATCAGACACCACAAGAAGTCTTCCAGTGAAAACCCGTGCTTATACAACATTCTGTTCAGGAGGAGCAGCAATAACAAGATTTTCAAGATGGCTGCTGTGGCAGGTACACTGGACATCAGATTGGAACCATGTTCATTTAGGATCAACTACACATCACAAGAAGTCTTTTAGTGAAAACCCCATGTTGATATGACTGTGTATGAAGGAGAAGTAATGATAACAAGATTTTCAAGATAGCCACTGCTGCAGCCATATTGGATACCTGAGCAGCACCCTTTCCAATTCAGACCAACTAGAGCTTGGAATGATTGTGCGTGTAAAGTTTCATGGCAATCCTCCAAGTAGATTAGGAGTAGCGATAACAAACTTGTGCTAACAGATATACAGATGATGGATGACAGACAACAGGACATCCCATAAGCTCTTCTAGTCTATGACCACTAAAGCTAAACTCAAAATTTTTTTTTCTGATTTATTAGAAGATAAAAAATTCAATGAGCTGCAGGCTCAAAATTTCAATTCATATTTTTTTTGTTCAGTTTTTCAAGTCCTTTGCATTTTCAAAGTTACACTGTATTAATATTTTCAATAAAGTTCTTTTGGATAAACTATTAATCTTTTCAATAAAGTTCTTTTGGATAAACTATTAATCTTTTCAATAAAGTTCTTTTGGATAAACTATTAATCTTTTCACAATAGCATGTATTGCAGATTTTAAATTCTTACAATGGATGCATTCAATTTTATGGCTCTACTGGAGAAAATTTTCTCCCAGTGATCAAATATTATAATTTCAAATGTGCAGGGAGCATCTGGAACGTGTATCAATAGCATAGTTTATACTGACTGAATGCGCCATCATACAACATGGACTGTGTTTATAGTGGAGGCAATATGCTGACAACTTTGGGGTAAATGCTTAGAATTAAACTGTTATATTTGCATAATCTGAAATCATTCAAAAATTTCCTTATGCATTTTTAGTCCAACTGTATGCATAAAATACAGAAATACTCAAGTTGTGTGGTGGTTCTCCAAGCATCTAGATATAAAGTGGTGTATGTCGATTGAAAAGTGGTGTATGTTGATTGAAAAGTGGTGTATGTCGGTTCACTGGATACAGTGAAAATTAAGTCACCTGATGTCACATACCTTTACAATCATTAGAGTGGGGAGAAAAATGTGGGCATAAATTCATTATTTCTTTTCATAATTTTATGTAACAGTTATTTATAATGGTGTATAACATGAGGCAAATATTATATAACAGTTATTAATTATGGTGTATAACATGAGGCAAATATTATGTAACAGTTATTTATTATGGTATATAACATGAGGCAAATATTATGTAACAGTTATTTATTATAGTGTATAACATGAGGCAAATTATGTTATTTATTATGGTGTATAACATGAGGCAAATATTATGTAACAGTTATTTATTATGGTGTATAACATGAGGCAAATATTATGTAACAGTTATTTATTATAGTGTATAACATGAGGCAAATTATGTTATTTATTATGGTGTATAACATGAGGCAAATATTATGTAACAGTTATTTATTATGGTGTATAACATGAGGCAAATTATGTTATTTATTATGGTGTATAACATGAGGCAAATATTATGTAACAGTTATTTATTATGGTGTATAACATGAGGCAAATATTATGTAACAGTTATTTATTATGGTGTATAACATGAGGCAAATATTATGTAACAGTTATTTATTATAGTGTATAACATGAGGCAAATATTATGTAACAGTTATTTATTATGGTGTATAACATGAGGCAAATTATGTTATTTATTATGGTGTATAACATGAGGCAAATATTATGTAACAGTTATTTATTATGGTGTATAACATGAGGCAAATATTATGTAACAGTTATTTATGATGGTGTATAACATGAGGCAAATTATGTTATTTATTATGGTGTATAACATGAGGCAAATATTATGTAACAGTTATTTATTATGGTGTATAACATGAGGCAAATATTATGTAACAGTTATTTATTATGGTGTATAACATGAGGCAAATATTATGTAACAGTTATTTATGATGGTGTATAACATGAGGCAAATTATGTTATTTATTATGGTGTATAACATGAGGCAAATATTATGTAACAGTTATTTATTATGGTGTATAACATGAGGCAAATATTATGTAACAGTTATTTATTATGGTGTATAACATGAGGCAAATATTATGTAACAGTTATTTATGATGGTGTATAACATGAGGCAAATATTATGTAACAGTTATTTATGATGGTGTATAACATGAGGCAATTATTATGTAATGGTTATTTATTATGGTGTATAACATGAGGCAAATATTATTTAACAATTATTTATTATGGTGTATAACACAATGCAAATATTTTGGATATATTCTTATTTAATTTTATCAATACCTCAAAAACATTTATTGACATATCAAAGGACATGAGTATTGACAATACATAGATATTGCAATTAATGCAAACAGGGACACCTTGATAAACAAGAGGCCCAAGTGGACCTGATATTGCTCACCTTGGTAACTGACATAAATAAGCTTGTGACAGTTAATTCATACAGGTATTAAATTTCTGCAATTTCATGCTAAAAATAATTGGAGTTGGTTGGAATATTTTTTTTTTACTTCTTTTTTTCTCCCTCCATTTACTAAAAGCAAACCAAAGTTGCCTGACCTAGTTTATTCCTATGAGAAAGGCCTTCTCAGTATTATTCAACAACATGATGTTATACAGTATTACTCAACAACATGATGTTATACAGTATTACTCAACAACATGACGTTATACAGTATTATTCAACAACATGATGTTATACAGTATTACTCAACATGATGTTATACAGTATTACTCAACATGATGTTATAGTATTACTCAACAACATTATGTTATAGTATTACTCAACAACATGATGTTATACAGTATTACTCAACAACATGATGTTATAGTATTACTCAACATGATGTTATAGTATTATTCAACAGAGCAGTATCATTTGTACAAATCTGAAAGCCCTCTTTGCCAGGATGCTTTCTTTTAAAGTTGGTCAAATTCTGTTGAGCAGTTTTTGAAAAGTCATGTACAGGTTATTCTATTATTAGCAACAGAGGCAATATTTGATAGCAGATTGGTATCATTTGTACAAGTTTGAAAGGTCTTCATGCCAAGATGGTTTCTGTCAAGTTTGGTAAAATGTTGTTCAGCAGTTTTGGAGAAGTCATTTAAAGGTTTTTCTATATTTAGTAATAGAGGACATAACTGATGGCAGATCAGATCATTTGTACAAACTTGAAAGGTCTTCATCCCATGATGCTTTCGGATGTTTGGTCAAATTATAATCAGCAGTTTTAAAAAAGAAGTTGTTTAAAGGTTTTCTATTTTTTGTAACAGTGGCTTTCCTGTGCTTATTAACAATGGCTTTCCTGTGCTTATTAACAATAGCTTTCCTGTGCTTATTAACAGTGGATTTCCTGTGCTTATTAACAATGGCTTTCCTGTGCTTATTAACAGTGGCTTTCCTGTGCTTATTAACAGTGGCTTTCCTGTGCTTATTAACAATGGCTTTCCTGTGCTTATTAACAGTGGCTTTCCTGTGCTTATTAACAATGGCTTTCCTGTGCTTATTAACAATGGCCATATTTGAAGGGGGATCAGCATAATTTGTATAAACCTGAAAGGTTTTCATCCCAGGATACTTTCTATCAAATTTTATCAAATTCTGTTCAGTGGTTTTTAAGAATTCATCATTTGAAGGGTTTTACTATTTTTACTAATGCCAGCATATCTGATGGTGGATTGATATCATTTATATAAATTTGAAGCTTTTCATTCCAGGATGCTCTGTGCCAAAATTTGTACAGTAGGTTTTTTTTTTAGGAGAAGAAGTTTAAAATATAATTTGTTGACAGATGCATAATGAACAATGAATGACAGATGAGAAAATAAACAAGTCCATCTAAAGGGGAAAAAGATACTCTTCGTTTACTTTCATTTGTACGATACAAATTTCTGATAGTTGCTACAAACCATAAATATGAAGATCCAAGGGAAAATGGTAGAGACAATAGTGCCTCTTTCCCCAAACCCACAAATTTTAGTACCAAGGAGAAATGGTAGAGACAATAGTACTTCTTTCCCTAAACCCACAAATTTTAGTACCAATGAGAAATGGTAGAGACAATAGTACCTCTTTCACCAAACCCACAAATTTTAGTACTACTGAGAAATGGTAGAGACAATAGTACCTCTTTCCCCAAACCCACAAATTTTAGTACCAAGGAGAAATGGTAAAGACAATAGTACCTCTTTCCCCAAAACCACAAATTTTAGTACTAAGGAAAAATGGTAGAGACAATAGTACCTCTTTCCCCAAACCCACAAATTTTAGTACTAAGGAAAAATGTTAAAGACAATAAATAGTACCTATTTCCCCAAACCCACAAATTTTAGTAGTATCAAGGAAAAATGGTAGAGACAATAGTACCTCTTTCCCCAAAACCACAAATTTTAGTAACAAGGAGAAATGGTAGAGACAATGGTACCCACAAATTTTAGTATTAAGGAAAAATGTTAAAGACAATAGTACCTATTTCCCCAAACCCACAAATTTGAGTACTTTGGAAAAATGGTAGAGACAATAGTACCTCTTTCCCCAAACCCACAAATTTCAGTAACAAGGAAAAATGGTAGAGACAATAGTACCTATTTCCCCAAAACCACAAATTTTAGTAACAAGGAAAAATGGTAGACTGAGACAATAGTACCTATTTCCCCAAACCCAAAAATTTTAGTAACCAGGAAAATATGTAACTTTTTGCAAAACAAACATGCATTCACAGTATATGATATGTAACAGAAAAAACATAAAAGTTGTGCAATGACTCACAGCTGGCTGTGGGTACCGCAACCTGCTAAGGTCAATGTCAGGGAAAATGGGTACCACAATCCTGTTGGGGAGAACCATTAAACTGGCCACCTGCTCCTTAATTATGGTGTAAAGCATGTCACTGAAATTAAAAAAAAGAAAAATTCTAATCACATAATGCTCACAATTTATTGGTATCATTAAATAACATAATAATAATAATAAAACAAGCTTAATAGAAACTGTCATATTGCGATATAACACCGGGCAATGTCTTATGACAATATATGATTAACAAAATCTTAAACTAATGTCCATAACTCTTTTAATAATACGACATGCCGCTCACTGCAAGCAGTTGGCTGCATATAGTATTCATGTAATATACAGCATGCCAGTCACTGCAGTCAACATACAGTAGTTATTCATGAAACAATACAACATGCTATTCACTGCAAGCAGCATACAGTAGTATTCATGTAAAATTATTCAGCATGACACTCACTGCAGGCAGCTGGCAGCATACACTAGTGTTCCTGTAATAATACAGCATGCCACTCATTGCAAGCAACATAGAGTAGTATTCATGTAATAATATCACATGACACTCACTGCAGGCAACATACAGTAGTTATTCATGTAATAATACAACATGCCACTCACTGCAGGCAACATACAGTAGTATTCATGTAAAATAATTCAGCATGCCACTCACTGCAAGCAACATACAGTAGTATTCATGTAATAATACAGCATGCCACTCACTGCAGGCAACATGCACTAGATATTCATGTAATAATACAGCATGCCACTCACTGCAGGCAACATACAGTAGTTATTCATGTAAATAATAGATTGCCACTCACTGCAGGCAACATACAGTAGTATTCATGTAATAATACAGAATGCCACTCACTGCAGGCAACATACAGTAGTATTCATGTAACAATACAGCATGCCACTCACTGCAGGCAACATACAGTAGTTATTCATGTAATTATATAGCATGCCACTCACTGCATGCAACATACAGTAGTATTCATGTAATAATACAGCATGCCACTCACTGCAGGCAACATACACTAGTTATTCATGTAATTATATAGCATGCCACTCACTGCAGGCAACATACACTAGTTATTCATGTAATTATATAGCATGCCACTCACTGCAGGCAACATACAGTAGTATTCATGTAATAATACAGCATGCCACTCACTGCAGGCAACATACAGTAGTATTCATGTAATTATACAGCATGCCACTCACTGCAGGCAACATACACTAGTTATTCATGTAATTATATAGCATGCCACTCACTGCAGGCAAAATGCAGTAGTATTCATGTAATAATACAGCATGCCACTCACTGCAAGCAGCTGGCAGCATACAGTAGTTATTTATGTAATAATACAAAGTGCCATCCACTGCAGGCAACATAGTAGTTATTCATGTATTAATATTCATATCACGCAAACAATGAAGCAAGATCCACAACCAAACATTGTTACATCAATCCTGGAATAGTTACCATGTCAACTAAAGTGGAGTGGAGTGGTTATCAAAATGTTCACATAAATATTCCATTGCCCCTCCTGTATCGCACCCTACTGCCCATGATGGAATCTATAATACTGTCTTTATAACAAGATTCCATCAAAATGACTGACCCTCTACTAGCTGAAATGAATTTGTAGAAATTCACAAGATGTCTGTTTCATCACTATTTTTATTCTTTTTTAACTGCTGAGTATTAAAATTAACTCATGTATTCTTAAAAAAACTCCAATATACCAAATTCAGTAAAAGAAATATCTTCTTATATGTAAATCTTTGTCATGGCCTTTGACCTTGAACCTTTTGTCATGGATGGAAGATCACTGAACTTATCTCAGATACCATAATGAGATACCAACATGCCAAGTTTGGCTAAAATCCACAATTAATATATTTTGAATTGTTGTATTCAAAGACCATTATAGTTCTAAAACCCAATTTATGACTACTGAACTGGTATCATTCAATGTATTCTTTAGATATATCCACAAATGAGGTCTGAGAGAAATCCATTTGTAATACTTCTTTGTGTTATCATGTTCACAAGCCATTACAGATATACAAAAAATCTGAGACAAGACTTTTGACCCTTAAGTGAAGGTCAGAATGAAATCAAGGTCAGAATGCTTACTAGCAAATTGTTTATTGAAAGTTACTAAATATAAAGTCCGGTCAAAATCCATTTGTATAAGTCACTGTGTTCACAAGCTCAATGAAGAACAAAAGTGTAAGAAAAGAAGTTATCTCTGACCTGACTCCATGGTCAAGCAGGTCTGATTTTCAAACTCATTGACAAAAGTGCAACCATGTTGATGATCAGATCTCCATCATTATCATTCAGAACCAACTACATATGTAAGTGTTTTAGTGAAAACGCCATGTCGATGTGACTATCCATTCAGCAAACTAGTGATAACAGTTTTCAAGTTGGCCACTATGGTTGTGGCATTGGAGGTCATATTGGCACTATTTCCATTCAGTGCCAACTACATATGTAAAAGTGTTTTAGTGAAAACGCCATGTCACATACTTGCCATATTCCCAGACAGTGTTGGGGTTTTTTTTAGATTCAAAGTGTTTTGAGGTCCCAATGGGGGTCAGTGCGCATGACCCCCCAAAAGCGATGTCATCCAAATGAGAATAAGCTATCTTTTAAAAGCAGCCTATAGCAAATGACTGGAAATTCAAATCTAACTAAAAGAAAATACCATCTGTTCTCTTTGAAGCATTTGATATACTTACAAACAAAAAAATGGTAGACTTAGCATTGTCAAATAACATCACCACAAACGTATGTACTTGGTCACAACCTCACAGACATTAAATACAAAAATACACGAAGTTACTGTCTTTAAAATCCATTGGACAGTGGAATGTAGTTTTAATTACATGTAGTCTTTGCTGCTTTCAATAGTTCAGTAGTTGGTTTGAAGGTAATGCAAGTGTCATTTGTGTTCACAGATATGCCTACACTTTTCCTTCGCGGATGTGCATCCACGTCTATGTTTGAGCAAGCAATGGCCAAAGTCACTAAAAGTGATAAAACCTGTAAGATGGCAATGAATATCCATCTCAGAACAATGAAGTTGGCAATGAAAACATTCAAGGTTTGTGGTAGTCTGCCGTGATCCTAAAGTCTTTGACCACCACTATTGTAACGTATTTTTGATGTTAAAGTCACACCTACAGCAGTAAAGATTTAATGTATTCTCAGGCTGAATTAATAAAAAATAGTACTAATTATTGCAAATACACAATAAGTCATCTGATTAATGATAATATACTTTATAAAGAAAAGTAATTAAGAAAACATGGGTATTTATTATAATAAATGCTAGTAGATAATGAGTGAACACTGAAGTTAAATGGAGCAAGATCCGGAATGGAAAATTCCATGGTGCAGTTCATTTCAGGTTAACCAGATATACAAACACGTTAATGTTTTCACGAGTTATTTGATCACATGATAAAACGTGTATTGCAATAATGTAAATGTCCAAGGTAAATATGAGAAAGTTAAGGTGGCAAAACTGTCAAAGCAAATAAGATTATCGCATTTTTATAGCACTTCTAGTGCATTATGTACTACAATTGGTTTGTTCCACTTACTGTACTTTACCTATGCAAGTTAACCTAATGGGCTCTCCCTCAGCAGTACTCAAAGGATTTGACACGACACATCACCCTAGCTATTGTGAGTAAATCTCTGAAAGGTGGCTGTTTATCTCTGACCACCTTACCTTTTTTTTGCCTCTAAAAGAGCTGTATAAACTGCATCGAGGATAGTTTTACATGAGCTCTGAGCAGGACTGTTTACTGTTTATACCAATCATGGACATATATCATGGTGCTCAAGAAATATACGGGGGGTTTTTTTGTTTTGTTTTTTTAGTGGGAATTTTTTTTCTCACTAAGATTGCTGAAAATCGTGTCTTTCGAAACACGACCGTGTCAGGGGGTTTGGGAGTCCAAAATCGTGTTTTTCGCGTGACAGATCATGTTATGGCATGTATGATGTCAATGTGACTATCCATTCAAGAGAAGTAGTGATAACAGTTTTCAAGTTGGCCACTATGGTTGCTGCATTGGAGGTCAGATTGGCACTATTTCCATTCCGGGCCAACTGCATATGTAAAAGTGTTTTAGTGAAAACTACATGTTTATATGACCATCCATTCAGAAGAAGTGTCTATAAAAAAAATGGGTTTACCAGCTGCCCACCAAGGCATTCATTTTGGAGGTTAGGTTAGCATCTTTATAACAGGATGAACTGCAAGAAGTGTTTTTTTGACAGCCCCACATTGATTTTACCATCTGTTAAGAACTAGAAACAATAACAAGATTTTCAAGATGACTGCCATCGTAACCATTTTTTTTAGGTCAAATTGGCACTATTTTTATTTACAATCAACTACATGTCAATACTACCATTTGTTCAGGAGGAGTAGCCGTAACTAAACTTTCATGTTGGTCATTAAGGATTAAAGTCAGATTGACACAATATCAAACAAGATCAACTACACAGAGTAAGAAGTGTTTTAGTGAAAACCCCGTCAATATGGCCATCTATTCAGAAGTAGCGATAATAAAAACATTAAGAGATGATGCTGTGGCAGCCATGTTGGTAGTCAAGTCAGCACCATTTTCATTTCATTTATAACTTACCACATATCATAAAATCTCTTTTCATGAAAAGCTCGTGTCCATCAATCATCTGTTCAGTAACAGTAGCAATAACATAATTTTCAAAATGGCAATGCTGGAGGTCAGATTGGCACTATTTTTATTTACAACCAACCACATATCATGAGACGTCTTTTCATGAAAACCCCCATGTCAGTTCAACCATTCATTCAGGAGGTGTAGCAATAAAAGGATTTTCAAGATGGCCAACATTGTGGCCATGTTGGAGGTCAGATTAGCACCATTTTCACTGAGGATCAGATGGATATCTAACAAGTCCTTTAATAAAAACCCCATGCCAATCCAACCATCCAATCAGGACGAGAAGAGAAAACAAAATTTTCAAGATGGCCATGTTGGAGGTCAGATTGGCACCATTTTCATTTAGGATCAAGTATATATCATAGAAAGTCTTTTTGTGAAACCTGGATGTTGATACAAGCATTTGTTCTGGTGGAGTGGCAATAACAAGATTTTTTAAATGGTGGCCATGTGGGAGGTCAGATTGTCACAATAAAAGTTACATATATGTCCAACTACATGTCAAAAAATCTTTAAGTGAAAAACCCATGTTTATATATAATTTATTCAGAAGCAGTGATAACATTTTTATGATGGCCAAATCTGTAGTCAATTTAGATGTCTAAGTGGAATCATTTTCATTAAGGACCAACTAAAAATCACGACAAAACTGTGTGCCAAGTTTCATGACATTCCTCCTAGTACTTTAATAGTGGTGATAATAGCAATCAAATGCTAATGGATGAAAGACAACGAACACCAGATTTATGATAGATGAAGACCAGTAGAGCCAATAGCAACTATGAGAGCAGTTGTCTCCATCTGCAAGTCATAAAGGGCAATAAGTCTTACAACAAGAGTTGTCAGAAGACAACCAAACTCGTCTGTACACTGGCGTCTGTCGAACACTGGGAATAGCCTGCATACAACAAAGTAATTAGAGTAAGATAAATAAGTTTATGTGATCAACTTGTTTAGAATGATGTAAGGAATATGTAATTTAGAATGATGTAAGGAACATGTAATTTAGAATGATGTAAGGAATATGTAATTTAGAATGATGTAAGGAACATGTAATTTAGAATGATGTAAGGAACATGTAATTTAGAATGATGTAAGGAATATGTAGTTTAGAATGATGTAAGGAACATGTAATTTAGAATGATGTAAGGAATATGTAATTTAGAATGATGTAAGGAACATGTAATTTAGAATGATGTAAGGAACATGTAATTTAGAATGATGTAAGGAATATGTAATTTAGAATGATGTAAGGAATATGTAGTTCAGAATGATGTAAGGAATATGTAGTTTAGAATGATGTAAGGAACATGTAATTTAGAATGATGTAAGGAATATGTAATTTAGAATGATGTAAGGAACATGTAATTTAGAATGATGTAAGGAATATGTAGTTCAGAATGATGTAAAGAATATGTAATTTAGAATGATGTAAGGAATATGTAGTTTAGAATGATGTAAGGAATATGTAGTTCAGAATGATGTAAGGAACATGTAATTTAGAATGATGTAAGGAATATGTAGTTTAGAATGATGTAAGGAACATGTAGTTTAGAATGATGTAAAGAATATGTAATTTAGAATGATGTAAGGAATATGTAGTTTAGAATGATGTAAAGAATATGTAATTTAGAATGATGTAAGGAACATGTAATTTAGAATGATGTAAGGAATATGTAATTTAGAATGATGTAAGGAACATGTAATTTACAATGATGTAAGGAATACGTAATTTAGAATGATGTAAAGAATATGTAATTTAGAATGATGTAAGGAACATGTAATTTAGAATGATGTAAGGAATATGTAGTTCAGAATGATGTAAAGAATATGTAATTTAGAATGATGTAAGGAATATGTAATTTAGAATGATGTAAGGAATATGTAATTTAGAATGATGTAAGGAACATGTAATTTAGAATGATGTAAGGAATATGTAATTTAGAATGATGTAAGGAACATGTAATTTAGAATGATGTAAGGAACATGTAGTTTAGAATGATGTAAGGAACATGTAATTTAGAATGATGTAAGGAATACGTAATTTAGAATGATGTAAGGAACATGTAATTTAGAATGATGTAAGGAATACGTAATTTAGAATGATGTAAGGAACATGTAGTTTAGAATGATGTAAGGAATATGTAATTTAGAATGATGTAAGGAACATGTAATTTAGAATGATGTAAGGAACATGTAATTTAGAATGATGTAAGGAATATGTAATTTAGAATGATGTAAGGAACATGTAATTTAGAATGATGTAAGGAATATGTAGTTTAGAATGATGTAAGGAACATGTAGTTTAGAATGATGTAAAGAATATGTAGTTTAGAATGATGTAAGGAACATGTAATTTAGAATGATGTAAGGAACATGTAGTTTAGAATGATGTAAGGAACATGTAATTTAGAATGATGTAAGGAATATGTAATTTAGAATGATGTAAGGAACATGTAATTTAGAATGATGTAAGGAACATGTAGTTTAGAATGATGTAAGGAATATGTAATTTAGAATGATGTAAGGAATATGTAATTTAGAATGATGTAAGGAACATGTAATTTAGAATGATGTAAGGAACATGTAGTTTAGAATGATGTAAGGAATATGTAATTTAGAATGATGTAAGGAACATGTAATTTAGAATGATGTAAGGAACATGTAATTTAGAATGATGTAAGGAATATGTAGTTTAGAATGATGTAAGGAACATGTAGTTTAGAATGATGTAAAGAATATGTAGTTTACAATGATGTAAGGAACATGTAATTTAGAATGATGTAAGGAACATGTAGTTTAGAATGATGTAAGGAATATGTAATTTAGAATGATGTAAGGAATATGTAGTTTAGAATGATGTAAGGAACATGTAATTTAGAATGATGTAAGGAACATGTAGTTTAGAATGATGTAAGGAATATGTAATTTAGAATGATGTAAGGAACATGTAGTTTAGAATGATGTAAAGAATATGTAGTTTAGAATGATGTAAGGAACATGTAATTTAGAATGATGTAAGGAACATGTAATTTAGAATGATGTAAGGAATATGTAGTTTAGAATGATGTAAGGAACATGTAATTTAGAATGATGTAAGGAACATGTAATTTAGAATGATGTAAGGAATATGTAATTTAGAATGATGTAAGGAGCATGTAATTTAGAATGATGTAAGGAATATGTAATTTAGAATGATGTAAGGAACATGTAATTTAGAATGATGTAAGGAATATGTAGTTTAGAATGATGTAAGGAACATGTAATTTAGAATGATGTAAGGAACATGTAATTTAGAATGATGTAAGGAATATGTAGTTTAGAATGATGTAAGGAACATGTAATTTAGAATGATGTAAGGAACATGTAATTTAGAATGATGTAAGGAATATGTAATTTAGAATGATGTAAGGAATACGTAATTTAGAATGATGTAAGGAATATGTAGTTTAGAATGATGTAAGGAACATGTAATTTAGAATGATGTAAGGAACATGTAATTTAGAATGATGTAAGGAACATGTAATTTAGAATGATGTAAGGAAGATGTAGTTTAGAATGATGTAAGGAACATGTAATTTAGAATGATGTAAGGAACATGTAATTTAGAATGATGTAAGGAATACGTAATTTAGAATGATGTAAGGAATATGTAATTTAGAATGATGTAAGGAATATGTAGTTTAGAATGATGTAAGGAACATGTAATTTAGAATGATGTAAGGAATATGTAGTTTAGAATGATGTAAGGAACATGTAATTTAGAATGATGTAAGGAATACGTAATTTAGAATGATGTAAGGAACATGTAGTTTAGAATGATGTAAGGAATATGTAATTTAGAATGATGTAAGGAATATGTAATTTAGAATGATGTAAGGAACATGTAATTTAGAATGATGTAAGGAATTTGTAATTTAGAATGATGTAAGGAATATGTAATTTAGAATGATGTAAGGAATATGTAATTTAGAATGATGTAAGGAATATGTAATTTAGAATGATGTAAGGAATATGTAATTTAGAATGATGTAAGGAATATGTAATTTAGAATGATGTAAGGAATATGTAGTTTAGAACGATGTAAGGAACATGTAGTTTAGAATGATGTAAGGAACATGTAATTTAGAATGATGTAAGGAACATGTAATTTAGAATGATGTAAGGAATATGTAATTTAGAATGATGTAAGGAACATGTAGTTTAGAATGATGTAAGGAACATGTAGTTTAGAATGATGTAAGGAATATGTAGTTTAGAATGATGTAAGGAACATGTAATTTAGAATGATGTAAGGAACATGTAATTTAGAATGATGTAAGGAATATGTAATTTAGAATGATGTAAGGAATATGTAATTTAGAATGATGTAAGGAACATGTAATTTAGAATGATGTAAGGAATATGTAATTTAGAATGATGTAAGGAATATGTAATTTAGAATGATGTAAGGAACATGTAGTTTAGAATGATGTAAGGAATATGTAATTTAGAATGATGTAAGGAATATGTAATTTAGAATGATGTAAGGAACATGTAATTTAGAATGATGTAAGGAACATGTAATTTAGAATGATGTAAGGAATATGTAATTTAGAATGATGTAAGGAATATGTAATTTAGAATGATGTAAGGAATATGTAATTTAGAATGATGTAAGGAACATGTAGTTTAGAATGATGTAAGGAATATGTAATTTAGAATGATGTAAGGAATATGTAATTTAGAATGATGTAAGGAACATGTAGTTTAGAATGATGTAAGGAATATGTAATTTAGAATGATGTAAGGAACATGTAATTTAGAATGATGTAAGGAATATGTAGTTTAGAATGATGTAAGGAACATGTAATTTAGAATGATGTAAGGAATATGTAATTTAGAATGATGTAAGGAATATGTAATTTAGAATGATGTAAGGAATATGTAATTTAGAATGATGTAAGGAATATGTAATTTAGAATGATGTAAGGAATATGTAGTTTAGAATGATGTAAGGAACATGTAGTTTAGAATGATGTAAGGAATATGTAATTTAGAATGATGTAAGGAATATGTAATTTAGAATGATGTAAGGAACATGTAATTTAGAATGATGTAAGGAATATGTAATTTAGAATGATGTAAGGAACATGTAATTTAGAATGATGTAAGGAATATGTAGTTTAGAATGATGTAAGGAATATGTAGTTTAGAATGATGTAAGGAACATGTAATTTAGAATGATGTAAGGAATATGTAATTTAGAATGATGTAAGGAATATGTAATTTAGAATGATGTAAGGAACATGTAATTTAGAATGATGTAAGGAACATGTAATTTAGAATGATGTAAGGAATATGTAATTTAGAATGATGTAAGGAACATGTAATTTAGAATGATGTAAGGAATATGTAATTTAGAATGATGTAAGGAATATGTAATTTAGAATGATGTAAGGAATATGTAGTTTAGAATGATGTAAGGAATATGTAGTTTAGAATGATGTAAGGAACATGTAATTTAGAATGATGTAAGGAATATGTAATTTAGAATGATGTAAGGAACATGTAATTTAGAATGATGTAAGGAATATGTAATTTAGAATGATGTAAGGAATATGTAATTTAGAATGATGTAAGGAATATGTATTTTAGAATGATGTAAGGAATATGTAGTTTAGAATGATGTAAGGAACATGTAATTTAGAATGATGTAAGGAATATGTAGTTTAGAATGATGTAAGGAATATGTAATTTAGAATGATGTAAGGAACATGTAATTTAGAATGATGTAAGGAACATGTAATTTAGAATGATGTAAGGAATATGTAATTTAGAATGATGTAAGGAATATGTAATTTAGAATGATGTAAGGAAAAAGTAATTTAGAATGATGTAAGGAACTGTAGTTTAGAATGATGTAAGGAACATGTAATTAGAATGATGTAAGGAACATGTAGTTTAGAATGATGTAAGGAATATGTAATTTAGAATGATGTAAGGAATATGTAAATTTAGAATGATGTAAGGAACATGTAATTTAGAGATGATGTAAGGAATATGTAATTTAGAATGATGTAAGGAATATGTAATTTAGAATGATGTAAGGAACATGTAATTTAGAAATGATGTAAGGAATATGTAATTTAGAATGATGTAAGGAATAATGTAGTTTAGAATGATGTAAGGAATATGTAGTTTAGAATGATGTAAGGAAGATGTAGTTTAGAATGATGTAAGGAATATGTATTTAGAAGATGTAAGGAACATGTAATTTAGAATGATGTAAGGAACATGTAGTTTGAATGATGTAAGGAATATGTAGTTTAGAATGATGTAAAGGAAACATGTAATTTAGAATGATGTAAGGAACATGTAGTTTAGAATGATGTAAGGAATATGTAATTTAGAATGATGTAAGGAATATGTAATTTAGAATGATGTAAGGAATATGTAATTTAGAATGATGTAAGGAATATGTAATTTAGAATGATGTAAGGAACATGTAATTTAGAATGATGTAAGGAACATGTAATTTAGAATGATGTAAGGAATATGTAATTTAGAATGATGTAAGGAATATGTAATTTAGAATGATGTAAGGAATATGTAGTTTAGAATGATGTAAGGAATATGTAGTTTAGAATGATGTAAGGAACATGTAATTTAGAATGATGTAAGGAATATGTAATTTAGAATGATGTAAGGAATATGTAATTTAGAATGATGTAAGGAACATGTAATTTAGAATGATGTAAGGAACATGTAATTTAGAATGATGTAAGGAATATGTAATTTAGAATGATGTAAGGAAAATGTAATTTAGAATGATGTAAGGAATATGTAGTTTAGAATGATGTAAGGATACATGTAGTTTAGAATGATGTAAGGAATATGTAATTTAGAATGATGTAAGGAACATGTATTTAGAATGATGTAAGGAATATGTAATTTAGAATGATTGTAAGGAACATGTAATTTAGAATGATGTAAGGAACATGTAATTTAGAATGATGTAAGGAATATGTAATTTAGAATGATGTAAGGAACATGTAATTTAGAATGATGTAAGGAAATATGTAGTTTAGAATGATGTAAGGACATGTAGTTTAGAATGATGTAAGGAATATGTAATTTAGAATGATGTAAGGAACATGTAATTTAGAATGATGTAAGGAACATGTAGTTTAGAATGATGTAAGGAATATGTAATTTAGAATGATGTAAGGAACATGTAATTTAGAATGATGTAAGGAACATGTAGTTTAGAATGATGTAAGGAATATGTAATTTAGAATGATGTAAGGAATATGTAATTTAGAATGATGTAAGGAATATGTAATTTAGAATGATGTAAGGAATATGTAATTTAGAATGATGTAAGGAATATGTAGTTTAGAATGATGTAAGGAACATGTAATTTAGAATGATGTAAGGAATATGTAATTTAGAATGATGTAAGGAACATGTAGTTTAGAATGATGTAAGGAATATGTAATTTAGAATGATGTAAGGAACATGTAATTTAGAATGATGTAAGGAATATGTAATTTAGAATGATGTAAGGAATATGTAATTTAGAATGATGTAAGGAACATGTAATTTAGAATGATGTAAGGAATATGTAATTTAGAATGATGTAAGGAACATGTAGTTTAGAATGATGTAAGGAACATGTAATTTAGAATGATGTAAGGAACATGTAATTTAGAATGATGTAAGGAATATGTAATTTAGAATGATGTAAGGAACATGTAGTTTAGAATGATGTAAGGAATATGTAATTTAGAATGATGTAAGGAATATGTAATTTAGAATGATGTAAGGAACATGTAATTTAGAATGATGTAAGGAATATGTAATTTAGAATGATGTAAGGAACATGTAGTTTAGAATGATGTAAGGAATATGTAATTTAGAATGATGTAAGGAACATGTAGTTTAGAATGATGTAAGGAACATGTAATTTAGAATGATGTAAGGAACATGTAGTTTAGAATGATGTAAGGAATATGTAATTTAGAATGATGTAAGGAATATGTAATTTAGAATGATGTAAGGAACATGTAATTTAGAATGATGTAAGGAACATGTAGTTTAGAATGATGTAAGGAATATGTAATTTAGAATGATGTAAGGAATATGTAATTTAGAATGATGTAAGGAATATGTAATTTAGAATGATGTAAGGAATATGTAATTTAGAATGATGTAAGGAACATGTAGTTTAGAATGATGTAAGGAATATGTAATTTAGAATGATGTAAGGAACATGTAATTTAGAATGATGTAAGGAATATGTAATTTAGAATGATGTAAGGAATATGTAATTTAGAATGATGTAAGGAACATGTAATTTAGAATGATGTAAGGAATATGTAATTTAGAATGATGTAAGGAACATGTAGTTTAGAATGATGTAAGGAACATGTAATTTAGAATGATGTAAGGAACATGTAATTTAGAATGATGTAAGGAATATGTAATTTAGAATGATGTAAGGAACATGTAGTTTAGAATGATGTAAGGAATATGTAATTTAGAATGATGTAAGGAACATGTAATTTAGAATGATGTAAGGAATATGTAATTTAGAATGATGTAAGGAACATGTAATTTAGAATGATGTAAGGAATATGTAATTTAGAATGATGTAAGGAATATGTAATTTAGAATGATGTAAGGAATATGTAGTTTAGAATGATGTAAGGAACATGTAGTTTAGAATGATGTAAGGAATATGTAATTTAGAATGATGTAAGGAACATGTAATTTAGAATGATGTAAGGAATATGTAATTTAGAATGATGTAAGGAATATGTAATTTAGAATGATGTAAGGAACATGTAGTTTAGAATGATGTAAGGAATATGTAGTTTCTTAAACACAGCATAGCTACAGCTGACAATTTGCCAGCAAGGCAAAATTTATATACTGGGATTAACCTGTAAGCAACGAAAGTCATTATTATAAGAAAAGTAGATCACTGTCACCAACTTGAGGTTGTTTAGAATGATCCAAGAAAGACCTTGAAGCAAGTTCAACTATTTGCAGCACACCTGTAACAAGAGATTTTCTGGGAAGACAACATTTACAATGAAGATAACCAGTAAATAAAAAAGTCATAGGTCACTGTGACACACTTTCCCCTGAGCAGAATGATGACAGGAACACAATGACTATGTTCAATGTAGATACCATGCCTATAGCTGGAGATCTGCCAGGAAGACAAAATCTTTATGTTGGGATAAAATTCTCAACAAAATTCATTAATGTAAGCCAAGAAAGGTATGTCATTTGTGATCTAGAACCCCTGAGGTGGTTCAAATTGTTGCAAGAAATACCCTGACCAAGCTCCATGCACATACCATACAGATGGAGATTTACCAGTAATACAAACTTTTTACGCTGGGTTAACCTGTAAACAACATTCATTGTAATATAAGAAACATGAGTCACAGTGACCTAAAACCCTCTGGTGTGGTTTGGAATGATGCAAGAAACATCTTGACCAAATTCCATGAACATTACATGCCTACAGCTGGATATTTCCCCTGAAGACAATTTTATGCTGAGATTAATCTTTAATAACAAAGTGATTTGTATGAAAACATTATGTCACTCTGAGCAACTTGACCTGGAGTGGTTCAAAATGATGCGAGGAACATTCAAAGTTCTATTAAGAACCAGTGCATAAAGCTAGCAAAACTTATACACTACATCTATTAACCTGATTGTGGATGCCATCAGGGGTGTACCATAAGTTCTCCTTTGCTTCATACTGGCAAGCTAAATATGACTGAAGTAAATACACTACATGTATTAACTTGACTGCAGATGCCACCAGGGGTATAGAACAAGTTCTCTTGCACTTCATACAGGCAAGCTAAATATCACAAATCATTGGTCAATATAGACTACATGACTGTGGCTACCACCAGGGGTATAGAATAAGTTCTCCTGTACTTCATACAGACAAGCTAAATATCACAAATCATTGGTCAATATGGACTACATGACTGTGGCTACCACCAGGGGTATAGAATAAGTTCTCCTGTACTTCATACAGACAAGCTAAATATCACTTAAGTAAAGGTATTGATCACTTAAGTAAAGGCATTGATCACTGAAGTAAAGGCATTGATTACTGAAGTAAAGGCATTTATCACTGAAGTAAAGGCATTGATTACTGAAGTAAAGGCATTGATTACTGAAGTAAAGGCATTGATCAATATGCATATCTTCATATGATGATGACATGCATCAATTTTCACATCCATCAATCAAAAATAGGGAGACTAATATGCATTCACATCCATCAAAAACAGGGAGCCTAATATGCACTCACATCCATCAAAAACAGGGAGACTAATATGTACTCACATCAATCCATCACAAACAGGAGATAAATATGCACTCACATCAATCCATCAAAAATAGGGAAACTAATATGCACTCACAATATTTTAATGGATAGAAGGACAGACACAATGTATCCTACATACCCACAAAATTGTGATGGAAAGAAGGACAGACACAAGGTATCCTACATACCCACAATGTTGTGATGGACAGAAGACAGACACAAGGTATTCTATATACCTTCGCTTCATAAAACAGTGGTGTAATAAATGAGGTCTTCTTTTAGTCTGAAATCCCTTACAACAATTAGAATTCAGAAATTATTTCACCCTTATTGAAAATCTATAGAGCTTCCTTGTATCAACATTTTTCTCCACCCAATCTACTGATCCGAGAGAACACAACATTATTTATCCCAATTATACTAAAAAAAACAGACATATTTATCTCTTTTCAATATTATGGTGCACAGTTTCCCTAAATTTTTGTTGTCTTCCATCTTTGAACACTTTTGTATCAATTACATCATCCATTACTTACTTCAGTACAGGGAGATTCAGACAACAGTGGTGTAATAAATGAAGAAGTTTTCCTTTAGTCTCAAATCCTTTACAAGAGTCTGAATTTAGTATTTGACTCTTCTTGAAATTTTCCCTGTATCAACATTCTTCTCCCACAAATCTACTGATGCAAAAACTCACAACAGTATTTATTGAAATTATACTCATAAAACCAGACAGTATTTATCACAATTATAATCATAAAAACCAGACAGTATTTATCGCAATTATAATCATAAAAACCAGACAGTATTTATTGCAATTATACTCATAAAAACCAGACAGTATTGATCGCAATTATACTCATAAAAACCAGACAGTATTGATCGCAATTATACTCATAAAAACCAGACATATATTTCCATTCACTATCATGGTGCTGAGCTTTATTATCCCTTATTTTTGGGGGGTGTTTTTTTTTTTTTTTTACAATATTTGTATCCATTACTTACTTCAGTCCAGGGAGATCCAGAGCATTTGCCATATCGGTTAAGTTGAAATTGATTGTCTGAAATTTAGAAAGAACACAAATACATCAATAGTTCCAAAGCTATTTACTTCAATATGCAGGTTTTATGTAAATATTGACTGGGGTGAAATCTTTTTCAATGTTCTACTTTTAAATGGTATTAATTTTGTATATTTTCAGCTGTCAAGTTTATTATCATTTATTCAAAATGATTAAAATATTGATACATATATAATTTAACAATATAAAGTAAACAAAATGTTGTACACATTGTAAGGAGTATTGCAAGCAGTCACAGGACAAACTAATGAACAAGTGTCCCTCAAAGGGACTGAAGCTCTACTGGCCAAAAAGAATTTCCAGCAATCCTTCATAAATCTGTTTATTCTGTCCTTTTATTCTTTTTCACTGCTGAGTATTAAACCATCTCTGATATTCTTGACAAACTACAAGATATCAATTTGGTAACACAAATATTTTCTTAATGTCTAAATTTATATTTTCACAAGATACCTGTAAGTGCAGTACATACTATCACCATGTTTATTGGAATGCAACCAAATACAAAGTTTGGTCAAAATCCACTTGTATATGTACAAGTCACTGTGTTCACAAACTCACTGAAGTACAAAAATGAAAGCAATGATCTTTGACTTGACTCCAAGGTCAATTAGGTCTGGTTTTCAAAACTCTACAACCTAAGTGTGGATATGCCTGTGGTCAGACCTGCACCATTTTCATTCAGAACCAATTATACATTGCAAGAAGTATTTTAGTGAAAAATCAATGTAAATGACACCATTCATGCAAACAGAGTAGTGATAACAAGATTTCTCAGATGAGCACCATTTTCATTCAGAACCAATTAAATAATGCTATTATAAAAATAGTGTTTTAGTAAAAGCTCCATGTTGATATGACTATCCATTCAGATTTACAAGATGGCCATCAAGGCAGCCATTTTGGAGTCTGGAGCAGCAACATTTTAATATAAGAACAAGTATATATTGCAGGAAGAAGTGGAGGGGGGGGAGGGTTTGGGGGGGTAGGTAATGTCAGTATGACCATCTGTTGAGGAAAAGTAGCTGTTCTGAGATTTTTTTATTTTGGGAAATCACAATTTGGTACCCTTTTCATTTAGGACCACCTACAAATAGAGAAGCATTTTAGTGACAATCCTATACTGATACAACCACCCCTTCAAGAGAAGATGGCCACCATGGCCATCATGTTGGAGGTTTGCTCAGCACCATTTGTATTTAAGACCAACAAGATATCATAAGTGTTTTATTGAAAACCCCATGTCGATATGACATATGTTCAGGCGAAGTAATTAGAACAAAATATTTCAAGATCATCAACATGGTGGCCATGTTAGAGGTTAGACCAGTACCATTTTCATTTGGACCAGTTAGACATCATAAGAAATCTTGAAGGAAAAACCCCATGTCAATATGACCATCCATTCAGAAGGAGTAGCCATAACAAGATTTTCAAATATAATTACAATATATACAAATGAGTGGAGTGCAATCTTGACTCACTATAACTGAACTGAATGGTGTGTGACCCCCTGAACACACTAACAGAAGATAATGCTGGTGTGTGACCCCCTTCTGCGAGTCAAAAATTTAACGAAAAGCATTAGTCAAGGAATCATCAAACCAGATGTTCACTAAATAAATGTAGACTGAAACGGAGGTCACAAGCAAATCCGGAGATGAATGGGGAGACCATACCAACCCAAGAGTCTGGAAAAACAAGTATAATTGAATTAGAAACAATATGGATTACCCAATCGCTGAAAGGGTAAAAGGGCACTGCTGATAAACAGAACAACAATTGCCAAAAACTCACAAAAGAGCTAATGTTTCAATCAAAAATGAAATGGACTGAGGATATAAACACTCTAGGGATACGGAAAACCATATTTAGATGCCAGATACGAGTTCTAAACACAAGAGAAGTCAATATTTCTGAAGAGCGTTTTTGAATTGAACTGATCCAAAATGTTGTCCAAAAAAGGATGATGGCTACTGCGCATGGGCCTATGATGTGGGGAAACCGACTGGGTCTGTGTTGTTCTAGTTCTGATCTTTCAAGAACTTTCCATGTATGGGAAGAGAGCGTTGGGAAACCGACTGGGTCTGTGTTGTTCTAGTTCTGATCTTTCAAGAACTTTCCATGTATGGGAAGAGAGCATGGGGAAACCGACTGGGTCTGTGTTGTTCTAGTTCTGATCTTTCAAGAACTTTCCATGTATGGGAAGAGAGCATGGGGAAACCGACTGGGTCTGTGTTGTTCTAGTTCTGAACTTTCAAGAACTTTCCATTATGGGAATTATATGAATGAGGATACTTTCCGTCTGGGAAAGGTAAGCTATGCAATAGTGACACGTATTGTATTAGTGATATTAAAAGGTATTTTTAGTACTTTTCCTATGGGAGATACCATATTCCACCTAATAAGTACTCCTACCCCTACAATTGTCCCCACATGGCTTTTTTGACATTTTTCTGTCAAGTGGCATAATTTCCTATTCCGAGTTTTTATTTATCACTCAGATATTCTGGCGAAAAAAGTTTCATTCAAAGAATGCTTTAAGTTTTTTTCCCTCTGTATAATTTTGATGTATGATGTTTCCGCTGGTATGTACAGTAAAGCAGGCCCAACTGCTTGTATATCACACCTGAAATCTGTGCTCTCAGAAGTAACAGACTTGAGCCAAATATAGAGTGTCAACATAACAAATGATAGGTCACCCTTTTTCATAGTGTTATAACATGGAATGCCACACATTGATTTCAACATTTAACATTTTACATGCCGATATTTACTACTATTTATGCAATGTGTCATATCCTATTGAAGACCTGTGGAAGGCCTGCGCATTTTCATATTTCATGTTGCAACAGAGCCCAGGCTGAATAACATTTAAATTGTGATATATCGATAATAATTAATACAAAGTTCCTTTTACTTGCCAAAAGGCATCGATCATTTAGATTTAATCTCCAAAAACTATGTTGGTTCCAGTAAACTTTATCAGCTGTGACAGCCATAACAGTCTGGTGACATGGTGGTATGTTTGTAAAATGTATCATTAAGAATTTTTAACTGTGACAGCCATAACAGTCTGGAGACATGGTGGTATGTTTGTAAAATGTATCATTAAGAATTTTTAACTGAAATGAAACTACAATAAAACATACATTTCTGTTTTTATACCGTGTTGGTAATTTGTGTGTTCGCATATATTTAAGAATACAAGACAACAACAGCAGCAACTACCACAGTGGCAACAACAAAGTTTATTTCATTAAAAAATATGAAACTACAATAGCATTAACCAGTCTCTTCATTTTTATTGGTCTGTCAAATGTAAACAACAACACACCTGGTCAAAAGTGCTTAAAATATACATTTAATTTGGATTGTGAACTTAATTCAAGTGCCTTATGATGATATTTTTTAATAAAATAGGGAAAGCATATATTAATAAATCATTTAGGCAAGTTTACACTTTGTAAGCAGGACGATGCAGGACGATCAAGAAAATGCAAAGAAGATCAGACATGATCAATATAGGGGAAATTCCGCGAGGGAAATGAGAATGTCTGTGGCACACAGGTGACCACTGAATAAAGACAACGATAAAAGACAAATGTGATTGTACCTTTCTGTGGACCATTGAATACAAAAGACAAGTGTGATTGTACCTTTCTGTGTTAAAATCTTAAAAATGTTGTATCTTACTTGGCCTCTATGTACCTTTTTCAGCACTCTCTCTGTCTCTCTCTCCACCTGTCAGGGAATTAACTTACTGGACTGTTGAGGAAAACAACACTGACTCTACCAAACAGGGTCATTTTATTCTCTCTCCATCTGTCCATCTGTCTGTCAGGGAGATTTACTCACAGGATTGCTGAGGATGAAGACACTGACTCTACCAAACAGGGTCATTTTATTCTCTCTCCATCTGTCCATCTGTCTGTCAGGGAGATTTACTCACAGGATTGCTGAGGATGAAGACACTGACTCTAACAAACAGGGTCATTTTATTCTCTCTCCATCTGTCCATCTGTCTGTCAGGGAGATTTACTCACAGGATTGCTGAGGATGAAGACACTGACTCTACCAAACAGGGTCATTTTATTCTCTCTCCATATGTTGGTCTGTCTGTCAGAGAGATTTACTCACAGGATTGCTGAGGATGAAGACACTGACTCTACCAAACAGGGTCATTTTATTCTCTCTCCATCTGTCCATCTGTCTGTCAGAGAGATTTACTTGCAGGATTGCTGAGGATGAAGACACTGACTCTAACAAACAGGGTCATTTTATTCTCTCTCCATCTGTCCATCTGTCTGTCAGGGAGATTTACTCACAGGATTGCTGAGGATGAAGACACTGACTCTAACAAACAGGGTCATTTTATTCTCTCTCCATCTGTCCATCTGTCTGTCAGGGAGATTTACTCACAGGATTGCTGAGGATGAAGACACTGACTCTAACAAACAGGGTCATTTTATTCTCTCTCCATCTGTCCATCTGTCTGTCAGGGAGATTTACTCACAGGATTGCTGAGGATGAAGACACTGACTCTACCAAACAGGGTCATTTTATTCTCTCTCCATCTGTCCATCTGTCTGTCAGAGAGATTTACTTGCAGGATTGCTGAGGATGAAGACACTGACTCTACCAAACAGGGTCATTTTATTCTCTCTCCATCTGTCCATCTGTCTGTCAGAGAGATTTACTTGCAGGATTGCTGAGGATGAAGACACTGACTCTACCAAACAGGGTCATTTTATTCTCTCTCCATCTGTCTGTCAGAGAGATTTACTTGCAGGATTGCTGAGTATGAAGACACTGACTCTACCAAACAGGGTCATTTTATTCTCTGTCCATCTGTCTGTCAGAGAGATTTACTCGCAGGATTGCTGAGGATGAAGACACTGACTCTAACAAACAGGGTCATTTTATTCTCTCTCCATCTGTCCATCTGTCTGTCAGGGAGATTTACTCACAGGATTGCTGAGGATGAAGACACTGACTCTACCAAACAGGGTCATTTTATTCTCTCTCCATCTGTCCATCTGTCTGTCAGAGAGATTTACTTGCAGGATTGCTGAGGATGAAGACACCGACTCTACCAAACAGGGTCATTTTATTCTCTCTCCATCTGTCCATCTGTCTGTCAGAGAGATTTACTTGCAGGATTGCTGAGGATGAAGACACTAACTCTACCAAACAGGGTCATTTTATTCTCTCTCCATCTGTCCATCTGTCTGTCAGGGAGATTTACTTGCAGGATTGCTGAGGATGAAGACACCGACTCTAACAAACAGGGTCATTTTATTCTCTCTCCATCTGTCCATCTGTCTGTCAGGGAGATTTACTTGCAGGATTGCTGAGGATGAAGACACCGACTCTAACAAACAGGGTCATTTTATTCTCTCTCCATCTGTCCATCTGTCTGTCAGGGAGATTTACTTGCAGGATTGCTGAGGATGAAGACACCGACTCTAACAAACAGGGTCATTTTATTCTCTCTCCATCTGTCCATCTGTCTGTCAGGGAGATTTACTCACAGGATTGCTGAGGATGAAGACACTGACTCTAACAAACAGGGTCATTTTATTCTCTCTCCATCTGTCCATCTGTCTGTCAGAGAGATTTACTCACAGGATTGCTGAGGATGAAGACACTGACTCTAACAAACAGGGTCATTTTATTCTCTCTCCATCTGTCCATCTGTCTGTCAGAGAGATTTACTCACAGGATTGCTGAGGATGAAGACACTGACTCTAACAAACAGGGTCATTTTATTCTCTCTCCATCTGTCCATCTGTCTGTCAGGGAGATTTACTCACAGGATTGCTGAGGATGAAGACACTGACTCTAACAAACAGGGTCATTTTATTCTCTCTCCATCTGTCCATCTGTCTGTCAGAGAGATTTACTTGCAGGATTGCTGAGGATGAAGACACTGACTCTAACAAACAGGGTCATTTTATTCTCTCTCCATCTGTTCATCTGTCTGTCAGGGAGATTTACTCACAGGATTGCTGAGGATGAAGACACTAACTCTACCAAACAGGGTCATTTTATTCTCTCTCCATCTGTCCATCTGTCTGTCAGGGAGATTTACTCACAGGATTGCTGAGGATGAAGACACTGACTCTAACAAACAGGGTCATTTTATTCTCTCTCCATCTGTCCATCTGTCTGTCAGAGAGATTTACTTGCAGGATTGCTGAGGATGAAGACACTGACTCTAACAAACAGGGTCATTTTATTCTCTCTCCATCTGTTCATCTGTCTGTCAGGGAGATTTACTCACAGGATTGCTGAGGATGAAGACACTAACTCTACCAAACAGGGTCATTTTATTCTCTCTCCATCTGTCCATCTGTCTGTCAGGGAGATTTACTCACAGGATTGCTGAGGATGAAGACACTGACTCTAACAAACAGGGTCATTTTATTCTCTCTCCATCTGTCCATCTGTCTGTCAGGGAGATTTACTTGCAGGATTGCTGAGGATGAAGACACCGACTCTAACAAACAGGGTCATTTTATTCTCTCTCCATCTGTCCATCTGTCTGTCAGAGAGATTTACTCACAGGATTGCTGAGGATGAAGACACTGACTCTAACAAACAGGGTCATTTTATTCTCTCTCCATCTGTCCATCTGTCTGTCAGGGAGATTTACTTGCAGGATTGCTGAGGATGAAGACACTGACTCTAACAAACAGGGTCATTTTATTCTCTCTCCATCTGTCCATCTGTCTGTCAGGGAGATTTACTTGCAGGATTGCTGAGGATGAAGACACCGACTCTAACAAACAGGGTCATTTTATTCTCTCTCCATCTGTCCATCTGTCTGTCAGAGAGATTTACTTGCAGGATTGCTGAGGATGAAGACACTGACTCTAACAAACAGGGTCATTTTATTCTCTCTCCATCTGTCCATCTGTCTGTCAGGGAGATTTACTTGCAGGATTGCTGAGGATGAAGACACCGACTCTACCAAACAGGGTCATTTTATTGTCTCGATCTGTCTGTCTGTCAGGGAGATTAACTTTCAGGACTGTTGAGGTAGATGCAGATACTACCAAATGAGGATTTTTAACTCTCTTCCCATCTGTCTGTCTGTCTGTCTGTCAGGGAGATTTACTTACAGGACTGTTGAGGAAGAAGACACTGATGCTACCAAACAGGGGCATTTTACTCAGAAGTGGTTTGAACACAACTCGCAGAGTCCCATGTAACTGAAATAAAAGACACAAACAAGTTATTATTTGATTCTAGAATAATTATCAAACATAAACAATACAAACATTAGACTCTTCTATCCTGTGTACATGTATCTGTAAGCTATACAAACAGGGTTATGTGTATTGGGTTAGTCACACTGCTGTACGAACAGGGCTATGTGTATATGTTAGTCACATTCCAATAGGATCTGGGTTATGTGTATTGGGTTAGTCACACTACAATACTAATAGGATTAAGTGCATTGTTTTAGTCACATTGCTATAAAAACAGGGTTATGTGTATTCAGTTAGTCAAACTACTATACTAACAGGGTTATGTGTATTGGGTTAGTCACATTGCTATACAAACAGGGTTATGTGTATTGCAGGGCTGAGCAAATCCCATAGCCTGATGTCCCGGATTATTCATTTTCGAAGTCGGGCAAGTAAAATTTTCCAAGTCGCTAGTCCGGGACAAGTGCTTTTTAAAAAAGTCGGGCAAGTCCTTATTTTTGTGCTTTAATCACTATATCTACCTTTATTTGGCCAATCATGCCCTCCGGGCATACTGAATACTTGATTCTACCCCTCTTCATGTACACATTTACATCCTGTATAACACATAAATGTGGTCAGTTCTGTTACCGCTTGGCTGCATATTGGGCTAAGAGACCAAATTATCGGCAAATCAAAACACATCAAACAAAAGAAAGCCAGTATGATCAATTAGCAGTGTTTTAGGTGGCTTTGTTGCATTGTGTTTACTCAAGCCAGATCATCACAAGCGGCTCACTATGATTTTAATCCGGCGAGTCAGTGTAATTAAATTAATGAAAGGTACTTTACCGACATCAGTGTTGGTTTCCTTTATGAACTGATTAAATGACAGTAATGATTCTTTAATTTTTAATTGATTATACAGATGATTAACTTGCACGTGCGATATTGCGTTTGAAACGAAACAATTATGCTAATTAATGAGCTTTCTCTGTTCGTATTTAAAAGAGAAAATGTATGTTATATTCACTTTAGAAGCAGTTGTCAAGCAAGCTGATAGTTACTCTGTGGATAAAATGAGTTTGCTAAATTATTTTCGCAAGGATGGTAATAAGGTCGATTCAGAGAAGGAATTTTTTTTTGAAAGTGGAGGGATAAAATGTAAAACTGCTACTGAATGTGTGGTAGCTATTTCTCCAAAGAGACATAAGCAACAATCCGTGGTGGCAAAAAATGTCAAATATGACACTACTAAGACAGAGAAATTTTCAGCCGCATTGGGTTGATTGTTATCCCTGGCTTGAATGTATTGACTCAGAAGGAAAGATGTTTTGCAGTTATTGCAAACAATATCCAAAATTGGCACAGGTTGGAAATTCACCCAGTGTATTTGTCAGTGGAACTGACAAATTCAGGATTGAACCAATAAAGTCTCATGACATGTCTGGACCCCACAATCCCTGTGCAGCACAATATATGCATGACACTAGCCAGCATGTGCAGCAAATCAGTGAAGTCAGAGTTGCTGACACTCCACTAAGAAAGGCCCTTTCAAAACTAAACGAGACTGAAATGAAAAAAATGAGAGCTCTCTTTAACACAGCCTACACCCTAGCCCGTTATGGAATACCATTTTCTGATATGGAAATGATGTGTGCACTCCAGGAGAAGAACGGCGTTGAACTTGGCATGAATTATAAGAACAGATTCAGGGCAAGAGACTTTGTTCAATGAACTTAATCAAGACTTCTTTAAAGAATTCCTTAAACCAAAAGAGTTTACAAATGCTAATGAACATTTCCGCAAATGGACCAGAGCTTGAGGACTTTAACCCAGACACAGCTATCAACTGTTGGCTTGGTGCTGGTGCAGGTGGCAGACATATACATGGACATTTTGTAAAATCCATCAGCTAAAACATATATACATGAACCTGAAGAAGCCAAATGTATAACAAACCAATGTTTTTGAAAAATTAAATTCTTTTAATAAATAATTATGTTGTATATTATTTCGTTTGTTTTTTCTATGGATTAAGTACATACATCTCATAAAATCTCGGCAAGTGATTACCATTTTGGGACCAGTGAAAAGTAAGGTGGGACTAGTGAAGAATAAGGTGGGACAAGTGAAAAGTAAGGTGGGACAAGTGAATTTTCTGAAACCACTTGTCCTGGACTAGTGGTTAAAAAAAAATTTGCTCAACCCTGTATTGGGTTAGTCATATGGGTAGATAAGAGTTATTCATACATATATGAATAAATCTATTGACTAAGGTCTGAATTACATAGCACAAAACATTTAAAAGTTTAATGGTGATAATTAATCTAGACTTATATAACAACTTCTCAGCATTAGGTGAAAATTCAGAATTTAATGTTCTTCAAGCTTTTAAAAAGAACACTGGAATGAAAATAAAACTTTGATGGAGAATCACTTACAATTGTATTTTTTTTCATAACTTCAAATGAAGACCAGGGTATGTATGTTGAGCCCACAATTGAATAATTGCTTCATAAGTCTGACCTTGACCCCAATGTCAAATGGTTGAGCAAGTGTGTTGCAGAATGAAAAATCAAGCTTTATGATGAGTTATCACAGGTATGAACAGAATCCATCAAGAGATTTAGGAATTATAAGCAAATAAAAAACTGTAGCCAAAACTTTAAAGCAAATTTTCTATTACTGTGACCCTCACCCCAAAGTCAAAGGGGTGAATGAGTGTGTATCAAGAGATTTAGGAATATAAGCAAAGGAAAAACTGTAACCAAAATGAATCATTACAAGTATAGGAAATAAAAGCAAATGAAAAAGCTTTAATCAAAACCTTATCACAAATTTTCTAATACCATGACCTCTACCATGAGGTAAAAGAAGCTGGTGATTGCGTCACAGAATGAATTATCATAGCAACATAATGATTCATGCTGAGTATGACGAGAATCCATCAAAGGGTTTAGGAACTGTATACAAAAGAAAATCTGTAACTAAGACCTTAACAAACTGTTGACACAGCCAGAAAAGTGACTGTTTTGTCTCGCTTCCCACCAACATGGGTTCCACAATAAAGGTAAACCATTTTCAAAGGAGTCATCTAGAGATGACATACCCCAGGTCTCCTACTTATGTGAAGACTATAATTAGAAGTATCCTATGATCCATTGCTCTCAATTTTCATATTACTTATGTTAGTACACTGTGGTGCAGCAATCTATATTTATATACTAATTATGCTAGTACACTGTGGTGTAGCACTCTATGTCTATATACAACTTATGCAACACTTTTTTCTAAAGTGACAGAAAAAAATATTGAATATGAAAAATTGTAAGTCTCAAAAGACAGCTCTATACAACATGCTCAACACATGTACTAAGTTTGGTTGCAATACCTTGAATGTTTTCAACAGCGTCCATTTGCATTTGACTATTTCCATTTGGTCAAGTTTAGTAAATATTTTCCTAATTAGGGTGCCAGTATACAATCCCTCCTTATCCGAATTCTGATATCAGAGAGATCCAGAGAAAATAATATCATACAATCCCTTCTTATCAGAATTATGATATCAGAGAGATCCAGAGAAAATATCATACAATCCCTCCTTATCAGAATATTAGAATTCTGCTATCATTGAGACACAGAGAAAATATCACAATCACTGCATTACAGAATTATATTATTATACAGACAAAGAGAAAGGGTAATCATATTATCACTTCCTTACATATTTACACAATACAGAACTAAAGGAAATGGTAGTAAAATGTTTATTTCATAGCTATATACGCTATACATATGTCTTATTTACAACTTTGTTACCAGTATATGTGTACAAACATACAAATTATTTCATAGCTATATACATTATATATATGTCTTATTTACAACTTTGTTACCAGTATATGTGTACAAACATACAAATTATTTCATAGCTATATACATTATATATATGTCTTATTTACAACTTTGTTACCAGTATATGTGTACAAACATACAAATTATTTCATAGCTATATACATTATACATGTCTTATTTACAACTTTGTTACTAGTATATGTGTACAAACATACAAATTATTTCATAGCTATATACATTATACATATGTCTTATTTACAACTTTGTTACCAGTATATGTGTACAAACATACAAATTATTTCATAGCTATATACATTATACATATGTCTTATTTACAACTTTGTTACCAGTATATGTGTACAAACATACAAATTAAATTTGATCAAGCAACTATGGCACGCAATCAGTTCTATTATTATACAGACCAAGACAAAGGGTTATCATAGTATCACTTCCTTACATATTTACACAATACAGAACAAAAAGAAATGAAAGTAAAATGTTTATTTCTCAGATATATACAGTATACATATATATATATATATATATATATATATATATATATATATATATATATATATATATCTTTTTTACAACTGTGTTGCTAATATATGTGACCAAATGTACAAATTAAATCTGAGAGAGCAACTATGGCATGCAGTCAGTTCTATTATTTATACATTATTAGGTATTATAACATCCATCCATTGACCTATGCATGCATGCATAAAAAGATACATAGATACCATTGCATACATATTCTTACTACCATTTCCTTTAGTTCTGTATTGTTTAAATATGTAAGGATATGATAATATGATTACCCTTTCTCTTGGTCTGTATAATAATATAATTCTGTAGGGCAGTGATTGTGATATTTTCTCTGGGCCTCTCTGATAGCAGAATTCTGATAATGCGGGATTGTATGATATTTTCTCTGGGTCTCTCTGATATCAGAATTCTGATAAGGAGGGTTTGTATGATATTATTTTCTCTGGATCTCTCTGATAGCAGAATTCTGATAATGAGGGATTGTATGACATTACTTTCTCTGGATCTCTCTGCTATCAGAATCTATATAAGGAGGGATTGTATGATATTATTTTCTCTGGAATCTCTCTGATATCAGAATTCTGATAAGAAGGGATTGTGTGATATTATTTTCTCTGGATCTTTCTGATATCAGAATTCTGATAAGAAGGGATTGTATGATATTATTTTCTCTGGATCTCTCTGATATCGGGATTCTGAAAATTGGATTGCATGATATTATTTTCTCTGGATCTCTCTGATATCAGGATTCTGATAAGGGATTGCATGATATTATTTTCTCTGGATCTCTCTGATATCAGGATTCTGATAAGGGATTGCATGATATTATTTTCTCTGGATCTCTCTGATATCAGAATTCGGATAAGGAGGGATTGTATGATATTATTTTCTCTGGATCTCTCTGATATCAGAATTTGGATAAGTAGGGATTGTATAATGGCACCCTAATTAGGAAAATATTGACAAAACTTGACCAAATGGAAACAGTCAAATGCAAATGGAAGCTGTTTTTCAAAGTTATGCTCTGGAAGCAACAATGTTTACAGACAGGCAGACAGACAGACATAGCAATTGCTACTACCAGTATTACATGTACATACCACGTGATAATAAAACCCAAGAAGATGGAGTTATCTACATCCCCCCAGTAACCAAAATGTCTACTAAGAAAAAGAACAATTTTTTGTAGAAAACTTAATATATTGGAAGTTCGTGTTTACAAAGTATACAGAGTAGCAATATTCAATAGGTGTTTTACTCCTGAAATGAAAGTGTGAATGATGGATGGATGATAAAAAGAAAAATGGATAAAAACAATAAAAATATTGAAACTGAAGAATTGTAAATAGCAAAAGGCACATCTGCATCACAAGTCCAATAAGTGTACCAAATTTTGTAAAGGCACATATGCATCACAAGTCCAATAAGTGTACCGAAGTTTGTGAAGGCACATATGCATCACAAGTCCAATAAGTGTACCAAAGTTTGCAAAGGCACATATGCATCACAAGTCCAATAAGTGTACCAAAGTTTGTAAAGGCACATATGCATCACAAGTCCAATAAGTGTACCAAAGTTTGTGAAAGCACATCTGGATCACAAGTCCAATAAGTGTACCAAAGTTTGTGGAGGCACATCTGCATTACAAGTCCAATAAGTGTACCAAAGTTTGCGGAGGCACATCTGCATCACAAGTCCAATAAGTATACCAAAGTTTGTAGAGGCACATCTGCGTCACAAGTCCAATAAGTATACCAAAGTGTGTGGAGGCACATCTGCATCACAAGTCCATTAAGTGTACCAAAGTTTGTGGAGATATTTTAAATGCTTTTACAGTTTTGCCCCAGAAATGAAAGTGTGGATAATTAAGTGATGAATGGACAGACAAAACATTAAAAATCATACACCTGAAGAATTGTAAATAGCAACTGGCACACCAGCACTACTAGTCTAATACATGTACCAAATTTCACAGAGATATCTTGAATGGTTTTGGATTTCTATGCCCAGAAAAGAAAGTGTGAATGATGGATGGATGGATGGATAGACAGACAAATGGACAACAACTTTCAAAATATTGAAAGTGAAGAATTGTGAATAGCAAAAGGCACATATGTACCACAAATCTAACATGTGTGCCAAATTTCATGGAGACATCTTGAACGGTTTTGGAGTTATGCTCCAGGAACAAAAGTATGAATGATCAATAGATGAATGGACAAAAGCATTAAAAATATTGATTTAAGAATTGCAAATAGCAAAAAATGCAGACAGGAATCACTAGTCGAATATGTATCACAAGTATCGGTGAGATATCGTGAACAATTTGAGAGTTATGCTCCAGAAACAAAAATGCTTATGGACAGACAGATAGACAAACAGACAGATATAGTGATAGCTCTATCTCCCTGTACTGCATACTGTGTGTGTGTGTGGGGGGGGGGGGGATAAAAATATCAACAGCATCTACATGTATTATTTCATTATTTAAACTTTGTAAATTTCAGGACAAACATCTTAATATTAGTGAAATTATTTTTTGTTAAACAATAGTTGAATTAATACAGTAATACATGTATCTTGAACTAATGTAGTGATACATGTATCTTGAGTTGAATTAATGCAGTGATACATGTATCTTGAGTTGAATTAATGCAGTGATATGTGAATCTTGAGTTGAATTAATGATGTGATACATGTATCTTGAGTTGAATTAATGCAGTGATACACATATCTTGAATTAAGGCAGTGATACATGTATCTTGAATTAATGCAGTGATACATGTACCTTGAGTTGAATTAATGCAGTGATACATGTATCTTGAGTGAATTAATGCACTGATACATCTTGAGTTGAATTAATGCTGTGATACATGTATCTTGAGTTGAATTAATGCAGTGATACATCTTGACTTGAATTAATGCTGTGATACATGTATCTTGAGTTGAATTAATGTTATACATGTATCTCAAGTTGAATTAATGCTGTGATACATGTATCTTGAGTTGAATTAATGCAGTGATACATGTATCTTGAGTTTATAGGTATGATGTAATTTTCCTCTCTGTAACCCCTTCCAAATTTGAATCCAAATTATACTTCTTTAATTTTTTTATACCAGTATACTCTAGAAGATCAAGCCAAATTATATAAATTATACAAGCTTAAATGAGAAGGGATTTGATTGGTCTGTGAATTACCAGTATACTCTAGAAGATCAAGCCAAATTATATAAATTATACAAGCTTAAATGAGAAGGGATTTGATTGGTCTGTGAATTACCAGTATACTCTAGAAGATCAAGCCAAATTATATAAATTATACAAGCTTAAATGAGAAGGGATTTGATTGGTCTGTGAATTACCAGTATACTCTAGAAGATCTAGCCAAATTATATAAATTATACAAGCTTAAATGAGAAGGGATTTGATTGGTCTGTGAATTACCAGTATACTTTAGAAGATCTAGCCAAATTATATATATTATACAAGCTTAAATCAAAAGGGATTTGATTGGTATGAATATTACCAGCATACTCTTGAAGATCTAGCCAATTATATAAATTATACAAGCTTAAATCAAAAGGGATTTGATCTGATCTTACAAGAATGAGTAAAGTTCATTTTCCACAACAAATTACATGTTTGGAGATAAAAAGAAATTTTCCCTAAATCTTTCAAGACAAATGTGAGAAAATGTCCAACAAAAATATAGCTGGTATTTATAAAATACCTGTAGATCTTTAATTCCTGCCTTGACTCCTTTGATCTTGACAATAATGTTACAGTCACTGGCATAGCTGAAAAATGTAAATACAACATAAATTTATTATTTTGTCACTTTCAGTACAAGTTTTAAAAATATATTATAATCCTGCTTCAGGTAAATTTTCTTCTATATGATTGACTAGTAGTGGCCTAATGGAAATCCCATAATTTAAACTGGGTTCCAATGATTTATGGGTTTGAAGTATGTGAAGTTCCTGTTAATTGTACTAATTAATCTGGATGGCTTTTAGAGACAAGATTATTATACACAGAGTATTCAATATTCATGTAAACACTAGAGGTGGTTTGGTATCATCAATGCATTGATGAATCCCAATATTCATACAAACAGTAGGGTGGCTTGGCTTCATCAATGCAGTGATAAATCCCAATATTCATACAAACAGTAGGCTGGCTTGGTATCATCAATGCATTGATGAATCACAACATTCATAGTTTGTATATCACCAGAAAGTTGTTTTTCATGGAGTTTCCAAGGACTTCAATAAATTTCCAAGGAGTATTTTTTCTTACAGAAAATGAACTTTATCCATATGTTATTTTGTCACTGTATAAACAGGTACAAAAAGTATTTTAAAAAACACATAAATAATTAGCAAGCCAGAAGAGCAAAGGGATGCTACTCCATATGGTAGCAATCCATATTTTTTTGTCATGTGTCATTTGATCGAACCTATTTTATCCAAATTTATGTATTTATCTATTCATTATTTTAAAAAGAGATGTCATTAACAAAAAATTTGAATTTAAAACGAGATTTTTAAGAAAAATCAGTTTTAATGTTTTGTATTCACTAGAATAAATTCATAGAGTTTGGGTGAAAATTCAATAAGTTTTTTATAAGATATTGAACAAATGTTTATGGATGAAACCAACTTTTACAAACTTCAGGAGTTTTCATGGGGACTCCTTAAATTCAAGGGCCATAACCATGATATTTACTTTAGCAATAGTGTATCACAAAACACTCAAACTATCAATACAGGATGATAGTAGAATGAAACAAACTAAATGATAAACACTGTCCAAAAATCAAAATTTTCTTGTTGTCTTTCTAACTCTTTGAAAGAAGTCAACATCAAGATCGCATACAACATTTATACAAACTATCTCCTTGTACCTACTTTATCAACATAATTGACTTCTACAGACTCTTCAAAAAATTTTAGTCTGTCACAAATAGCAATTATTATATCCTAAAAGTATTTAAAAAATAATACCCTGCATATGTTTTGATTTGTTGTGGTAAATATTTGTTCAACCTTAGTATTGTTTGCATTAGTGCGTTTTATCACATCCTATAGATTGAATATTAATCTACCTCCACATAAAGTGAATACCACATTCTACTTAAGAAAACACCCCCACCCCCACCCCCGCACACACACACACACACTTTAAATATAAGCAGGTGCCAACTTTTGACTCATATGTATTCATCCAATAAAGAAATTATTTTTTGATCAAGAAAGCACAATTTACATCCTTTAACTGTCCAATTTTACACAAGCTATCAAAACATAGGCAAATTCAAAACAAAACAAAACATGACTTTCAGGTGCCATGCCAACCTGGCCCATAGCAATTCTGCTCAACACACATACATATTTGGCAGGAAAATGATACCAGCACATTCTGTGTTTATAGTTCCAAAAACCCAAGTGATATTTCTATTTTTGTCATGAGTGGAACACATCAACACCTGAGGACTCTAAAGTACAGATACCTAAAAGTGGAACACATCAAAACCTGAGGCCGCTAAATTACACATACCTAAAAGTGGAAAACATCAACACCTGAGGACAGTAAAGTACACATACCTAAAAGTGGAACACATCAACACCTGAGGACTGCAAAGTACACATACCTAAATGTGGAACACATCAACACCTGAGGACTGTAAAGTACACATACCTAAAAGTGGAACACATTAAAACCTGAGGACTCTAAATACACATACCTAAAAGTGGAACATCTCAACACCAGAGGACTCTAAATTACACATACCTAAAAGTGGAACAGATCAACACCTGAGGAGTGTAAAGTACACATACCTAAAAGTGTAACACAACAACACCTGAGGACTGTAAATTACACATACCTAAAAGTGGAACACATCAACACATGAAGACTGTAAAGTACATATACCTAAAAGTGGAACACTTCAACACCTGAGGACTGTACAGTACCTGTACCTAAAGTGGAACACCTCAACACCTGAGGATTGTAAAGTACACATACCTAAAAGTGGAACACATCAACACCTAAGGATTCTAATGTACACATACCTAAAAGCGCAGTCAGAGAACAAGATACTTTAGCTTGTTATGTATATTGAATTTATAATATGTGTCCATGAGGTAAGTTATACTTTAGTCATTTTGTAAACAACATATTTACAGCATTTGAGTTCAAGGTCAGTCTTGTTTACATAGCATTTAACAATTAGATTGGAATTTTCCATTAGAGCTACTCATATTCTAGAATATTCTATCAGGTGACTTGTCTCTATATTTATGGAGCATTTGGTAAACAAGATTCCTTTCCTATACTAAACTTCTTGTCATAAAGATCAGTCTATTAAGGAATTTATTTTACTAATCAGATGTTACAGTTGTGAAAATCAGAGCAAAGTCAGAGAGAGGAATTATTTATTTGAAATATTCATTGGATATACTAAAAGTGCTCATTCTCATTTTGGATTAATACTCGACTTTGGAATTTATGTGAATTCTTTCAAGATATTCTGGATTACATCATTCAGGCATATCAGGACATTCAAGACTACTGACACATCAGGACATTCAAGGCTACATGAATTTATTTGGAACATTCTATATTTAGGACTTGTGATTATGACACTTAGGATTATTGGATTATGTGGACTTTAATTCACGTTATTGCAAGTGTCTTTTTGAATTTTCACTTTAATTGTCTAGAAATAAATTGCTTGTTGATTTTACTTACATTGTTGGTTTCGCTTTAATTCTGTTACATTATTTTAAGACCTAGAGTAGTAACATGCTGCTGAGTTCTTCAACAGAGGCACACTCCTGATTTATTGTCATGAACCACATGTGTCTATTCAGCAGAATACAATGATAAACATGCTTATTTTTAAATCATTAAAGTGTATCTCATCAATGTTTAGTAACATTTAAATGACAGAAAGAAAAGGAAAACACTTCATTTCATTCGTTCCTGGAATTTAGCATATCCTACAATGAATTTATGCAATGATACAAGTGATGTTTGTTTTGTAAACATGGACTCACTTGTAAGTTTTTCAGTTTATTTTATTCATGTATCATGATACATACTGTATCAAAAACAAGTAACATGATACAACATGTCTGGCAATAGCCCACCCTAGGTAGCATAACGATCCTATTGAATAATTCACTCATGTCTAAGATCACTGCACTCACTTGGACACTTGTGAAGCATTCATTATAACTGCTGTCTAAAGTCTGTGGAATATTGTACAAAAGTATGCTAGACATATACTGAAGTATCATCAATTTTCATGGGGGACCAATTTTCGTGGTTTTCGTTGTTGCCTCGAACCACGAATTTAAATACCCAACGAAAAGTTTGCCACGTATGATGATGACGGCCCCCCCTCCCCCGCCTTGCTCATTTTCTTACTGTGTGTTGTTCCTAGAGATTAAGGAATCTACTAGTATTTGATACATCAATGTCAATACTGTAATTTGGAAATAAAATATTAGCTTTTATACATGTTTGTTTTATTTTAAACCTTTGAAAAAAGAATTATAAAGCATTTTATATTGTTTCAATGCACACGTGTCGATAAGATATCCGATAGCTGTAATTTCCACTCACAGCCTTAAATCGATATGGGAGATAAGTAAGGATAGAGATACACGAGAAATAGCATAAGGTATTCATCCAATAGTAATGTTGAAAATGAAAGAAAGAATAATAAAAAATAATAGTATATGAAAATTAAAATGAATACTTATTCAAATCGATCCTTCACTCGAGTACAACTGTTGTTGAACAATTTAAATCCTCCTGAAACCACATTTCATTTTATCCATGCATTTTTAATCCAAAAGAACAACAAGCCTGTAAAATACTAGAACTATTGCTTGAAGCACTATTATTAATGAAACACTATGTATATACACTAATTACAGCAGAGTATTAAAGCTCACACTTCACTGATTTTCGGACAAAGCCACTGTATCAACATCGTGTCAAACAAGTCTCAATGTACACACAAATGCTTGTCAGGTAAATAATCCCCAAATTGCAGAATTAAACAAGTCCAGTTTTCTCCAAACCACTGATAATTAGGTCACATTTTTCACTCATTGTCGCGTGAGCTGCAATTATCCATTCAGCCCGAATTGGCTTGATTAATGAGGTTGCAATAAGTGATCGTCACCAGTAGCATCTTCTTTTTTTTTCATGATGGCCTCCATGACTTGTTTAGCAAACCATTGTGGAAGTGTGATTTTAATTATTCTTTGTACTCTTTATTTATCATCAAGTCTAGTGGTTGAAGTTGGTCTGTACATGAGGCAGGCACAAACAAACGCATGATTCCACTGTCTTTCAATTTAGTTAGCATCTTCTCACATTGATGGGCTCTAGACATAGCAAATATTGCCACTGTCTGCTGATTGTATTGAGCAAAGGGCAGCCGGTCACGTGTTTTGTTCCCTTTATGGATAGTGGTTTAAGTTAGAGATCATACAGGTTACTTTAATAACCGATTGACTTAGTGTTGTAGTCTGCGTTGGCTTCCTTTGATGTTGAGTACTCAGACGAAAACACTGTGTAAGTGATTGACCTTGACATGTATGTTATTTGTGATCATAGAGGCGGTAGTATTGTTTTAGTGTTGTTGGCTGAGTCGGCTTCCATTGATGTTATTCACTTGGACAAAAACACGGTGTCAGTATTGAACTTGTCAGGTTTTTTATTTGTGCATACATATGAAAGTATTGTTATAAAAATTGAAGTGACCGCTCTTTGCGTCGGCAGAGTTTTATTCTTATTTATTCTTTATTTTGGGTATTTGTAGAGGTTAAACCACGAAATTAAACACTTAGTAATATGCAAACTTTGATAGGCAAAACCACAAATTTAAGTACCCATGAAAATGTCTTTTTTTTTACAAAACCACGAAAATTGAGCCCCATGAAAATAAATGATACTACAGTAATACAAGCAAGTCTATGTGGTATATTGTACAAAAGTATGCTAGACATATAATACAAGCAAGTCTGTGTGGAATATTGAACAAAAGTATGTTAGACATATAATACAAGCAAGTCTGTGTGGAATATCGAACAAAAGTATGCTAGACATATAATACAAGCAAGTCTGTGTGGTATATTGTACAAAAGTATGCTAGACATATAATACCAGCAAGTCTGTGTGGAATATTGAACAAAAGTATGTTAGACATATAATACAAGCAAGTCTGTGTGGAATATTGAACAAAAGTATGCTAGACATATAATACAAGCAAGTCTGTGTGGAATATTGAACAAAAGTATGCTAGACATATAATACAAGCAAGTCTGTGTGGAATATTGAACAAAAGTATGCTAGACATATAATACAAGCAAGTCTGTGTGGAATATTGTACAAAAGTATGCTAGACATATAATACAAGCAAGTCTGTGTGGAATATTTGAACAAAAGTATGTTAGAAGTCTGTGTGGAATATTGTACAAAAGTATGCTAGACATATACTACAAACAAAAATTCTGTGTTGTAATACTGATGTTATACATATGCTACAGTATAGCTCATGCAATTTTCTCATTTCTCCACACATCATGGTGGGGGTGGAGAGAGCATGAAGAGGGTTAAGAAAAAGTCCCTCCATCATCTCCCAGCACATCCTGACAGAGTTTTTGCTGATTCGCATGGAAAATAGCTCTGCACACGACATTTTTTTGCAGAGTCGCATCCGATCACCACCGTGGAGTTGACGTAGTGTCGCTAAAGTGGGCATGATTTAAAGTTTGTGACCCAAGCAAGCATGTGCTAAAGAGTTTCACTGAGAGAGAGAGACAGCATGGTGTGGCACTGAGTTATCTACATTGTTGCCCTTATAAATTAACAGACTTTTAAACAAAATTCTTCTTCCAAATCAAATAATAACATCAACATTATCAGCCAAATGTCAAATGAAAATACAATGTATTAAATCATCAAATTCATTGTGTGAGAGAGAATGAGAGGCGATATGCTCATGACTACTAAAGACATGCACTCATATTATTATGATACATGCATTTTTCCCCCCCAAAAAACTACACATATATTTCAGGAGGAAGTTTCATATGCAGCCACTATTTGAAAGAAAAAGCGTGATCAAATTTATAAAACATGGTTCTCTACACAAGTATGTCAGTCTCAAGCAGACACACTGACAAGAAAGTCCCATTGTTTGTGGAGATGTTCTTTGCTACATGTATATTATAATATATTTACAATCTTTTTGCTAATGTAGGCTCAGTTCATAACATGGGGAGAAAAAGAGAGAGAGTGGGTTGAAAGTGCTTGCTAAAAAATGTGCTGCAGGACACCAATTTACATCTAAAAGTGAACGTCCTTATATTAAATTACCATGATGGGAAAAAGATGTAAAATTAAACCACAAGAATAACAGAAGAAGAGAACAAATAGCGAATGAAAGGATTAAAGTCAGGGGTTAAAGAATTGGGCGCGCATTGTGTCAACATCACAAAAATTGAATATAAAAAAATTGATTTCATTATCAGCTAAAAGTCAACTGAAAATACCATTTATCATATCCTCAAATTTCTTTGAAAGATAGAGAGAGAGACCTGTATGCAGAATTGCTGAAGACAGGTGACTACATGACCAGGGCTCAGGAAAACCAAATGTCCACTCGTCCTGACTGGATAAAAAATTAGCTGGGCTGAGTAAAACTTTACTACATACTTGTCCCTGAGCTGAGCAGATGCAGATTTGCACCTTGAGAATAAATATGAGTGCATTTTCTACCCTTATCAATTGCCGAAGTTCAACATCGCTTAACATTTGGCATGTGCAAGTTATAAATAACTTATGCCTAATCTGCCAACTTGTTGTCAGTCTAGAATATGTTGCAATGGAAACAACTTCATTCTTTTTACACGGGTACCTCATGTAAGCTTGATACAAAAATGGGTTAATATTATGAACATATTATGTTGCAGTTTCACACTTAGCCCTCAAGTTTTTAATGGTGTTTAAATTTACAGTAACACTTTTCGGTAATTTAGGCATCATTTTGATGTGGAAAAAGATTCCCTTTCAATGAACTTTCACACATCTTTATGAGTCAGACCTCTAAGACGTTAAGAGAAAGATAATGTGAAAATTTTTGTGATTTTTATCTGGTCAGGCAATATTACAGTTGCTACAGGTCACAGGTCCTTTCAAGACTGAAGCTTTATTAATACACTGTCATGCAAAAGGGAAGATGCCAGCAGATATTTCTATAAGCATGCAATTACTTTTCACAAGAAAAAAGTTGCCAACTTACACTTGAAATGAGTATTTTAAGTGTCTCAGCTGAATCCCACGAACTTTCACATGGGATTGGTTTGGTTTGGGGTTATTTGGCACAGTAACACATGAATTCACTCAGGGTTGGACTGGCAGACTAGCTCTCCCTCCCACACCCCATCGAAATTGCTGACAATTTCAGGTGTCAAGGCAATAAGAGATGGTTCGCCCATCATGGTGTGTCCCTGCACAAAGCACTTCACCTACAGGTATTTCTTTGCATAAGAAACATGAACAAATTCAAATTCTGATATCGACAATGACCCACACCACACTAGTTTATGTACCTAGACATCTTTCTTATAAATAAGTACACAAAATAAAATTAAATTTATTGACTTAACACAAATAAGAGAGAGAGATTTTTGGATTGCAGCCAAACACATTTGTTTCAGAGAGATTTTCGTTTTGCTGGATGCTAAGATGTGTAAAAGACGTTTTTGATTGGCTATTTTGCCCGCAGATAAGCAGATGGGTGAAAATTAAACTTTTTTTTTGCTTATTGGACCCACGATTTTGTGTCCTGGACCCTTTTTACTCCAAAATTCAAACTTACCCAATGTTTTGCAAAGGTTCATCTGTCTGTGTGCAGTCTGGACCAGTCCGTTTTAGATCTAATGGCAGAAAGTATAAAACCTGGACACAATCTTCATCTCTTCCTCTATGAGACATACTCAAATCAACACAACATGATATACAATAAACATAATTGTTGCTTTTCTTGCCTTTTTTCCAAGAATCTGAATATTCTTTTTTAGACTTCTGATTGTTTAAATTTTCAAGAGGCTTATTGTAGCTTTCATCTTCAAAGTGTTTTTGTTTGTTGGTCGACATTTCTAGAAAATACTATAAGCAATAGCTTGATCATCAAGGCGTTTTACATGAAAAGGATGGGCAGTCTAAAGCATCCAAGGTACTCCTGTAAAGTTAGACTGGTTCCCTGACAAACTCCACTGAATCTAATATGAAACCCAGATCCAGATCAAACACACACAAGCCAGTATCTGGATTTGACCACAATGATCATATTTTCAAAATTTTTGCTATTATTCTGTAAGTCCATAATTTAAGGGTCATTTCAGTAAGACTTATGGTCAAATCATAAAGGTTGGCAAGTTTGCATATCCCCTGGAGATTCTTTTCATTTTCACCTGAAATGGGAGTAGGAAACAGGTTTATTTGGTTACTTCTGATTGCATCCAAACACATTTGTTTTAGAGGGATTTTTATTTTGCTTGATGCTTAGATGTATAAAAGACATTGTTTTTGATTGGCTATTTTGCCCACACGTAAACAGATGGGGTGAAAATTAGACTTCTTTTTTTCTTTGCTTATTGGACCCACAATTTTGTTTCCTGGCCCCTTTTTTACTCCAAATCTCAAACTTACCCTACTTTTTGCAAAGGTTCATCTGCCTGTGTGCAATTCAGACAGATCTGCTTTAGATGTAACTGCAAACAGTCTAAAATACGGACACAATCTCCAGATCCAGAACCTGTAATTTTGAGCCTAACAAAAATTGGGTCCCAAAAAAAGTATTTTTCAGCTGTATTTTTGGATGTGAGTAGAAAGTTTACATTACTTGGTATTATTGTAGAGCTACATCTTTTCCCTTTTCTGCAATAGCACCCGCTTTGGTGTATCATGAATTATTTTGATGCCACAGAGCTCAGAACATGGGTACTACCTCATGATGCAAAAATGTGGCATGCGGGGATAATGCATTAAGAGCACATTTTTTTTTAGCTCATTATCCATGTGGAACATGTTCAAAATCAGTTAGATTTAACACAAGAATCACAGTCATGCAAATCATTGAGCTGTTGATTGAAATGAACTTACTTGATGTCTAAATCCATGTAGATTTCATCACGACGGACATTCTCTTTGTAGACCTTGACTCCACCAATACGAGGAGGCTACAATAAGATATGGAGTCATTTTACTCTGTAACATGTGTAATATTTGGGATGTAGCAATTAACTTATTAAATCATTAAAAACAGATTTTTACAAACACTATTAATAATGGATTACCATATTAATCCAATGATAAGCCCATGATTCATGATAAGCTAATCCCATTTGTAACAAAATGTAAGCACATATTTACTGAGGTCATCTTTGTCTAAAAAAAAGCCTGGACTCTACTTTTTGCAAAATGTATGAGACTGTATGCTGATCTTATCATGGGAGAAATACTGTAGTGTTTTTAGGTATTAATAATCTGAAACAAACTATAACTCACATGCTCACCTTTTATCAAGTGCTTAATCAGTGCCATGTTTTGTGATTTTGTTACTCTTTCTGAATTAATCTTCTACACATTTCTGTATTATATTTCTATAATTTCTACAACTGACATTTATTTCTGTGTTATGTGTCTAGCTTTTGATTCATTTTGGTGAATTAAAAATATTCCAAAGTAAGCTTTGTTTCATATTTTGCTACATGAACATTTATATCATGTATACACATGACAGATGGGTCAGTGGGTAGTCTAGAATAAGATCTTCAATCTTTGTCCAATATATCCCAGGTCTATGGTGACGAACTTAAAAGACACTGGATGAGCTCTGCTGAAAGTTTAGTTCTACTGTCATCAAAAGTCTGTCCAGGCATGGATCCACGAGTTTTTCAATGGGGGTTCATTTTGCAAAAGGTTATTTTTACTTAAAAAGGCAAAATGTTTCTCTATCATTAAAAAAGTGAACTGCTCTAATTAGAACAAGAAGAATGGTAAGGAATTTGCTCACATAAATATATCCCCGCCTCTCCCGTGTCTTACATTGCATTTAGAATGCAGAACAGAAAAGGGCAATAACTCAAACAAAAATTGTGACATTTTTTATATGCGCATCTTGAAATGATAGCAACATGTACACAATTTCATGGCAATCCATTGAAAAGTCAAAAAGGACAATAACTGTAACAATATTCTGTCATACAATACATCATGCTCTAAGTCAAAAAAGGCAATAACTGTAACAATATTCTGTCATAAACTACATCAAGCTCTAAGTCAAAAAGGGCAATAACTGTAACAATATTTTGTCATACACTACATCAAGCTCTAAGTCAAAAATGGTTATAACCCTAACAACAATTGCACAATCATTGGGATGATGATCATAACATGTACAAAGTTAAGCAGTGATCCATCAAACACTGCGAGACTATAGTGACATGCCAGAATTGACACAACTTTTGCCAACGTCATGAACATAATTCATCAATTAATATTAATAAGAAATCGTTTGCTTTATGTTCATCTTCATCCAAGACATAAAGGTTTTGTGTCTGGACAAATGTTTGAGATATTCTTTTAAAAATGCACAGAAGAGAGTGGTCTGCTCTTGAAAGCACTTAATGTCGCAATGTAACAATGGATGGCAGACGACATGTAATGTCAACTGAGCAACAGGTGGTAATGGAATTTTATAAGAGAGGTGAAAGGCTGAGAAAATATTCAATGTTCATAAGTCTACCATTTCACGGCTCGTGAGTAAATCTGAATATCAAGAAAGTGTGGAAAACAGTTGCTGACAAGGACAGACAAAACTTATTAATGCTAGGGGAGATCGTCAACATCTGATATTGTGAAGCAAAACAGACACAGTCTGAGAGAGATTTGGATAATTACAACTAATATGCAATTGAAAAAGCATCCATGAAGACATTTCAATGCTGACAGAATGATTATGGTTGAAAGAAACTCAGAGTTTGGAAGATACTGATGGTATCTGCTAATAACAGAAACAAGAGTAATTGGAAGACACTGATGGTATCTGCTAATAACAGAAACAAGAGTCATCAGAAGACACTGATGGTATCTGCTAATAACAGAAACAAGAGTCGTCAGAAGACACTGATGGTATCTGCTAATAACAGAAACTAGAGTCCTCTGAAAACACTGATGGTATCTGCTAATAACAGAAACAAGAGTCATATGAAAACACTGATGGTATCTGCTAATAACAGAAACAAGAGTCCTCGGAAGACATTGATAGTATCTGCTAATAACAGAAACAAGAGTTCTCGGAAGACACTGATGGTATCTGCTAATAACAGAAACAAGAGTCCTCGGAAGACACTGATGGTATCTGCTAATAACAGAAACAAGTGTTCTCGGAAGACACTGATGGTATCTGCTAATAACAGAAGCAAGAGTCATCGGAAGACACTGATGGTATCTGCTAATAACAGAAACAAGAGTCATATGAAGACACTGATGGTATCTGCTAATAACAGAAACAAGAGTCATCGGAAGACACTGATGGTATCTGCTAATAACAGAAACAAGAGTCATCAAAAAAGACTGATGCTCTACTTATCAAAAAGAGCAATAAAAAGATTTTCAAATTAGCTGCTGTGGCAGCCATATTGGCTGTAAGATCAGCACCATTTTCATTTAGGACCAACTAAATAATTTATTAAAAGTCTTTTGGTGAAAACACCATGTGAATATGACCTTGCATTCAGGAGGAATAGGGATAACATGACCAGTAGAGCTAAAAATTCATAATAATTCTGCAATATCATTAAAGGTTGGCATCTCTGATATCAGTTCCATATTGTGGTGCATACTAAATCATGACCTGCATCCACGGTGGTCATACGGCATATCAGATTGGTATCATTTTCATGTAGGCCCAACTAGACACCATCAGAAGTCTTCTGGTGAAAACCCCATGTCAATAAGACTTTCCATTTAGGACCAGTAGTGATGACAAGATTTTCACCATTGCTTGCACCAACATATACATGGATGGACATCCACTAAACAAAAGTTGTAAGCGTACTTTTCTTAAATGAAAAAGCATGCTTGGGGGGAGGGGGGCGCACAGGGTCAAAATTTGGGGGACATAGGACAAAAAATGGCGGGAAATCCATGATCCCACACTCAAGGTGCATCACATTAATGAGATTGTGACATACATTGCATTAAGCTTATTACAAAAGGGGCAATAAAAATAATTGCAGGAGCAAAGTGATTTGTTAATATGCACATCTTCAGATGATGACCATGATATTTGCCAAGTTTCTTGACAATCAATCAAAAACTGCCGAAAAAGTTGCACTGACAAGATAAAATGTGCTATTTATTTGGGATTTTGATGTGCTGAATTCGAATATGACAATTAAAACAACTGATTGGATACTGTTTCCAAGATATTTAAGTTTTTACATTTTACATCTATGTATATTGTGTACATAGTAGACTTTTAATCATAAATTGTAAACCAAGGTATTTTCATGTGTTTATGGTTGCTTTACATGATAATATTTCACCTGTCCTGTTTATGTAACACTTTAAAAAACAGCAAAAGGGTTAAATAAATAAAAAATATATTTAAACAAAAGTAAAAAAACTATTATGTATATATAAGTACATAGTTTAGTCCTTATTCAGTGCTTACTCTGCGCTTCTTGGCTTGTCTCTTGTATTCATTAAATGGAGCATCTCTTGTCACTGTCCAGCAATAGTCTGCAAGCATTGATGGGTTCCATTTGCCCTGATAGCGTTTCTCCATTGTTGCAATGTCCTGGTGAAATCGCTCACCGTGCTCATCGCTCACTGCTCCGCAGTTCGGTGGAAAAAAATCTAGATGAGAGTGCAAAAAATGTATCTTTAGTGACATGTTGCAACCAAGGCTTTTGTATGCCTTGAGGAGGTTTTCCACCAACTCCCTGTAGTTGTCTGCCTTGTTGTTTCCGAGAAAATGTGTTGCCACTAACTGGAAGGCTTTCCATGCTGTATTTTCCTTGCCACGCAGTGCACGGTGAAATGCATCATCTCAAAGAAGTTTACGAATCTGAGGACCAACAAAGACACCTTCCTTTATCTTAGCTTCACTTAACCTTCGAAATTTTCCACGGAGGTACTTGAAAGCTGCTTGTGTTTTGTCCATGGCCTTGACAAAGTTCTTCATCAGACCCAGCTTGATGTGCAACGGTGGTAACAAAATCTGCCTTGATTCAATAAGTGGTGGATGCTGAACACTTTTCATCCCAGGCTCCAATGACTGTCAGAGTGGCCAATCTCTCTTGATGTAGTGGGAATCTCTCGTACGACTATCCCATTCGCAGAGAAAACAGCAGTACTTTGTGTATCCAGTCTGCAGACCAAGCAAGAAAGCAAGAACCCTGAAATTGCCACAAAGTAGCCACTGATGTTGGTCATAGTTTATGCACCTCAAAAGTTGTTTCATATTTTCATAGGTTTCCTTCATATGGACTGCATGACCAACTGGAATTGATGGCAAAACACTGCCATTATGCAGCAAAACAGCTTTAAGACTCATCTTCGATGAATCAATGAACAGTCTCCACTCATCTGGATCATGAACGATGTTGAGGGCTGCCATCACACCACTTCCATGAAGAAGAATGGGACAAGATCCTTTTGACGGTCATGGAACATGGAAACCCTAACATCACCAGCCAGGAGATTCCACTGCTGTAGTCTGGAGCCCAACAGCTCTGCCTTACTCTTGGGTAGTTCCAAATCCCTGACAAGGTCATTCAGTTCACCTTGTGTTATGAGGTGTGGTTCAGAGGATGAGGATGGGAGAAAACATGGGTCATGTGACATTGATGGTTCAGGACTAGAAGTTTCATCCTCTTCCTCTTCCTTGTCTGACTCAAGTGAGAATGATTCTGGTGCATCAGGAACCGGCAGTCCTTCTCTGTGGGGTACTGGGCGTATAGCTGATGGAATGTTTGGATAATGCACAGTCCACTTTTTCTTCTTTGACACACCTTTCCCAACTGGAGGCACCATGCAGAAGTAACAATTACTGATATGATCTGTTGACTCAATCCAAATCATTGGCACTACAAAAGGCATAGATTTCCTTTTCCTGTTCAACCACTGGCGAAGATTTGTTGCACAAGTGTTGCAGCATATGTGTGGGGCCCACATCTTGTCCTGATCTCCAATTTTGAAGCCAAAATAAAGGTGATAGGCTTTCTTACCCATAGTGGTTATACTGCGCTTTTGTGATGCAAAAGTCACTTCACCACAAACATAGCAGAAGTTATCTGCATTGTTCACACAAGTACGAGGCATCTCTGCTCACTTTGGCTAAACAGACATGTGTCCCTTTGCAAAATCAAACACTGACAAATAAGAGAGCACGACACTGTATGATTTGTAGAGCTGATATAGGGCAATTGCTTCAGCAGAGTGATGTAAGCTTAGTTATGATTGCATCATCCATGACTTATAGGAATAACATGATGCAATTCATATCATGTATGATGTAATACCAGCTTCAGATTGCATCATTCATTGTTTTGCCAAAAAAGCAAGTACTGTCCAAACCCAGTCGTAGATTTATTCATAGATCCAGTCAAAGATATATTTCCAAGTCAAGGGTCGTATATACTGACCCAGTATCATATCTTTAAAACTAGAGCCAATCAACAATTTTAAGCATCATTTTTCGTTCTCAGTGACACAGAATTAGTAAAGTTTGACAACATTTATTGCGGAAGCATTTTGGCTGTAGACCATAAGATGCCAAATGGATGGAATGACAGACAGACAGATACAAAGCTTACTGGTCAGAGGTAGGGGTGTAAAAAGGGGGTCAAACTGAACCCCTGAAACCTTGCTATATCCCTCGTGATCTATCTACCCACCTACTTATCTATACATGTGTATGTCCAGAATTCTAATACTTACAATATCTCCAAGATCTATGGTGACAAACTTGAAAGAGCTGACACTGGGGGAGCTTTGCTGAATTTTGGGTTCCACAGTTGTCTTTAAAAGGTCTTGCACATAGTCCCCAATGTATGGCCACACCTGAGCTATCACCTATGTGAAAAAAATAGAGTGGGATAAAAATTGCACATTAAAACAATAAAATTTGGTGTGGTTAAAGAAACAGACTTTGTCCTGAATTAGCGTTGCTGAATGGTCTTGTTTACTTAGATTATGACTTTGTAGTTTTCAAAGTGAAAGAGCTGGTAAATAAATTATTCTTAGGTGAAAATACAGCCAAGCTTTGAAAACTTGCTGTTGACCCATATTTGTTTTAGTTGCATTTTTTTGTAGGTATTTTTATTTTTTAGATTTTGATGTTACAGAAAAAGTAAGCTTTTGTGCTGCGATTGAGCAAGTCACTCCGAGTATTTGATTGAGCAAGTCACTCCGAGTATTTGATTGAGCAAGTCACTCCGAGTATTTGATTGAGCAAGTCACATAAGTGATGCAGAGTATATGAATGATTGATGTTTGACTTTTGAAAGTTCTTCTGTATATTTTTGCTATGCAAGGCATAAGTAATATTATCTCTCATTAAATTCTTAATATTTAAAACACAGTTTAAGGTAAATGTCACAATTAGCAGCGGTAAAATCCATAAGCAGCAGTATACAATTACATAAAAGTCCATAACAAACTGTAGGAAATGATGTAAAAATCCATAACAAAATGTAAAATCCATAACAAACTGTAAAATCGATAACAAACTGTTGGAATTGATGCAAAATTTTATAATAAACTGTAGGAAATGATATATAAATCCATAACAAAACATCAAAATCCATAACAAACATCAAAATTCTTACTGTTTGAAATTCTGCAAAAATCGATAACAAACAGCACATAACAAACTGTTGGAAATGATGTAAAAATTCATAACATACTGTAGGAAACAATGTAAAAATCCATAAGAAACTGTAGAAATGAGGATGTTATTTGACATCTCATGACATACTGTAGAAATGAGGATGTTATTTGACATCTCATGACATACTGTAGAAATGAGGATGTTATTTGACATCTCATGACATACTGTAGAAATGAGGATGTTATTTGACATCTCATGACATACTGTAGAAATGAGGATGCTATTTGACATCTCATGACATACTGTAGAAATGAGGATGCTATTTGACATCTCATGACATACTTCTACCTGCAACGATATTTTTGACAAATATTACACAAAATTGTCTAAAATTTGTTAAAATGGGGGAAAAACAGTCCTGTGTTTGAGCATCAGAAAATGCTAATGGTATTATATAATGTGAATCTAATGAAGCAAATACATGTTTTAGAAAAACCAACACCAATCTCTAGGTTCCAACAAAAACATTTTCACTAGTAGCCAAAATTACACAACTACGTGTACATTACATTTTGTTGGTAACAACAACATGTCTCTTTTTTACAATGGACAAAGAAGGAAAAAGCAAAATCCAAAATGACTATTTCATAAATTTTCTAGCCATGCCAATGGCTATTTTGGTTATCACTAATGAGAACACCGATCAAAAAGTCCTAAAGTTCTAACCCATGAAAAATCCAATACCTAATTTGCGAACAAGTTGGTTATGTTCTTAAGATTATCATAACTTAAATGTAAGACTATGTTAGAATCTTCATCTGAACCCATTTTACCTTCTAAATTATGTAGTAAAAGAGGTTAAAATCTAAAGTCATACATTCTACTTCTTGACCCTGATCTGCTGGCATAATGTGATGACATCTGGGTCTAAGCTGTAAAGTCTACTTGTTGACCCTGATCTATTGGCACAATATATGACATTCAGGTCTACGCTGTAAATTCCACTCATAGACCATGATCTGCTGGCACAATATATGATGACATTCAGATCTTTGCTGCACATTCTACAGGTAGACCGTGATCTGCTGGCACAATATATGATGACATCCGCATCTATGCTGCACTTTCTACTGATTTGGTTTGGTTTGTTGTTTTACAGCACAGCAACACAAGTGGGCTATTTAGTGCTGAGGCAATTGGAGTAAAGTGTTTTGCCTAAGGACACACCACAGTAGCTGACCCAGACTGGTCCGGTGGTACTATTCGAACCCGCACCCTTTCATTCAGGAGTCCGGCATGCTAACCAGAGCCACCACAGCTCCATTCTACTGACAGACTTTGAACTGCTGGCACAATATATGATGACATCTGGGTCTTTGCTGCACATTCTACTGGTAGCCCCTAATCTCACAATATATATTGACATCCTGGTCTATGCTGTTCTTTCTACTGGTAGACCCTGACCTGCTGGCACAATATATGATGACATCTGAATGTATGCTGCTCATTTTACTTGTAGACTCTGATCTGCTGGCACAATATGTGATGACATATCAGGGTCTATGCTACTTGAATTTTGATGTGCATTGTACACAAATATAAATGGTATCAATCAAGCAGTGTGACTTTGAGGTAGTCACCACAGACTAAAGATCAGAAGGCTGGGGGTTTGAGCCCCTGGTCCTGATATGTTTTTTATTGTGTGCCCAGGCTCCTGAAATAAGGCACTTAACATGACTTTAATTGCTATGGTTGTGCAAACTGTCAACAAGGACAACCCGCAATGGTATGGCATCTTATCAAGGGAAAGACATACATTATCCAAGTGTTTGTAGCCATGGAAACCTAGATATACTCCAGCCTCATGAGCCACAAGTATGCTCATGAAGACTGCAGCTTCCCCCACCCCTTTTCAATAACAGAATTATCAATGGATATCTTATTAGCCACAAGTACATTCATGAAGTAGCTTCCCCCCTTAAAAAAGTATTCATTTTTGGAGCCACAAGTATGCTCAGGAAGAATGTAGCCCCCCCCCCCCATTATCCATGGATGTCTCATGAGCTACAAGTATGCTCAGGAAGACTGTAGCTTCCTCCACTCACTCCATTATCCATGAATAGCTCATGAGCCACAAGTACACTATGATGTTGAAGACACATATACATGTGCTCTCATGTGGGTGTCATAGCCTAATATAGGGGTTGTTTCGAACTAGTTTGGAAATGTTTCTGACTGCCATTTTCTAGTGAAAAAACTAACAAAAATAAAATTTGTTCTTTAAGTGGCAGTTGCTTAACTAGTTTAACCTATTTGTAATTACAATACTGTAATCTAGGTACTCCTGTCAGTTATAATTAATTACAATGTATTGTTTCTGCTATGATTTTTTGAAGTCATATGGCCAAACCACATTGCATATTTCTCTCCATCTAAACATACACACTTTCAAGTATGAATATACTGCATATGAGTATAATACATTTATACACTTACAAAATGTATTTATAATATACATACAACATAGAGAATTTTCTACTTGAAGATAAAGTATTGCTTAAAACCAATGTTAAATGCAAATATTCATAATGAAAAATACAGTACACAATTCAAATAAGAGAACCAGAGCACACACACAAACACATACACACATATATATATTTATTGCATTTCTTGCTATGCTGCCACTTCTCCCTGTTCTGCTCTCACTTTTCCCTATTCTGTCCAAAAGGAGAAGTCACTTCTCCCTAAAATTCAAGTCTAGCTTGACCCCTGATTATCCATGAATATCTTACTAGCTACAGGTATTGTGAAGACTGTAGCTTCCCACCCTTTCAATTATGCATGGATATCTCATTAAGACTGTAGCTTCCCACCCTTTCAATTATGCATGGATATCTCATTAAGACTGTAGCTTCCCACCCTTTGAATTATGCATGAATATCTCATTAAGACTGTAGCTTCCCACCCTTTCAATTATGCATGGATATCTCATTAAGACTGTAGCTTCCCACCCTTTCAATTATGCATGGATATCTCATGAGCTACAAGTATGCTCATTAAGACTGTAGTTTCCCACCCTATCAATTATCCATGAATATCTTACTAGCTACAAGTATGCTCATTAAGACTGTAGTTTCCCACCCTATCAATTATCCATGGATATCTCATGAGCTACAAGTTCATTTGAAGATTGGAGCTTCCCCCCTTCAAAAATTATCTATCTTTGGAGCCACAAGTACGCTCATGAAGACTGTAGCTTCCCACCCCCTCACGCAATTATTCACGAATATCTTATTAATCACAAGTATGCCCATGAAGACTAGCTTCCCACCCCCCCGTCATTATCCATGAATATCTTCTGAGCCACAAGTATACCCATGAAGACTAGCTTCCCACCCCCCTCCATTATCCATGAATATCTTCTGAGCCACAATTATGCCCATGAAGACTAGCTTCCCACCCCTTCAATTATCCATGAATATCTTTGGAGCCACAAGTACATGTATGCTCATAAAGACATCCTCTCCCCCCCCCCCCCCTCAGATATATGTAATATTTTTGCCTTTCAAAAGAAAAGTTACCTGATTCAGCCATTCTGCTCTTTCAACATCTGGGAAAAATACCTGAAAAAGAAGAAAAACATTGTTCTGAGGAACTTCAAAATTACACTAACATTCATAGTAGTACCATGAAAACTGCCTTAGCAGACACCTTCATATAAAGGACACCTGCTTAAAACAGAGTAAATTTATTAAACCCTTTTCTTAAGTTTATCTGTACATGTACATTTCACCTCTGTTTAAATCCACAAAGGACAAAATGTTGAGGTCTAATGTCCTATACATTAAGGGTTCACTATATTTTGATTTACACCTGATAACTTGTTCAGAGCTCTCTGCAGGATTATGAAATTGAAACTCCAAGGAAAATTCTCTGCAGGGATTATGAAATGGAAAATCCAAGGAAAATTCTCCAGATATACTGTATGATTACACAATTATTATTTGGTCAAATTTCATTTGGTTAAAAACTAATCATAATAAGCACATAGCTATGATGTCAAAAACTATGTTCACATCACATGTATAGTATATACTAAAAGATTTAGTTCTCTTTGACTTTATGAGCTCTTGACTTTTGGAAGTGCATTCTCTTTCCAAACATGACTACACTGAATACAACACATGTAAGAACCATTATTGAGATTCAATTAACCCTCAGTGATGCAAGGAGCCACCAGACATGCATGCTACTAAGTTCCAAGAAGGCATAATATTCTAGGTGAATTTTAGCACCCTCTTCCCTCCCTTGTTGCATGCTGTGATCTAGTCACATGCATTTATCATGGATATTTTTATGAGAGCTTGGACAAAAGAGGGTGGTGTGCACTTATTAAAGAATCTGCTTGTATTATGTTAAATATGGTAGAATGTACATCTACTTATTATCCAAAATAGTAGTGCTATATATATATATATATATATATATATATATATATATATATATATATATATATATATATATATATATATATATATATATATATATATATATATACTGGAATGATTGCAGTAGCTGGGTCTGACTATATGGTGACCCATAGGTGACATAATGCTGGAATAATTGCAGTAGCTGAGTCTGTCTATATTGTGACCTATAGATGACATAATGCTGGAATGATTGCAGTAGCTGGGTCTGACTATATGGTGACCTATAGATGACATAATGATGGAACAACTGCAGTAGCTGGGTCTGACTATATGGTGACCCATAGATGACATAATGCTGGAATAATTGTAGTAGCTGAGTCTGACTATATGGTGACCTATAGATGACATAATGCTGGAATAATTGCAGTAGCTGAGTCTGACTATATGGTGACCCATAGATGACATAATGCTGGAACAACTGCAGTAGCTGGGTCTGACTATATGGTGACCCATAGGTGACATAATGCTGGAATAATTGCAGTAGCTGAGTCTGTCTATATTGTGACCTATAGATGACATAATGCTGGAATGATTGCAGTAGCTGGGTCTGACTATATGGTGACCTATAGATGACATAATGATGGAACAACTGCAGTAGCTGGGTCTGACTATATGGTGACCTATAGATGACATAATGCTGGAATAATTGCAGTAGCTGAGTCTGACTATATGGTGACCCATAGATGACATAATGCTGGAACAACTGCAGTAGCTGGGTCTGACTATATGGTGACCTATGGATGACATAATGCTGGAATAATTGTAGTAGCTGAGTCTGACTATATGGTGACCTATAGATGACATAATGCTGGAATAATTGCAGTAGCTGAGTCTGACTATATGGTGACCCATAGATGACATAATGCTGGAATAATTGTAGTAGCTGAGTCTGACTATATGGTGACCTATAGATGACATAATGCTGGAATAATTGCAGTAGCTGGGTCTGTCTATATGGTGACCTATAGATGACATAATGCTGGAACAACTGCAGTAGCTGGGTCTGACTATATGGTGACCTATGGATGACATAATGCTGGAATAATTGTAGTAGCTGAGTCTGACTATATGGTGACCTATAGATGACATAATGCTGGAATAATTGCAGTAGCTGAGTCTGACTATATGGTGACCTATAGATGACATAATGCTGGAACAACTGCAGTAGCTGGGTCTGACTATATGGTGACCTATGGATGACATAATGCTGGAATAATTGTAGTAGCTGAGTCTGACTATATGGTGACCTATAGATGACATAATGCTGGAATAATTGCAGTAGCTGGGTCTGTCTATATGGTGACCTATAGATGACATAATGCTGGAACAACTGCAGTAGCTGGGTCTGACTATATGGTGACCTATGGATGATATAATGAAACCAGCAATGATTCAGGGGCAGTCAGGTATGATGATAAATTATAATGACATGCTTACTGGGATATAACCTTGAATACATGCATATTTATTAAAACACCTTATGATGTCTATGATTTCTTCAGGATCTATATAGAAGTGAAAATTAAGGGGGGAGGGTCCCCTCCACTTGATAAAAGGGGAAGATTTACCAAAGTAAACAAACAAAGGGAGGGAGCCAAACTTGATGGTCGATTTTCAAACATTTGGGTGAATTGTTTTTGCGTAATTAGTATAGTAGCTGTTTCTTTCATGTTTAAATTTATGCAGTGTACAGTAGGTGAATAAAAACATTAGAGTGGTGGGAAAACAAAGGATGCCACTTGCCTAAAGTTCCTGGTAAAGCCATTCAGAATAATGTAGAAAAATGCATCTGGGACAAAACCCACCAAAGGCAGATCTAGGTCTATGAGACAATGTTCATGTGAATGTTTCTTGAGCTACATGTATGATAGTTACAAGCAGGGTATAGTTTATCACCAAGGGCCATAACTCTGTCCAAAATGCAGTAGAAGAGACAAAACACATCAAAAGCACATCTTGGTCTATGAGTCAATGTTCACATAAATGGTTCTTTAGCTATGATGGTTACAAGCAAGATATATGAAGTTCATCAACAAAGCCCATAACTCTGTCCAAAATGGAACAGAAGAGACAAAACACATTAAAAGACACATCTAGGTTAACGAAACAAAGTTCCCATCAAATTGCATCCGATATATGGTGAATGGTTTTTGAGCGATGCTAATTATAAGCACCATTCTATGTAAACATATGAAGTTGATTAACAAGAGCCATAACTCTGTCCAAACTGAAGTTGACTACATAAAAACCACTAAAAGCACATCTGGGTGTAAGAGACAATGTTCTAACCAAATTAAATCTGAATGTGTTGAATGGTTCTTGAGCTATGCTGAATGCAAGCAATATTCCAATTTTCCTTGTGAAGACAAGAATTTGCCTCATGTATACAATATGCAAAGACTGATGTGAAGAGAATTCTAAGAGATCACATCTACACATATATTACAAAACTCTTGTTTCTCACTATACAAGAACATCAGTATAGCATGGTCTCTCATATAATATGGGTATTGTCAGGGATCCAATTTCTGGTTAAGTATGTACCTACCTCAGCAAAAAGTGACTTGATTATAACATAGTACACATTTATAGCTTCCCTGAACAGTGTTATAGTGAGGACTATGGTTGTAGCCCTTGAACACTTGTTACAGAAGGACCACCGTTATAGCCCGTTTAACAGCATTACAGTCAGGATGATGGTTACAGACCCTAAACGGTGTTACACTGAGGACAAAGGTTATAGCACCCTGTACAGTGCTATAGTGAAGACCAAGGTTATAGCACCCTGTACAATATTATAGTGAGGACCAAGGTTATAGCACCCTGTACAGTGTTATAATGAGGACCAAGGTTATAGCACCCTGTACAGTGTTATCATGAGGACCAAGGTTATGGCACCCTGTACAGTGTTATAGTCAGGACCATCGTTATAGCACCCTGTACAGTGTTATAGTGAGAGCCAAGGTAATAGCACCTTGTATAGTGTTATAGTGAGGTCCACAGTTATAGAGTTATAGCCCCCTGTAGTGTTATAGTGAGCACTAAGGTTATAGCACTCTCTACAGTGTTATAGTAAGGACCATCGTTATAGCACCCTGTATAGTGTTATAGTGAGGGCCAAGGTTATAGCACCCTGTATAGAGTTATAGTTATGTCCACGGTTATAACCCCCTGTAGTGTTATAGTGAGGACCAAGGTTATAGCACCCTGTACAGGGTTATAGTGAGGACCAAGGTTATAGCACCCTGTACGGTGTCATAGTGTGGACCAAGCTTATAGCACCCTGTACAGTGTTACAGTGAGGCCCACAGTTATAGCCTCCTGAACAGCTCTATAGCAAGGACCATGGTTATAGCACCTGAACAGGGTTATATTTAGGAGCACAGTTACAGCCCTGTAAACAGCACTATAGCAAGGACCATGGTTATAGCCCCCTGAAGAAAGTTATAGTGTGGACCATAGTTATAACCCCTAAACAGTGTTATAAGGAGGATAATGGCTATAACAGCTGAACAGTGTTATAGTGAGGACCTTGGTTATGACCCCCTGAACAAAGTTAAAGTGAGGACCATGGTTATAGTTGTGACCACTGCTTAAATATCTTTCAAAAACCTATGCAATTGATGTATTTAAATCTTTAAGTGTGCACAACAAGTTACAGATAAACTCTAATCCAGTGGTAATGATATTGAACTACAGTCCAACACAGGCATCCAGCTTGACAAGTAATACTTTATGTAACTTTTCTCAAGTTCTATCGATACTATTTTTCTTCTTCTTCTTCAAATTCATGAAAATCCAAAAACTAGGCAAGTTGAAATTTCTGCATTTTTTGCAATGAGACAGTACTGAACTTTTAACATCACCTTCTAATGGAAGAGTTGATGGGTGCAAGGGTCCTAGGAACAGGCAACATCAGCCAAATTCAAGTCTGAGAACTCAAACAAGGAAAATAATCTACAAGTGCTGCTTCTCTGCAGTTGTGTAGATCTGATTAGAGAAGCAATACACTGTATCTGGCAAGTTGAGTTGCAGAATTAAATAGATACGGTTGAGATAACAAATGGTGGTAAATAATGCCTGGGTTGCCTGTTTAAAGTTGCTGAGGCCATCATTATGCACATCTGTTTCTTCTATATATATCCTTGATTATAATAATGCAGGGATGTGTTGCAATACATAATTAAAGCAGCACAGCCTGCGCTCAGTTAGAAATCCATACATTTAGTGAAACCTCATCAAATACAAATGAAATTTTACTTCATAGGGTACAGTCACATCATTGTATTTAAGTTTTCTGTATTTCAGTCGTGATTTTGTTTGTGCATGCTACAATCATAAAATATTCAGCATCATCTTAGCAATGAAAAGTTAGTGTTGGTCTACCTAAATTATACCAACACAGATCAATATGGGGAGAAAACAGTCACTCTGTGATCTGCCCAGATTGTAAGGGCAGAAAACAGCCAGGCTGTGGTCTGCCTACTACCTAGATTGTACCAACATAGATCAATATGGGGAGAAAACAGCCAGGCTGTGGTCTGTCCATTGTACCAACAGGGATTGATATAGGGAGAAAACAACCTGGCTGTGGTCTGCCAGATTGTACCAACATAGATCAATATGGGCAGAAAACAGCCTTGCTGTGGTCTGCAAAGATTGTACCAACATAGATCAATATGGGGAGAAAAAAAGACAGGCTGTGGTCTGCAAAGATTGCACCAACATAGATCAATATGGGGAGAAAAAAACAGCCAGGCTGTGCTCTGCCTAGATTGCATGAACAAAGATCAGTATGGGGAGAAAAAAACAGCTAGGCTGTGCTCTGCCTAGATTGTACCAACATAAATCAGAATGGGAAAAACAGCCAGAATTGCATGCCCTTGCTGATATTGTTTATATCAAGTGGTGATTTTTGTAAATAAATTACAACCCCTTCCCCTCCATCCCCCTGCCAAACAATTAAAAAATAGTCCAAACCATCATTTTTTGTTAATAAAATCTGCAAATGAATACAAATAACTGACAATTACAATGGTCAGCAGATCAGCATTTAAGTACTTGATCAGCAGGTTTCATTGGTCAGCAAAATGCTGACATCAGTGTTTCGACCATTTTAGCATGACCCCAATTTCTGCTTATCTGTGATCCCACTGAGATGCTGATGGATCATTATCACTCTGTAGCAGTTGTTCTTAGAAAGGGGATCCCAGTGTGCTGCAGACCAATCATAATCACTCTGTAGCAGTTGTTCTTATTAGAAAGGGGATCCCAGTGGGCTGCAGACCAATCATAATTATTCTGTAGCAGTTGTTCTTAGAAAGGGGATCCCAGTGTGCTGCAGACCAATCATAATTACTCTGCAGACCAATCATAATTACTCTGTAGCAGTTGTTCTTAGAAAGGGGATCCCAGTGGGCTGCAGACCAATCATAATTACTCTGTAGCAGTTGTTCTTAGAAAGGGGATCCCAGAGTGCTGCAGACCAATCATAATTACTCTGCAGACCAATCATAATTACTCTGCAGACCAATCATAATTACTCTGTAGCAGTTGTTCTTAGAAAGGGGATCCCAGTGGGCTGCAGACCAATCATAATTACTCTGTAGCAGTTGTTCTTAGAAAGGGGATCCCAGTGGGCTGCAGACCAATCATAATTACTCTGCAGACCAATCATAATTACTCTGCAGACCAATCATAATTACTCTGCAGACCAATCATAATTACTCTGCACCAGTTTTTCATCAGACTGGTCCTTAGAAAGGGGACTGGGACACTTCAACAGTTTTCATAGTGTAATATCATAAAAATTCATGCTGTAATAACCTGGCCATTTTTGTACCAAAAAGGCAAAATAATTTAATATTTGCTGGATCTTCCTAGTGCTGCTGAAGTATGTAGCCCTATTCTTACAAGAAAATTCACACATTTTATGATAGCAGACCGAGTATCAGATTGGCTATTAGTCGCAATAAACCTGGGTCAGTTTGTCAGTAAGATAAAACAAAAATCAGCAACAGTAATAATGAAAAGTATTTAGAATATTTACAGCAAACAGGAATGGGTTTATCACATGATACATGTACATACATACATGTAATTTATTCTACCTTCACCTAGTCACACATCACTGCACCTATAAAATTATTACCTAGGTATAATACTCTAGCATGCTGTGATCAACAGAGCTTAACAGCTGCTCACACAAGCCAGGATCAAGGACAGTTTAAGACAAGGATGACCCAGTTAAGTCTAATAGAGCTAACAGCTAATACACAGTCTACTGTATTTATCTTAATTAGAATAGCTAATACACAGTCAGCTGTATTTATCATAATTAGAATAGCTAATACACAGTATACTGTATTCATCTTAATTAAAATAGCTAATACACAGTCTACTGTATTTATCCTAATTAGAATATCTAATATACACTATACTGTATTCATCATAATTAGAATAGCTAATACACAGTCTACTGTATTCATCTTAATTAGAATAGCCAATACACAGTCTACTGTATTTATCTTAATTAGAATAGCTAATACACAGTCTACTGTATTTATCTTTATTAGAATAGCTAATACACAGTATACTGTATTCATCTTAATTAGACAACCTTTCAAAAGGTCTCCCTTTTGATGCAGTTATGTCCCCTAACTGTGACCTGGATGATCCATTGAAGTCAAATTTAAGTTGATGTGTAGCTTACCATATTCATCAGTGGGCAGATCTATATGATTGTCTCTCTTTTATACATAAATCTGACTAACAGTTTCCTGGATTATTATAGAAAGCATGACTGAGCCAATGCAGAGACTATAATATTACCCAATTTACCCGTCAAAAGCCCTTTTTGTGTCGAGTTTTGTCAACAAGGTTTTCTGGACTATTCCACAAAATTTCTTGGAGCTAATTCAACTTAAAATATCTATTAATCAATACTTCTGAAATAGTTCCCATTTCCTTATCTCCCTTTTACTGCAGAATTATGCTCCCAAACAGTTTTCAAGATGACTTAAAAAATATAATTGATCTAGTATGGAGACAACAATAATTATTGTAGTTAAATAACCATTTGTCTTCCCCATTTTTTGGGAAGAGTTATATCCTGTAACAGTTTCCAGCATAAATTCAGAATTAACTAATGAGAAACAAATCCAATTTATTCAAGTTGATAAAACATTCTGGGTTTCCTTTGATTCCTGCTTCCTCACCCATTTTAGGCAGAGTTGTTTCCCCACATTGGGTCCCTCATTTTTTTGTTACCCATGTACATCAGCAACAATATGAAAATGTTTGATAAACTAGTGTGTAAAATACAATATTTATTCAATTATATGCACTGTTCAATGGTTTCTCAGCCATTCTGTTCCAGCAGAGTTATAGCCCCTAACAATTTCCATCACTGATTGTAGCTCTGTAACAATCTGACACATTTGCATGCCATTTTCATCCAAGTTTGATTTAAACTCTAACTCTACCTGAAATTTCATGTAAACAGACTATCGAGATGCACATTACATGTAATTAACCCGAAATTTTATGTAAATAGTAAGGGTGAAACGATACACCATTGCCGCATATCGATATGATTCACAATACACAGCCTATGACATACCTGCCAACCTTAACAAGACCTTCTCAGTAAGGCAGTCGATTTTTTTCCATAAGTGAGACCAGTTTTCAGTAAAGCGTAACAAAATATCATTTACTACTATTGCCAAGTTAGAAAACATGCGTTTAAATAGTTCAGGAGTGCAATTCAAGGCTGATGCAGCGACAGAAAACATTATGTTGAGCTAAAAAGTTGGTAAAGGACACTTACCGGTAGTCCTTAATTACCTCCAGTACAGTTCACAAACTCCAGTTCCAAACCCTATGGAGCTCAATGGCTCCTTGCTATCTCTCAACTTCACGTAATCCTTGGCCTTTTTTTCAATTTCACTTGGTGACAGCATTCGTCTCATGATTTCTCCTGCTATGAGACATACTCAAATCAACTCATGATGTCCAAGAAACGTAATTGTTGCCCTTCCTGCTTTTTTCCCACAAGAATCTGAATATTCCTTTTTATTCTTCTGTACTGACTATGAAAACTTTTTAAGTGGCATATTGCCTCTTGCGTCTTGAACATGTCACTTGTTGGACGCCATTTATTTTGAAAATTCTACAAGAACAGCTTGATCATTTAGACGCATGACAAAATATGTGCAGTTTAAAGCATCTGAGGTACTCCTGTAAAGTTAATCTGGTTCCCTGACAAACTCCACTGAATCTAACATGAAACCCGGATCTGAATCAAACATGGACAAACCAGTATCCGGATTGTACTGCACCAATCATATTTCCGTAATTTTTGCTTTTATTCTGGAAGTCCGTATTTTAAGGACCATTTCCGTAAGACTTATGGACAAATCTTATGGGTTAGCAGGTCTGCTATGATACAATACATTATCGATACACATATCAACTTGATGGTGGTTTCATCTTTAAATGGTCTCTCAGTGGTAGGGTTGTGCCGTTTTTTTATGTCTTGACTTGTTGGTTGTATTTCTAGTATGCAGATTACAGACTGACATAGACTTGTCATCTGTTCATATGCCATTCTCATCCTTGACAAGATTTTAATAAAAAAATACTTCCAAACAGACTACCTGTCAGTGAAAAAGGAAATTATTGACAACACCAACTTCCCTTCTACAAATTAACAAGGTAACTATAACTTGTGCGGTTTGAAATCTGCCCCCTTGCCAATTCTGCGCAATTTTTTTTTATCCCATTGGCACATTCAGTCGCTGATTTCATGTATCAGTGTAAAAAGAGACATTCCAAACTTGTTGCCAACGTATGATATAAGTACTTTACAAATCATTTAATAACTTTTGCGTGAAGTTTCTCTGTTGCTTTTTATTTATTTGGATGCCAATGCTTCTGGTGTTTCATGCAGTGAACAAGCTACAGTTAGTTCTGATTCATGGTTATTGTTTTACTCTGGACTTGAACAAACAATAACCACCAATCTGAAGTGAATGTAACATATGTCACTGCTTGACACACCGGAAGTGTAACCCTCAAATTCGATCCAAGAAGAAAAGATGAGAAGCAACAGAGAGACTTTGCATAAATGTGGTTATTAAATGATTAGTAAAGTACTTGTATTATACATAGGGAACTAATCTGGAATGTCTTCTTTATGTTGATATATGTTATCAGTGGCTGAGCATGGTGATAGCAGGATAAAATAGTCAGCATGGAATTGGCGAGGAGGTGGGGGGAGAGGGCAGAATTCAAAACATGTGAGTTAGTGAACTTAGTCACCTTGTGTTTGTTAATATGTAGAAGGTGAGTGGGTGTTGTCATTAGTTTTTCTCAGATGAATTCTCAATTTAAAAAATAAAAAAGGCGAACGACTGATAATTATTCACGACTGTAGAAGATTAAAGTAACTTGTACAGGTTAAGTATCGTTTGTATTGATTCTTCACCTCTTGTATTGATATGGGTATCAATATGGAAAAAGTATTGATACATCAATATATCAATTAATCATTTCACCCCTAGTAAATAGACTCTAGAGATGCATGTTACATGTAATTAACTGACAATCATGACTTGTAACCATTAGCCTTGGAAAACTAACCTTTTGAAGAATCCCTTTTATTACTCCTCTATGTCACTCAACTACATTTTCTGATTGCTCTGTCATTAAATAGAGTACAAAATAACTAGGCAACTATTTCTGTTATAGCACTTGTTTCATATTACCATTTCCCCCAACAATTTTTTTTATGTCAGTTAGAGAAATAACACAATTACATTGACATCACCAGCAATCTTATTTAGGCCACACACAAAAATTTGTGGTTATGGTAACCCAATCTGCCGTATTTTAATTACTCTGACCCTATAACTGCTTATCATGTAAGCTGTAGCGTAATAAAGGGGGGGGGGGGGGCCAGGGGCCAGAGGTCTTGGAGTGCCAGAACAGCTGATAAAAATGTGGGCCTTATATTTTGACCCTTTGAGCCATCATCATTGCCCCAGGCGCCATTTACCCTTAGTACACCACAGCATGTAAGCAACAACAAAAATTTGGTACTGACCATACAGTTTTCACCTCTGAACCAATAACTTTTGATTGTAAACTGTGACATGAACTAACATTAGCCAGATAAAAAAATGCAACAAAACTGTTTAGTATTGACCTTCCTACCCTATTTTTTGTTTCCAATGTTAGTAGAAACACGCATACTTTTTGGTTGAGCCCAAGCAATGACAATAATTCCAATCTCAAACTGCTGAAAACAAAAAGTTTATAAGAAATGCTATAAGGGCACATGTTACACTTTACTACATGTGCAGATATTTCATGCAGCTGAGATGGCCTGTTTGTGTTAGATTCAGAAGCTGCATGTAAAACAGGCTAGGAAGATTTAGTATAATACATATCCATACACTCTCAAACCCACATGCTTTATGGCCTGGTCTATTCAAGGATATGCGATTGTAGGATTCATGTAATTTCTTTTAAAACAATCACACCGAAAATAGCATGAAAATTGCACACTCTATTTTAAAGCCATACCTATCATTTCTTTATTAATGCCCTCCTATATTGAGAAAATTCCTTTTTTCAAATGAAGGGGGGAATTTCCCCTTAACTTTTCAGTTTCAGAATAGTCTGTGTATTAGATGTGAAATTTGAGAAAACTGTGTATAAAATATAATGACACTCAATACCAGCAGGTCATGATATATTATTTAACTTGTGTCATAAATTTTATATTGAATCAGCACTGGATGTAAAGAAAAGTAAGGATTATATCACTAAAATGTTAAGTTCTGGAATAATTTGAAATAGATGCATTTAATTTGGGATTGTGGTCATCCATTTACATCTGGATTAGTGACTACTTTGGCCCCTGCACCTATTCAAATGTTCCTGTACTATAAACTGGGTGCTTCGGGATAGTATATGGTTGCAAAACATTTACACAGGTGGATACAAGTCTACTTTTGGGCCCTGGTCCTATTCAAAAATTCCTGTACTAAATACTGGGTGCTTTTGGGATAATATGGTTGGAAAACATTTACACCTGGATTAGAGTCTACTTTTGGGCCCTGGTCCTATTCATAAGTTCCTGTACTATGAACTGGGTGCTTTTGGATAGTATGGTTGGAAAACAGTTACATGTACATGACTTGAATTTAACATAAATGTCTTTTGTTTTTTTGGTAGCCAGGAGACCTAGCAGATGTTATAATCTTAAAGTCCCTCTAAGTTACTATTACTACTACTACTAGTGCTCTAATGATGTTTGCTATCACTGCAGGAACAATATAACCAATTCTTAGCAATCAGTTACATTAGAGTAGCCTGCTAATCATAACAGACTGTTCATAAACATATTTTATTATTACAATCAGAGTACATGAATAAACCTGTCAATTATTTGTCAACATTATCTCTGGTGTAAACATGTTAAAGATTACTGGGAAGTGGTCATTTTTTTTATACTGAAAGGTATTTGATACAGTTCCTCAGTTTTCTCCTCACAGTTCCTTAGTTTAATTACTTTACTTTTGACAGTATCAATATCATTCATCTGTTTGTAATTTGGTTCAAAAATGCAACCATCTCGTTATGAAAAAATACCATCCTAAAACATTTTTCACCACATGAAATATAAACAAAATTTGCGGTACAAAACTATATATTCTGAAAAGGATTCATATATTTTATACATATATATAATAAAAACTCCATATGTGATTGAAAATAGCCGTCTAAAGCTGCTTTTGTTCCTAAATAATGAAGCTAAGAGAAATTATACTCATAAACAAAGTTTGTGAAAAATTCTGAAATGAATAAAAATAAGTAAATTATATGTAGTTGTATTTTTAAAACAGAGACAGGATGACGAAATTATACTTCCTCAAATTTAATGATGTAGTCACGTTAGGCTATTTCATTTCAGCAATATCAAAATTTAATGATGTAGTCACGTTAGGATATTTCATTTCAGCAATATCAAAATTTAATGATGTAGTCACGTTAGGTTATTTCATTTCAGCAATATCAAAATTTAATGATGTAGTCACGTTAGGCTATTTCATTTCAGCAATATCAAATTTAATGTTGTAGTCACGTTAGGATATTTCATTTCAGCAATATCAAATTTAATGTTGTAGTCACGTTAGGCTATTTCATTTCAGCAATATCAAATTTAATGATGTAGTCACGTTAGGATATTTCATTTCAGCAATATCAAATTTAATGTTGTAGCCACGTTAGGATATTTCATTTCAGCAATATCAAATTTAATGTTGTAGTCACGTTAGGATATTTCATTTCAGCAATATCAAAATTTAATGATGTAGTCACGTTAGGATATTTCATTTCAGCAATATCAAATTTAATGGTGTAGTCACATTAGGATATTTCATTTCAGCAATATCAAAATTTAATGATGTAGTCACGTTAGGATATTTCATTTCAGCAATATCAAAATTTAATGATGTAGTCACGTTAGGATATTTCATTTCAGCAATATCAAAATTTAATGATGTAGTCACGTTAGGATATTTCATTTCAGCAATATCAAAATTTAATGATGTAGTCACGTTAGGATATTTCATTTCAGCAATATCAAAATTTAATGATGTAGTCACGTTAGGATATTTCATTTCAGCAATATCAAAATTTAATGATGTAGTCACGTTTGGATATTTCATTTCAGCAATATCAAAATTTAATGATGTAGTCACGTTAGGATATTTCATTTCAGCAATATCAAATTTAATGTTGTAGTCATGTTAGGATATTTCATTTCAGCAATATCAAATTTAATGTTGTAGTCACGTTAGGATATTTCATTTCAGCAATATCAAAATTTAATGATGTAGTCACGTTAGGATATTTCATTTCAGCAATATCAAAATTTAATGTTGTAGTCACGTTAGGATATTTCATTTCAGCAATACAAAATTTGTGTTCCTTAGTGATGTTGTCCAGTTTCTGGTAGCATAGCTCAGTTGGTAGAGCGTCGAACTTGTAATCCAAGGGATGCCGATTTGATATCTGTCCAGGCCAGCCCCGTGTCATATTGTTACAGGTTTGGATACCCCAACCCTCTATCCATTGACAGATACTCCTAAGTTCATTTGTAATGAGCCCCTGCGTTTCCAGCTAATAGTCTTGCATATATAAATAATCCCATACTGTCAAAATCATTATTTCGTGGAAAAACGTTAAAAAACTCAAGACATTAAAGGACTGGGAAAATATCTCGTCATTATGGTTTTAAAGACATATGACTGTTTGTTTCTGCTTACTTCTGATGGGAAAAATGTGCCCCTGAATTTACAAGAAGCTCTATATCTTGATTATTAATCTTTCAAGTCATGAAAAAAGGTCAAATTTGTATGGAAAAAAAACTATAAAAAAAAAATAGAAACCTTACAACAGGTAAATTCCTTAGTATCATGTTAACAAACAATTCTTCCAACCGAGACAAATATGTTTTGTATTTCCCTGAGACACATAAAGATAAATGTGTTTTCACTGTCAAATATTAATGTAACATGATTGTTCATAAATATAAAAGTGCAAATATTGTTCATTTCTGTAAAAATATAATTGATTGTTTTATGATTTCTTGACATTTTATGAGCTTAGTAATATCTCACAATAAACTTGTAATGTTACCAAAAAAACAAATGATGTAAATGCTAGACACATCTTAATTTGAGAGCTATCTGTGGTAGGGTGACAACTTTTCCTGTGTTTATAGTAAGAAGGATGGAGTCACACAGCACTGAAGTAAAATGGGCACTTTGCTTCCACCCTTTGGTTTTGACCAGATATTTCTTGTACAAGGATATGAGTTCACCCAAATTATGAAAATCAGCAATCTAGAACAAATGTTTCATGCAAAGAACAAATTTTGTTTTCAAATAAAATGATTTCATACTTATTTCTCAGCTTAAAAAAGACAATTTTTGCCAAGAAAATAGGAAAAGTCAAGAACTTTGGCAAGGGTCTAAATTCTTGAAAATAGTTCATTTTTACAAAGCCATAATTATAAATACAATTGCCACCATGAAACAAAATCCACATTAATGCCATCTTCATTACTGATAAGTTCAAATGATGCTAAATTTGACCATATCTGACCTGTTGTTTCTGTAAAATCTGCTCAATAAGCAAGGTTCTTTGCTGTCAAAACCAGAGCATCATTGTTATTTGGTACAGGTATATAATAGAAACTAATCCCTGCATAGTGTGTCCCAATGTTTTCTAAACAAACCACAAGAAACTAAAGCACTACACGAGTCACTTTAATACAATATAGAACTATGAAGAACTGAAGGTAAAATAACTAATCTGTGATTCTAGAGATATAATAAACATGTGCCTTAAGTCAACTTTCCAATGGGAAATGACATTCATGAGCACTTTACCGACTCATTGACCTTCTTTTTGTATTAACTGTGGTTCATGAGCCACCATTTCTATTTATAAGGCTAGCCCTGTTAGTTGTAACTAGTGCTCCTTTGAAACCATCATCACAAACTACAATCCATTACACTATTTTATCACATGTGGCCACCTGTGTGGATATTTCCTCAGTTCTCATGCATATGCATTAACCTGCTTAACCAATCACTGTGAACATGAGTACATTTTTCTGGACAAAAATTTGCTTTGAAACAAAAACAGCATTACTTGCATCATAAAAACTTACAAAATGCCTCTGAATTCAAATCAAAACATTTTAAAAAATGGATTGCTACTAACATTTCTAGAAGCCAGGAGAGTGTCTACAAAAATCAGGAAATTGACTAGCACTTCAGTAAATTTACTAGCCCCACTGAGTCAGATTAACAGACAGCTGCACATTTCTAGCCCTGTATGTGTGTCACAATGTTTTAAAATTGATACATATCAAAATCAACTTTATGTTTACTTAACATCATTCTATCTTATTACCTAGTAATCTTTAGAAGGGTTATCAGCTAAAGCTTGGTGAAATAATATTAAACAATGCAGGTAATATAACTTGATGACCTGCCCCCACAATCTATATAAGGGAGATTGTAGTTACTGCGAAATGAGACAATTCAGAAAATATTTATGTTAATTTTGTAACATTTTGGGAATTTATTTCTTTTAGTCAATGCATTATTGAAAAATGTAATTAATTTTGATACAATAAATATTATTGTTATAATCTAACTGAGCATGAATGGGGCTTGAAATAAAATTTTGCAACAATTAATTGCCTTTCATCTCCATGATGGAGGGAAATTGATTGATTGGTTGACTGATTGACTGACTGATTAATAGGTGTGTCATACAGAATGACTATGGAACTTAAATGGGGTCTAATCTAGGATGTGCAATTTACTGGATTCTCATTAATTTGTAAACAATCTCACTACAAAAACAACAGAATGGGTGAAAATTGCACATTGCATTTTCAATTCCTACCTTTACTTCTTAATTAAATCCTTCCTTATATTCAGAAAATTTCAAATTGAGGACTGGGGAAGTGGGATTTTCCCACTCAATTTTCAGTTCTAGAATAGACCCTGTTAGAAAATCTTCAGGATATCCTCATCCAAAGAATGTACTTTTATGCTGATACTAATTAATATACTTTTATGCTGATACTAATTAATGTACTTTTATGCTGATACTAATTAATGTACTTTTATGCTGATACTAATTAATGTACTTTTATGCTGATACTAATTAATGTCTATACTAATTAATGTCTGTTCCTTGATCAAACATGCTCATAAGTCTGTATTTTCTATTACTGAGAAGAAAAAAAATATTTTGCAAAACAGTCTATCAAAAACAATTATCAAATGTACTGGGAGTAAACTCTAGATGCAAAATAATGGAATTTATGTACAGCATTCTATCATACACATACCTCAACACTTACACATACTAAACTGCTAACTAATGAAATGCAAGGTGGTGAATCATACACATGTTATATATTACTGTGGTCCCTCATTATAATGCAGTCTTTTAAATAACACAGGTATGGTCATGGATCCCATTTTACAGATAACAGTAGTTTTGAAAATGAGCACACCTCAGTATAAGACAACATCACTTATAACAGAGTACACTTTTACAGTGATATAGTGACAGACTACTATACTATGGTACAGTAAAACATTCATTATCCAGACTCACTGGGATACATGGATTCTCTCTGAATAACTGCTTGTCTGAATATAAAAAACTGATAATTGTATGCACAATAAATTATTAATCCAAGGGAAACTGTTGTCCAGAAGACAATCCATCCAGAAGACACATGACTTGTCCAGAGGACACTGCCCAGAAGACACTCTGTCCAAAAGAAACTTTGTTTGTCTACAAGACACCTGTCCAGGGGATGCTCTGTTTGTCCTGAGGACACTCTCTCCAGAAGACACTTTGTCCAGGAGACACTCTGTTCATGAGATATGATGATTGTGCAGGAAATATTGTGTCCAGGAGACTCTGTTCAGGACAACATTTTTCCAGGAGACACATTGTGCAAGAACTGTTTGATTGGGGGACAATGTTTTACGCGGGCACACCGTGTCCAGGAGACTCTGTCCCAGAGAAACTGTTTATCAAGGGGACAGTTTCCAGGGGATACTGTTTTTACAGGGGATACTGTTTGTCCAGAGGAATTACTCTGTTTATCCACATGACCATTAGGTATGAACAACCAGAGTCTTGATAATTGATGCATTACTACAGGGAAGAAGACTCTCCAGGGATGTTATGTCTAGTTTTTAATGTCAAAATTTTTAGCTGTCATATATATGGTATATTACTTAGCAAAAATATCTAATAATGAAGCCGCTATTAAACTGACTTGCATAAAATCTGAATAACCAACATATGGTGAGTTGATACAAACTGAAAATACATAGGTACATGCAGTTGGTTTGCTTTAGGCAATACATAAACCAACACTGATCTGCCCATTTTGGGCATCATCCTGGTCAGGCTAGTACCGTATATATTCGCGTATAAGCCGATACCAACTGCAAACTGCATCGACCGAGATCTGCACAATGTGCCGGCAGATCTGGGTCTATGCAGTTTGGAGGGATTAATCAGTAGAACAAACAACATAGACCCTGATCTGCCAGCACATTATGCAATGGCAGATCAGGGTCTATATTGTTCGCATTTGGAAAGAAAATCCCAGCCCTCCTACCTCACCTCCAAACTATATGGTTATTCCCTTACTCTGTGAACCTAACAATTCAGCAAAGAGTGTATAGTAAAGTAATGACAATGCATCTAAGTTTTGAAGCTTATAGGCACAAATAATGACCTAAACAAAAAATGTAATTCTGAACCTTGCAGATACCTCTATACAACTACACATTTTACCTGCCATTTTTCAACTCTGAATTCATCAAAGTGAAATATGATTCACAGACCAGAAAATATTACATGGCAGCCTTGAAATGATCCTAGCCCTGATTTCATTCAACATCTAAAATTGTCTAATTGTGATTTTTCAATGTTTTTCTTATTGCTTAATTGCTTGGAATGATGAGTTTGACGGAATATTAGGCATGCATTACGGATTAGAATACAGTCATAATATCCTGCATTTTTCGAGAAATTACTCTTGCTTTACCTCAGAGGAAAAATTGAGGATTTCCTCAATTAGATTTTAAAACTAAAAATACTCCAATGTGTACAATTTTAATGAGTTATTTGTCATCCCTTGTATTATATCTACCTCACACAAAAATGTAGTTTTTTTTTTTTTTTGGGGGGGGGGTAAAACTAATTTTAATTATGCAATACTTACCCATCACTATTATATAGCTTTATTACTTTTTCGTGTCGAAAAACTCGTCCGTTCGATGTGAAACATTCTCCCACTTAAAGTGGAGAATTTGTCAACAAGCCACGTCACACCCGTGCATCTCTCTGTGCCTGCACGAACATTCATCTTTTTCATAGACGAAATTACGCCAGGACATCAGAGCGGGGTGGGAGGAGGGCATTTGATAATAGTGATGGGTAAGTATTGCATAATTAAAATTAGTTTTACCCCCCAAAAAAACTACATTTTAATAGCAGCAATACATTTACCCATCACTATTATATAGCTGAATTTGTCAGTTAGGTGGGTAGGCTGATGTTAAACTGATCAAAAACAGAGGAAAAATGTAAACTACTCACCATTTGTGGGGAGAGGTCCACTTTACTATTTGCTGGAGTCCTTCTGGGCCACATGTTGTGCCGCAACTATGGGACCCAGAGAAAATATGCCTGCGCTTTGATGTGCTAATGAGCGAAGGTAGAAGGACGAAAAGGTAGTATGGGATCGCCAACAAGCTGCCTTCATGACGTCCTCCAGAGAAGAGTGATTTAGACAGGCCCATGAGGCAGCGACGGCTCGAACCTCATGGACTTTTAGTTTCATAAAGGAAAGGTCTCTATCAGTAAGGGACTGGTAAGCTCTTTTAATTGTGGTGACAATCCACCTTGAAATCGTGGAGGCCGAAATATCAACGGAGCCCTTAAGAGGAAGGAAAAGAAGTTTCCTGCCCTTTCTTTTCCCTTTTGAAGCATTTAGATAGAAACGCAGTGCCCTAACTGGGCATAAAAGCCTATCTTGATCATCCCCAGCACAGATTCGACTAAGACTGGGGATCTCTCTAGGTGATGGAGCTACCGCAGGTAACTGATTTTTGGCTAAAAATCCTGGCTGACAAAGGAGGGAAACGGATTCAAAATTGCCATTAAAACGGAGTCAGCCAGTGTCAACAGACAATGCATGAATCTCGCTACGTCTTCTCGCAGACGCCAAAGCGAGTAAAAATACCATCTTGCGTGTGAGATCCTGAAAGGATGCCTCACTCAATGGTTCATAGGGGGTTTTTGTTAAGGACCATAAAACACATGATAGATTCCATCTAGGCATCAGAGAGCGAGTGACAGGTCTCTGTAGCTCAAAATACTTAATGAGATCGGCAAGGTGTGGATCTGAACCAATCTCCAAGCCCTGAGAGAATTTAAGTGTGTTAGAAATGGCGGCTCTATAGCCCTTGATAGTAGATACTGAACATCTTTTGTTCTCGAAAAGGAACAAAAGGAAATCGGCAATGGCAGTTATAGAGGAACAGTTGGGATCAACACGTTTCCTACTGCACCAATCACAGAAGATTCTCCACCTGGCATCATAGACCTTGGATGTAGAAGCTCTCCTGGCCTGAATGATGCAACTGGCAACCCGGCCCGAAAACTTGTTCTGGCGGATAGATCGCTTGAGATGAACCAAGCGTGAAGGTGGAGAATGTGTGGGCTGTTGTGTAGGAGGGAGCCCCTGTGTTGTGACAGAAGATCCCTCCATTGAGAGAGAGATCTGGGTTGATCTATCAATAGATCTAGAAGATCGTTGAACCATGATCGTTGGGGCCATAACGGAGCTATGAGAATGATCCGGGCAGTGGAAGTTCTTACTTTTTGTAGAACTTGGGGAAGCAATTGGAACGGTGGGAAGGCGTATGCGAACAGATGATCCCACTGGAAGCTGAATGCGTCCACTGCCCACGTTCTCTGGTCCAGGGCTGGGGAGACGTAAAAGGGGAGTCTGTTGTTGAGCCTGGTCACAAACAAGTCCACGAGGGGCCTTCCCCATAGTGAGAAAAGGGACTCTGTCACTCCGCGGTGAAGAGTCCATTCTGTGAGAACTGATTTGCCTGACCTGGACAGACTGTCTGCTAATTTGTTCTTTTTCCCTGGAATGTGGCGAACTCGGAGGGAGATGTTCTCCGAGGTAGCCCAGCGGAGGAGGTTCCAGACCTCCATGCAAAGAGAAGGGGCATGTGTGCCTCCTTGACGTCGGAGATACGCTACGACGGATGTGTTGTCGGAGGAGACCATGACACATCGACCCCTTACTGTCGACGCACCCTTGTAACGCTAGAAAGACAGCTTTCATTTCTAGGTTGTTTATGTGGAGGGACGACTCGTGTAGGGTCCAATGGCCCTGAAGAGTTATACCCTCCGGCTCTAGATGAGCACCCCAACCGGAATCTGACGCGTCGGTGAACAGGTAGGAGTAGGGATCCGGAGCGTGCATGGGGACCCCAGCAAGGAATCTGTCTCGATTCATCCACCATTGCAGATGATGGAAATCTGGTCCTAGAGGAATCGGAGCTGATAGAGAATCCTTGTGTGGTTTCCACCTTGCGAGTAGGAGAAACTGTAGAGGTCGCATATGGAGCCGTCCTAAGGGAACCAGATCTGCAGTGGCGTTCAAGGTTCCCAGTAGGGATAGGTAAAGGCGAGCAGACAACACGGTTTTTACTCGTAGTGTCTCTAAGAGTGCCAGGATTCGATCTATACGCTCCCCGGGAACCCGGACTAAGTTCTGGTTTGTGAGGATGTTGATTCCTACATAAACGAAGTCTTGGGATGGAATCAGTTCTGACTTCTCGAGGTTGGGTAAGAGACCCAATCGAGTTACTGTGGACCAACAACGGAACAGATCCTGATGGACGGACTGAACCTGAACGTTGTGGATTAACCAGTCGTCGAAGTATTGGAGGATCGGAGTTCCCAGTACTCGTAGATAAGACGCTATTACTCCCATAACTCGGGTGAAAACTCTGGGTGCGGAGGCTATTCCAAATGGCAGAACCCGGAATTGGAAAACTTCCTGGTCCAAGCAAAACCGGAGATATTTCTGATGAGGTGGAAAAATCAGGATGTGTAGATATGCATCCTGAAGGTCGATCGAGACCGCCCAATCCGATGGACACATCGCATTTCGGATTGAGGAGGTGGTCTCCATCTTGAAATGTTCCTCCAAAAGAAAACAGTTTAAGGGGGAGAGATCGATAATAAGGTGAAATTTCCCACTTTTCTTGGTGACCAGGAAGATTCGGGAGTAGAATGCGGGGGACTGATCGTTCAGGACCCTCTCGACTGCCCCTTTTTGTAAAAGGGTATTTACCTCTTCCCTTAGTTTCCCCAGATTGGTCTGATGAAAGACTATGGGGGTCCTTGATAGTGGGGGTTGTTCCTGAAACTGAATACGGTAACCCTCGCTTACAAGAGAAAGGACCCACCCATCGTCCGTGATACTTGCCCAAGCCTCTGAAAAGAGGCCTAGGTGAGCCCCTACGGGGATGTTTGGGAGAGGAATGGATGGCAGGAGAGGTTGCGAGCCCCTAGGGCCATCCCCCCCTCCTTCCTTGGGAAAAGAAGGTGGGTTGTAGAACTTCTTCCTAGGGGCTCCTTGGCACCTAGGTCCACGCCTACGATCAGACTGACGAGGAGGTCTCAATTGAGGTTGTGCACTATATTGGGGCTGTATCTGCTTAAAGAATTTAGCAGGTGGCCCCTGAGGTCGATGCACATTAGTACGCTTCCTGGCCGATTGCGATGGGCTAGGTGCAGTTGTGAAGGACCTATGTTGATGGTCCTTCAAATCTTGTGAGGCTACAGTGGGGATGAGACCTCCGAAGAGACTCTCAGCTTCCAATGGAGCAGCCCTTAGAAGGTCTTTACTGTGACTAAGTAAGACCCTCGATGAGTCCAGTGCAACATCACGACGGATGTGTAGGAGTTCCGCTGAAAGGGCCATTGCAATAGAAAGTGAATGCCGAGATGTCTTGGCAATAGCTTCCAGCACACGCTGTAATGCAGCTGGATTCAGAGAGGCCTCCCTCAGCATACTAAACGACGTAGCTGAGAAGAGGTCCGCATGAGAAGCTATGGTGGTCAGAAGACGGACCTTCTGCTCAATGGCTTCGATCGTCTTAATAGGGAGGCGTGCCCAGGCTCCAGTTGTCAAGCTGACTTGAGATGCATCTGCATCCAATTGAGGAGGTTTAATAGGCCACTTCGGGGAATGTACCCGGTAACTAGTGGCGGAGACCATAGGTCTTAAAGTAGAGGCAGGGACAGCCCACCCTTTGCGCTGTCTAGCGACGTCCTGGCCTGAGGAGAACCTTTGTGATATTTCCTCAACTGTAGAGGAATGCGGAAGGAGCAGGAGATCTGATTGTGGTTGAGCCCCGGAGATCTTTTCCAAACTGGAGAAGATCTTCTTGGACTGTGTACCAGACGGTTTCGGGCACAAATCCGCAGGTAGTAGGCGGTAAACTTCATTTACCGCCTTATCAAAAGACCATATCTCTTCCGCTTCCTCTGGTTGAGGGAAGCTGGGTCTAGTTGCTTCCAGTTCGTACTCGTTGGAGTCGACGATGATAGATAATGCATCATCATCTAGAACACTCCGAGCAGGAGAGTGGCCGGGCGACACAATGTCCTTTGGAGGTAGTAACAGAGGTGCACTATGTGCCATTTCCCGTACTTGTTTGTCATGATGAGTAGGGGCTCTATGTGCTCTAGATGTTCCAAGAGAAAGACGAGACCACTTGTCTTTCGTGGATGATGCTATGCGTCGAGTTCTACTAGTGGATGCTACCTGGCGAGGAGGCGATGGCGGAACACGAGCCGCAACATCGTTCCTACTCTGAGTCCAGGGTCCAGTAGCCCAAGGGGGCATAAGGGGCCAATTATTATGAGATGTTGGTCCCCACATCCTGTACGGATTCATTGGTATAATAGGGAAAGGGGGGATACCGATCCGATCCCCTTCCCTGGTCTGCGACCTTCCGTACCACGAGGCCTCTGATTGCTGATCAGTGTAATGCCGGTGACCGGTAACGGGTGACCGGTCACCGGAACGATGTGACCGGTGACCAACCAAAGACCGGTGACCGGCACCGGGAACCCGGTGACCGGTACCGGGTACCCGGTGACCCGACATTGACCGGTGACCGGACCGGTCACCCGACACTGACCGGTGATCGGACCGGTCACCGGTCAGAAGACATTGACCGGTGACCAGTGGACTGGTCACCCGACACTGATCGGTGACCGGATCGGTCACCGGTCAGTGACCGGTCAGAAGACATTGACCGGTGACCGGTCACCCGACACTGACCGGTCAGAAGACATCTCAGATGTCAGTCTGTCTTCATTACTACCCAAGGTGCGGTGTAGCCCCTTCCTTCCGAGAGGGTGCGACACGCTACTTTGGGAGTGTTTGGAGTGGTATACTTCCTTCCTGGTGGAAGGAAGTAACACACTACTGCTCTTTTTCGTCTTCTCCCTTCCCGGGAGAGGCGATTTACTCTTGGAGCATTCACTGGCCTCTACAGGAGGGACCTCAACTATGTCCGGGGAGGCTGGTGCAGGCTCTTAGGGCCTCGGAATGTTCTTGTGAACTAGAGTGGCCTTCTTGCTGTATGTTGCCTTTGTCAGAGTGCCTGTAAAAGAAAATCCAGAGAAATCAGACGATGAGGGGGATTTAACTATCTTTTTCCGCCCTCTATATGTACGCCTGGAATCAGCAAAATTCCAGGTTTCATTGGTCCAATTAGTACAGATATTGCAGCGACTGTTCCGCTTACACTTGGAACAGGTAAGACAGTCTGAGTGTGTATCCCATGGGGCCTTCTTATGGCCACACTTACCTACAGACTGTTTTGCTGGCATTGTTTATTTTTATCTGAAATAAATATTATTGAAATATCATACAACAATAATAACAATGTGTAAACTCACTTTAAAATCTACACGTAGAAAACTCACCTTTTTTGGTATGTCGCGTACTCTATACATACCAGTTCACCATATACTTTGCAGGCTATCTGCACCACAGTGGTTAGTTTGACTACAGGTAAACAATATGCATATATATGTTCTTCCCGAGAAATATTAGTAGCTAGTTAACTTGACAAGCTTTATTGGTCTCAGGAAAGTACAAGAAAAGCATGCGACGCATCACGCGTAGATAATAAAGAAACAATTTGAAATAGTAGGACAATAATAATAAATGAGATATTAATTTTGTAAAATTATGCGCCTGTTAATTGCGGCGCTATCTCAGTTGTTCTATGACGCATTGTAATGACATAGACGACTTACCGTGTAGCTGAAAAGAAACAAAATATATGGTGTACCCTAACCCCTATAAGGGTAGAATACACGTGGAAGACTAGAAAAACTCTTCCTAGAATTAAACGCTCTGATGAAGAGCGGCATAATACACATATAGATGAGATGGACAATTGTAACCCAGATGAATTTAGAAGGAGGGAAGTCCGAAATGTAGTTGGAAACCGCAGCAGACAATTTTCCTCAGGTTACGTTTTTGCGACACAACCACCAGGCATGGCGTCTATGAAAAAGATGAATGTTTGCGCAGGCGCAGAGAGATGCACGGGTGTGACGTGGCTTGTTGACAAATTCTCCACTTTAAGTGGGAGAATGTTTTCACATCGAACGGACGAGTTTTTCGACACGAAAAAGTAATAAAGCTATATAATAGTGATGGGTAAATGTATTGCTGCTATTAAAATGACAGTATACTGTAGTTAGAAATATTATGATAATGCAAAATCTCAACTTGAGGAAAACTGTTGAGAAATTTAGTGAAAATTGAGCCTGGCATTCCAGCTTTTCAGAAGCTCAAGAGTTGAGTCATGCAGCCCAGCTTTTCAGTAGCTCAGAGTTGAGTCTAGCAGCCCAGCTTTTCAGAAGTTCATAGTTGAGTCTGGCAGCCCAGCTTTTCAGAAGCTTAGAGTTAAGTCTGGCAGCCCAACTTTTCATTAGCTCAGAGTTGAGCCTGGCAGCCCAGCTTTTCAGTAACTCAAGAGTTGAGCCAAGCTTTAGCCTGGCAGCCCAGATTTTCAGTCCCTCAGAACCTGGCAGCCCATATTTTCAGCAGCTCGGAGCCTGGCGGCCCAAATTTTCAGTAGCTCAGAGGAGGCTACTGTACCTTAAAGACTTTTATTTTCCTTATTAAGATTCATTAATAATAATTCTTATTCTTGTGAAATACTTTAATAGTAAATACTGTGAAAAACTGATGAACAAGTCTGCATATCATGGATTAGCCACAGCTATCTGAATTCTAGATAGCCCCAGGGTTATGGGCAGTAGATTTTTCAGACCCTGTGATTACTAATTCTTTTTTTCAACATATGACATTTACACAACATGGTCTATTACTGTATATACTCACTTATTAGAAGAGTCCAATTGCAAACAACATAGACCCTGACCTGTTGTCACATAATGCATCAGGGTCTATGTTGTTTGTTCTACTCATTACTCCTAACAAACTGCATAGACCCAGATCTACCAGCACATTATGTGACAACAGATATTGGTTCTGTGCAGTTTACAGTTGGAATTGACTAACAGTGAGGATATGCAGTGTTACGACTCTATGGTCTAAGAAAAATGTAACAGAAAGAAAGTGAAACCAACAAATCAAGTAAAAAAATCAACAAGCAATTTATTACTAGATAATTAAAATGAAAAATCAAAAAGTCACTTACAGTAATGTGTTTTGAAATCCTAATAATCCAATAAGAATGATTGTTCTAATCACAAGTCCTAAATATAGAATGTTCCGAATTCACGGCTGTGTCCTTGAATGTTATGATGTGCTAATGGTCTCCAAAGTCCTGATGTACTAGTAATCTTTGATGTGCTGATGTCAAAATGAAGTATTCCAAAATCTCTGAATAAGTTCACATAAATTCCAAAATCATCAATTAAAAATCCAAAATCCAAAAGTTTATGAGCACTGTTATAATCCAATGAATATTTAAAATAATTCCTCTCTTAGAATTTGGAATGAATTTTCACAACTGTAATAGCTCTTTACAAGACTGATGGTAATGTCAAAACTGAAAAAAGGTCCACCAAACATGGTATATATAAAGATTGGTCACATGACAGAATGTTCTAGAATATGAGTCATCTTAATGGAATTCTACCTGTAAACAAAATTCAACCTTGACCTTCAAATTGAGAAAACATATTGATCAAAACAACCTAATTCAAGGACACTAGTTAAACATGTTTTTCCTGATAAACATTAAGATCCAAGCAAACATCAAAGTGAAGAAACATTTACAATTTCCCAAAATACCTACAACACCATATAAACATCATACATAACAACAGTATCTTATTTTGTAACGAATGTCAAATCTAAATTCAAAATGTTAACTGCACTACAAACAAGTTTTTTATCCCAGTGTTTTGACAATATTATCTGAAATTCATGTTAAGCAGATAATTGACCATGGAAACCCTGTCATAGTTGTCCGTTTCACCTTTAGATTTCACGTACTTGTGATTACTGAACAAAGAGGATGTTATTAAAGTTTCACTGATACTATCTTTATGGGAAAAAGAGGGGAAACAAACCCCACGTCTGGTTGTCATTGGTGCTAGAATTTGCCAAGCAGCCACCACTCTGCCTTGAGAAATACTGACATGTTTGGCTATCAGCTATAGCATACCCGAAAAAGACGAACTTTGTATTTTCCATTCTGGATCTGGCACCTTGTAAATATCAGCTTCAGCACCAATCATTAAATTGTATTTTCTTTCATAATTCTGCCTGATAAAGCTTAATTCATTAATTGCCAGTTATGCATTTCTTCAGGTTCCTTTCTTACGCAATGCAGTTTCTTGCATTATTTACACAACCTTAAAAATACATAACATGAGAGGCCATCAGTGCAAATTACAGGCAAAAAGGAAAATATGTAGACAACAGGATAAATCATAAAATGTTTAATCGCCAAATGCATGGTTATATTGACCTGGATGCCATATTAAACTTTTAGTCACCTGTGGTAATTCTGCCAATGGCTAGTGCCAACATAGAATGCAAATGTCATGGTAATGAGATCAGAGAAAATAAATGGCTTGTAAAATGAGTGGGTGTGTATTGTATAAAAGCCAAAAATAGTTATGGACAACAAAATACTTAGTACTGGAGTACCTATACAGATCAGAATGCAATCAAAATATGTTGGAAATTAAACTCATAAGCCTATTTAATGCTTCAGTGCTTGCAAGTATTGTAAATAATGCAAGTATTGTAAATAATGCAAGTATTGTAAATAATGCAAATATTGTAAATAATGCAAGTATTGTAAATAATGCAAATATTGTAAATAATGCAAGTATTGTAAATAATGCAAATATTGTAAATAATGCAAATATTGTAAATAATGCAAGTATTGTAAATAATGCAAATATTGTAAATAATGCAAGTATTGTAAATAATGCAAGTATTGTAAATAATGCAAATATTGTAAATAATGCAAATATTGTAAATAATGCAAATATTGTAAATAATGCAAATATTGTAAATAATGCAAATATTGTAAATAATGCAAGTATTGTAAATAATGCAAGTATTGTAAATAATGCAAATATTGTAAATAATGCAAGTATTGTAAATAATGCAAGTATTGTAAATAATGCAAATATTGTAAATAATGCAAGTATTGTAAATAATGCAAGTATTGTAAATAATGCAAATATTGTAAATAATGCAAGTATTGTAAATAATGCAAATATGTGTGTGGGTGTGTGTGTGGTTCTTTTTCCCCTCAACTCTGCTTGAATTACATAATGAAATTGGAACTCATGGTTAGGTTAATAGTATCTTTTCATAGTTCATGTCTGGTTGAAAATGCATCCATCTTAACATATTGATAACTGACAGAATTTAGTGTGGTATGTGTGTTCAATTTCAATCCCTACACAAGCAGGTGAAGTTAGGTGTGTAAATTACTCACTCTCTGATTCAAGTCAATAAAACATTCACCTGGCCATTATTGCAGCATTTTACTGTACTGATGCAGACTGGGCTTTATGTTGTATAAATATTTTCCTGCCATGTTTCAAGCTAGAAGGCACCTGTTAGCTGTATAAATATTTCCTGCCCTGATCAAGCTAGAAGGCACCTGTTAGCTGTATAAATATTTCCTGCCCTGATCAAGCTAGAAGGCATCTTTTGGTTGTATAAACATTTTCCTGCCCTGATCAAGCTAGAAGGCACCTGTTGGCTGTATAAACATTTTCCTGCCCTGATCAAGCTAGAAGGCATCTTTTGGTTGTATAAACATTTTCCTGCCCTGATCAAGCTAGAAGGCAACTGTTAGCTGTATAAATATTTCCTGCCCTGATCAAGCTAGAAGGCACCTGTTAGCTGTATAAATGTTTCCTGCCCTGATCAAGCTAGAAGGCATCTTTTGGTTGTATAAACATTTTCCTGCCCTGATCAAGCTAGAAGGCACCTGTTGGCTGTATAAACATTTTCCTGCCCTGATCAAGCTAGAAGGCACCTGTTGGCTATATAAATGTTTCCTGCCCTGATCAAGCTAGAAGGCATCTTTTGGTTGTATAAACATTTTCCTGCCCTGATCAAGCTAGAAGGCATCTTTTGGTTGTATAAACATTTTCCTGCCCTGATCAAGCTAGAAGGCACCTGTTAGCTGTATAAATATTTCCTGCCCTGATCAAGCTAGAAGGCACCTGTTAGCTGTATAAATGTTTCCTGCCCTGATCAAGCTAGAAGGCATCTTTTAGTTGTATAAATGTTTCCTGCTATGATCAAGCTAGAAGGCACCTGTTGGCTGTATAAATATTTTCCTGCCCTGATCAAGCTAGAAGGCACCTGTTGGCTGTATAAATATTTCCTGCCCTGATCAAGCTAGAAGGCACCTGTTGGCTGTGTAAACATTTTCCTGCCCTGATCAAGCTAGAAGGCACATGTTGGCTATATAAATATTTCCTGCCCTGATCAAGCTAGAAGGCACCTGTTGGCTGTATAAATATTTCCTACCCTGATCAAGCTAGAAGGCACCAGTTGGCTATATAAATATTTCCTGCCCTGATCAAGCTAGAAGGCACTTAGAGGGAGGCAGTAACATAACAAAATCCTCCTACTGTTGTGCAAGTAATCTGTATAATTTGCAATGAATAAATAATTAATTTTAATATTAATGATGTATCCAAAATCTGACTTCTTGCTTAAAAGCTGCATCTCTATCTTCTCTCAGTGAGGTCATGCCACTTTTAAGATCATCTATACTCGCTTATAAGTCGAGTCCAACTGCAAACTGCACAGACCCAGATCTACCATTGCACAACGTGTTGGCAGATCTGGGTCTATGCAGTTTGTTAGGAGTAATCAGTAGAACAAACAAGACATACCCTTATCTGCCAGCGCATTATGCAATAGCAAATCAGGGATCATTTTGTTTGCAGTTGGACTTAACTTATAAGCAAGTATACATGGCAAGATGTTATACATGGGAATACAATACCAAATATGATGTATCATCCAATCAGATATAACTGTACCGACCAAATATGTCAAATCATCCAATCAGATATAACTGTACCAACCAAATATGTCAAATCATCCAATCAGATATAACTGTACCGACCAAATATGGCAAATCATCCAATCAGATATAACTGTACCAACCAAATGTCAAATCATCCAATCAGATATAACTGTACCGACCAAATATGGAAAATCATCCAATTAGATACATCTGTATCTACCCATTATTACAAATCATTCAATTAGATATAACTGTACCTACCAAATATGACTAATCATCCAACTAGATCTAACTGTACCTACCAAATACGGCAAATCATCCAATTAGATATGTACCTGGCAAACATGACAAATCATCCAATCAGATATAACTGTACCTACTAATTATGTTGTTGCTGTTGTTTTGGGTTTAACGCCATTTTTCAGCACATGATAGGCTATACATGGCGGCCAGTATATTTGGTGGAGGAAGAACCCGGGAAAAACCCGGGAAGAAACACCGACTCACCGGAGGCTACTGGCAAGCTTTCTCACGTACCCACGTTAGCTGAGCCTGAGACTCAAACCCATGCAGACAGAGGTGAGATGTGTGAGTGATCTGTAAATGCAAGCACCTTAGACCACTCGGCCACCCGGGGCCCCACCTACTAATTATTATAAATCATCCAATTAGATATCACTGTACCTACTAATTTCATTCCAATCAAAGATTTCTTTTGAAAATGTAACCACTTTACATGTATAATAAAAGTGATTTGGGTTCACAGTGAAAATTCAAATTGGTTGAAAGGCGGTGTCATTATACAAGTTTTAATCTGTACATGTTATACAGACCATTACTAAGCTACATACTCGAGTTTCTCAAGCTTACCAGCCCAGACAAAAGGAGTAATAAATCTAACAGAGTCTTGCTTGTGAGTGGGCAGTAGTCTGATAGAATGCTAATGAACAATGCTTGACTGGCAGCTCTGGTGGTTGGTAGGTGGAATTTGGGCATTCGTTACGTAACTTGCAAATTCTTGAAATGCATAACAGATCCAATCACTTCCTCGAATAAATACAAATTCCCTCTTATCCTTTCCAATCAATTAAGTATAATTCCAATCAATTAAGTGTAATTCCAATCCTCAATATCTCACCTCAGTCAGAGGTGGCCTTGTGGGATTTTAAAGGCGGGGGTGGGGGGTGGGGGGGTGGGGGCGAACAGAATTTAATTCGAGTTTGCCAAATCAAATCAATCATGTAACCAATATCCATTCACCACCGTCTATCAACTCCAACATTTTCTCAATAAAAAATATTTATTTAAGAGTTTTGGTGATTTCAGAAAATATGTTGGTGAAAATACTTTTTTGCTACTTGCTTACTCAGCAAGAAATCACGCCGACACAGAGAAGCAATTTAAGCCTAATGAAAGACCATAGCTGGGATCAGTTCGATTTTCTTTTACAATAGATAATCACTCACAATGGGGAAAATTCTATTTTAGCAGCGTGCACTGATTAGTAAAATATAATTACATGTATTTTAGATTGTTTACAGCACAATGGGAGAAGCCCCTGCTATTCTTATGATGCTAAGGTGTGTATGCTTACCCACGACGGTAAGTCCGCAACCCTGGCCAAAACCACTTCCTTCTCATTTTTAGCTATCGCCTGGGAAATTTCAATCTTTGCTTGTTGTTCGCGTGTGTGTTTTTCTTTCCAGACGTACACGACCAACCCAAGCAAAATCCAACTTGGGCTAAAATTGAAATATCCCAGTACCCACACAGGTAAAAATAATAGAGCATGCTTAAAATACAGCTTTATGACGCTAAGAAGTAAAGTGTCTTCCTTGGCTGTCTTCTTTGTTGGAGTGGAAGGTTTTTCTTTACCCATCTTGCAAAGTTAGCTGTTAAGCCTGCCAACTAAATGTAAATAACACTAATTGTCCTTTGGATGGACCATCAAGCCGAATCAAAACAAGATTCTGTCTATATATAGCATCGACCCTGGGTTACTCACCAGATGGCATAACGTTTTCTGGTGGTATGTGAGATTACAACAAGTAGAGTTTGTTGTAAAAGGTATATAAGTACTGCCTTGTCCACTGACAAAAAGAAACACAAGTCAACAAACAAAAACACAGCACATAATTTTATTTGAATTGGTACATGCAATAATATATCCATAAAACTTGGTCACAACCCGATTATTCCCAAGTTTTTTTTTTTTTTTTTTTTTTTTTTTTTTTTTAATGTGGTAAATTTCAATGTCGGCATAATTTACCTGACTTTCATTGCATCAAAATCTTACTTTGTAACTGCGTTATCTTCTAACATGCACCTGCGTATTAAGCTGAAAATGGTTAGCAGATGACAGAATTAGCAAGCTTTATTTCAGTGGGAACGATTATTAGTAAATGGAACTAGTATTTGCATGCGATTTAAGGGTGCCATACATCCTTGTATAGAGAGCTACTAGTAGTAAAGGATGGCCATTGAGAACCAAATGGGAAATGAATGAATAGTACAAGGAGTATTCCGATTATGTTTCGTCCACTTCCGGTTTAAAACAGGTGCTTCCAATGGCCGCCACCATTTTTAGGATAGGCAGCCGCGATCTTGATGATGATGCTTGAATTAACGTCGTGTGCGCCCATTCAGCCGCGATCTTGAAGTGTCCTCGGATTTTATCGTTAGGTCATGACAATTCGAAATAGTTCGGTTTTTATCGTTAAGTATACACATAAAATTCGGAATACTTAAGTTTTTATCGTTAAGTATAATGTATGAGTCGGAATATCTCTATTTGTATCGGTAAGTATAATGTAAAATTCGGAATATCACCAGCACCCATTTTTAATTACAATACCACACATACCCCTACTATACAGCACCTAGTTTTTTATTACAATCCAAACACCCCCTACTATTCACACTCACTTTTTTTTATTACAATCCCACACATACCCCTACTATTCACACCCACTTTTTTTATTACAATCAAAACACCCCCCTACTATTCACACCCACTTTTTTTTATTACAATCCAAACACCCCCCTACTATTCACACCCACTTTTTTTATTACAATCCAAACACCCCCCTACTATTCACACCCACTTTTTTTTTTATTACAATCCAAACACCCCCCTACTATTCACACCCACTTTTTTTTATTACAATCCAAACACCCCCCTACTATTGACACCCACTTTTTTTTATTACAATCCCACACATACCCCTACTATTCAGAGCCTAATTTGTTTATTATAATCCAACACACACCTCACCGTCCAGCAACCGCTTTTTTTTACAATCTAAACACACACCTACTATAAAGCAAATGTTTTTTTTAAAATTATTTATGACAATCCAAACACACACCTACTATACAGCAACTGTTTTTTTTTGTTTTTTGTTTTTTTGTTTTGTTTTGTTTTTTTTAATTATTACAATCCAAACATACACCCTTACTATCTAGCCACCGCTTTTTTTTTAATACAATCCAAAACACCCCACCACTACCACCACCACCCATCTAATGAAAAGGGTGGAAGTGTTTATACACACTCTATACTTATATACTATTACACAAGAAACGTAAAGGTGGTAAAGAAATTCAGTGTTTTTGTATGTTTGCCATCATTGAGGGTGTCGATCATGTTGTTTTAAGACAAGTGTTAAAGCTCGCACTAACTTTAAACTTGTTTTAAAAGTCAAAGTTTTGGGTTTTTCAATTTTCATTTGAAATTATTTATTTTCAATTTTCATTTCTTAATTTTCAGTTTCAGTTTTCATTTTCAATTTTTCATTTTCGATTTCCTTTTCTTAATTTTCATTTTCAATTTTCATTTTCGACTTTTCATCTTAATTTTCATTTTCAAATTTTTGGTTTTATTTTTTTTTTCATTATTATTATCATTTTTAACGTTTTTTTCTAATTTTAATTTCGTAATTTTTATTTTCAATTTTCATTTTCAAATTTAGTTTGTCAAATTTCATTTTTTTAAATGTCCAATTTCAATTTCGTTTTCAAATTTCCTTTTTAAAATTTTTTACAAAAATTTTCATTTTCAATTTCATTTTCAAGTTTTCATTTTTTTAAATTATTTTAATTTTCATTTTATTTTATCATTTTATACTTCATTTGTCTTTTTTTAATTTTCATTTCTCATTTTCAAATTTGGTTTTTCAATTTTCATATTTTTTCAATTTTCATTTCTTAAGTTTCTTTTTTATTTTCAACTTCACTTTATTTATTTTTTTTATTTTTAATTTTCAAATTTAGTTTTTCAATTTTCAATGTCCTAAATTCTCATTTTCAATATTAAATTTCAATTTACCATTTTTAATTTTCATTTCCAAATAGTTTTCAATTTTCATTTTCGATTTTGATTTTCAATTTCAGGGTTGTGATGTTGCTTTCGATAGAATTTTTTGTTGGATCAAACCAAAGATTGACAGAAAGAAAGTAAGATCTTCTGTTCGAGATTGAAAACGGAGAGACTTAAAATATCATAGTCTTCTATAGACAATAAACAGGATGGAGAGAAAGGAAGTTATGCATAGTACATATAGTATTTGTACTTGTTAAGAAAATATTTTTTGTCTATCTGTAACAATGCGAAGGGTATTAGTGCTTACACGTACATACTCACAAAGATACTATCACACCACGCCAAAGCAATGGGTAGCAGTGTTTATATACACACTATACCCACAAACACAAGAGGTCGTAAGGGTTTTAACGAAGAGGAAGAGACAATCACGACCCAAGACTTCTCAACCTTAAATGACTACATAGACGTTCACAACTGAGACGCCAGCAGCAACAGCAGTTACTACTACCACTACCAAAGCAACATCAGCAGCAGGAGTAGGTCTTGACCGTGGAAAAGGTTAAAGACAGTTACAGCCGATGGTGTCAACTTCATAACTTTTTCTCTTTATTATTTCGTTGTTCCTTTTTTTTTTTTTTTTTTCTTATTTTTGTTTGTTTGTTATTAAAACAAAAAACGCAACAGTTCTTTTCAGGGCCACCTATATCTCTTAGAAAAGAGATACTATTCAATGATTGCAAAATCAAATAAAACTTAAATCCCTCCATGATACAATGCGGGCTTGTGTGTGAAAAGAGATACTATTCAATGATTGCAAAATCAAATAAAACTTAAATCCCTCCATGATACAATGCGGGCTTGTGTGAGTGTGTGTGTGTGTGTGTGTGTGTGTGAGAGAGAGAGAGAGAGAGAGAGAGAGAGAGAGAGAGAGAGAGAGAGAGAGAGAGAGAGAGTGAGAGAGAGTGTGATTGTGTTTGAGTGTGTGTGTGAGTGTGTATGTATGAGTGTGTTTGAGCATCTTATCCATACCAAAAGAAAAAAACCGAGACAAAGAGACACTTACCTTTTTTCTTTTGTATATTCTTGTGAAATCAGAATTACAAATGAAATGTCATAACACATCACAAAAGTCCATTTTCTTCTTTCTTTCACTGTCTGTTTCTTTTTAAAGTTTTTACTGGCATGGGTTCTTCTCCAGTTTCTTCTACTTGTTTTGCCTTCTTGAATTTTTTCATGGGTTCTTCTGTTTCTGTTTCTGAAGAACGCTTCTCCTCCTTTTTCTCGATGTTCTCTTTTCTCTTGAGACATTCTGAAGACCAATGTCCTTTTTCCTGACATTATTAACAGGTATCTTTACTTTTGCCTCTTTCTTTGACGATGTGGACATTCTGGAACCCAATATCCTTTCTCTTGACAGACATAGCAAGTATCTTGACTTTCATCTCGAGTGGAGTAGTCCGTAATCTTGTTGGAAGTGTACTTTCGAATGACTCTCTGTAAATCTCTGACCAGAAGTGCGATCTGTGACTCTTCCATCTTCACAGACTGAAAGCTGAATGAGTGTATTCTCGTAGGGTGAAGGGGGAGAGAGATGTCACCTAGTCAAATTAGATTTGAATTATTTACTGTCATGAAACGATCACACATTTCCAAGGAGAAACCAGAAGCCAAGCGACGACAACGTTCTGTATCACCCAACACTCTCCAAGAAGACGACAACGTTCTGTGTCACCCAACACTCTCCAAGAAGTGTTGACAAAAGTTAACGCAAACGATTTTGAAGAAGACATGATTGACCCATATCTAACACCATCTACCTCCAGATGGAGAGAGAGAGAGAGAGAGTCAAATAGTTGACTTTGATTTGTTAAAAGAAGCCTTACAGTGCGGACAAGATCAAGACTTTACGTTTAAAAAATCGTCAAATTGTCAGCTGACCTTTAGAAAAAGTGTATTAGATCGTCTACGACAAACGAGTGCGACTTCCAAACCTCAGAACCTTACCTTACGGACACGCTGAGCTCCAGTATAAAAAAGGAAAGGTCCAAGACAAAACCTTAATTGCGAATACAAACGAAGACCTACAGAGATGAATAAATTCAACCCAGCAACAGAAAGAGGGATTTACTGCGGACTCCAAGTTCAATGAACTCGAGTGCTATGCTATGCCTTGCGACCAGATTGATGCCGAACCGTGTGACATATGCGATGTAGCACGACCTTGCCGCTCCTCTACCATCGAAAGCAATGTCGTTCGTGTGCCGTATCGCTCTGCTACTAACGAAAGAGATGCAGCACTACGTTTCTGCTTGACAGTCAAAAGTGATGCCGTGCGTGTACCTACCTATGGATCTCATCCAGGCACTCTCAAACCGCTCCGGATACCACTAGCTCTTCGAGATGTACAACTCTAAAAAGAATACACGTTTCCTGTGGCTTTGCCTGGCTATTGTGATTTTTAAAGGTCGATTCCATACGTTCAAAGGGAAATGGCCTACATACCTGGAAGGACCCAATCCCGAAAAGTTAGCCAGAGTTGCATTTGTCTACTTGTTAGAAGGAAATAAAATACAATGTTTCAGTTGTGGTGTGATACTTCATGATTGGAATATAAAGATACAGCTTACCTTGAAAATTCCAGATGGTCTCCGTACTTTCATTATCTTCCTTTGAATGGTCCTAAATATAATCCGCGAATTTTGGATTGGACACTTGGACACATCACACTTGTACCTCTGAATCTTAAGGAAGGACGAAAACTCATTTTAGTTCCTTACAAACGACGGATGGAACTCCATAGTTAGTACGAACAATGGATACCTCATTTACCTATTAATCCTAATCTCACCGAGATGTCACAGCTACAACAAGAATTACAATTTGAATGAATCTAACCGATTTGTCAGAAATAGAAAAATCACTTCGCTACGGTCAATTATAGCAACGTCTTTAACGGTTTCATCAGAAAGCTCTAGACGAGACAGCTAACCTACTCTGAGAGATTTCAAGAATGTCATGAAAAGCGAAGAAAAACAAAAAGTCACAACGAGTATGATAGACACAGCCACAGGAGTGGAAGCAGAAGAAGAAACAAAAGAAGTGTTTTAAACTCCGTCTGCTCCTAACACCTTCTTCAACAGAAACAATCCAAAGAAAGAAGGGAGGACAGAAGTGAAAAAGTGGCCAAAAAACATAACTACTTCTACTCCTATCGCTTGCCGAACACGTCAAGCATCGCAATCCAAAAAATTAAAAAAAAAAAAAAAAAAAAAAAAAAATACCACACGCACCTAAGAGCAGTATCGAACAGTGGATGATTTATTGCGGAGCAGCAGCAACAACTACAGCCAAACCCCATAATGGAGACACTTTTAGCTAGCATTTACTACAATTCTGCTCATGCTGCTGGTTACGGAGGAATTAAAAATTGTATCGTGCTGCTAAAACCAAAATCAAAGGTGTATATCTGCAAGATGTGCAACAATGGTTACAAGAACAATTGACGTACACGTTACACAAACCCATTCGATGAAAATTTTCCAGAAGTCAAACCAAAGTAGCTGGCATCGATCATCATTGGGAAGCAGATTTAGCTGATGTCTTTCATTTGGCGGCGTTCAATAGTGGTTTTAAATATTTGTTTTGTGTCATTAACGTGTTTTCAAAATCAGCTTGGGTAGTTCCTTTGACTTCTAAAACAAGTTCAGAGTTAGTGAGAACTTTAAAACTAGTTTTGAAACAAAGTGATCGTCACCCTCTACGATGGCAAACAGACAAAGGCACCGAATTTCTGAACCAAGCTTTTAAAAAAGAATTAAGAAAAGACACATTTATTTTTCATCACTGAAAATCCTGAAACAAAAGCATGTGTCGGAGAATGTTTTCAAAGAGCGTTGAAAGAACGCATTTGGAAATATTTTACACATCAACACACTCTCAAGCACATCGACGTGTTACCACGTTTAGTCAAAGCTTACAATCAATCGTAACGTCGAAGCACTGGATGTGCACCAGAGGAAGTGACACCTGAAAACGATGCGATGGTGTTTGATCGATTTTTTGGAAAGTCACTCACCAGAAAAAAAGATAGAAGTGTTAAAGACCGGAGATTGGGTTAACATTAGAGAAAACCCAATGCACTTCTGACAAAGGTTATTTACCTAACTTGACAACAGAATTGTTTCGTGTCACTGGACAAGTACGAGGACTTGATCCTCCTGTCTATAAATTGGAATATTTGAATTGTGAAGTGTTAAAAGGAACTTTCTCCTTGCCCGAGTTATAATGAGTGACTAAGAAAGAAGACGAAGGACGTGTACGATATCGAAAGCATTTTCGATCGATGAACGCGTAAAGTAGAAAAATATCGACTTTAAGAAGTGAAAGTCCGTTGGAAAGGATATCCGCCCAGTTTCAATATATTGGATTGCATGTCCATCAGTCATCGACTATAAAAGGAAGAACAAGTCACCAACATGCCATTAAACACAACAGCTACCTCTGCTTCTCAGAGTTCCTCTCTTCAACAGCAGCAACAGCTACCTCTGCTTCTCAGAGTTCCTCTCTTCAACAGCAGCAACAACAACCACTGTAGGTGTGGTGTGGAGAATGTGTCTCTAAAAATCAAATCGTCTTCATTTGCCAAATCTTTGTGGTGTAATGTGTCATTCGAGCAGCGATTGGAAATTTGACTTTGCAACAAGGATATAAGCAACTGTGGACTATTTTACTCAGCAGTTGTATTTGTTATCTTCTTCCCAATCCTTCCTTGAACAACAACGGTACCTTTGCCGGCAACGCGTCACTACCTCAACAATTCTTCCAGTCACAACAGCAGCCGTTTTCGGGAACATTTGGAAAAAAACATCCTCTTTTGACATCAAGTGACAACCCGCAAACTAAAGCCATCTAACTATGAATAACCAATTTTATTTAACTACACCCAGTGACAGTTCTATGGACGCGTTTCCGAACAACACCTTATGTTGTTTCGTGGCTAAAATAACTCAGTCTATACAATTACTAGTACACCATAAAGCCCATTCAGAAGTAATCATTTATCCCACTCAAGTCTGGAATATTGTCGAAGAACAAACTACTTTTGTCGTAGAAATCCGCAACGAACAAGTTCAAGAACACTCAGATAAAACTGATCCTGGTTTTTAGGAAACAAAAAAACACCACCAGCAACAAATCCTCAATTAAATATCTATAGCATGAAAATTTCTTCAGGATATTATTTTAATGCTCAACATTTCGTGGAAGCGATTTCAGCTGTATTTAATGATCAGTTTGGCAAAGCACTGGATAAAATTCGTCTAATTGTACCGATCGAATACTATCCAACTTCTCTTCGTCTCAGAGTACGCTGTCCATCACTGTTTTCTCCTAGTTTGTTTGCTGTTCTGGGTGGAAACACTTGACGCATTCGAACCAAATACATTCACAACAAGTATTTTACTTCCGCAATCGAATTGAACGAAGGACTTAATTTAATTTTTGTGTACTTTGATGTTTTCGAGTACAACGTCGTAGGAAACACAGCTGCTCCGTTGGTGAGAGTCATTCCTTTAAAAGTGGATTTCTGCCACAGCATCTTACGATGATGGAGGAAACACGTATCAAGTTCACCGAAAATTTGTACATCCTCACTATCTTCCTGTGAGTAAATCTTATTTTGACAGTGTCAATATTAGTATAAAGGCGATCTTGGACAAAATATTTTATTCTCTAAAGGAAAAGTCACCGTGAAACTACATTGTCGAAAAAGACTCTCCAGTGAATTGTAACAGATGTATCTTGTGTAACGAGGACTCGCTCAACAACGAGGACATGGTTTAGGAGATATGTTAGATATCTGCTTTTCGTATGGTAGCAACCATTTTAAAACCTACGGTCACTCGAGTATTGCATGCTTTAAAAGATGTTGCTTTGACACATGGAAAAACAATTCTCCAAAATGTAGTCATTGACCAACAAAATCGTAAAGACGCGTTCATGAAAGCTGGAAAAAAATGTGTTGTTTCAAACTGGAAAAGAACTCATGGCTCACTGAAACGCACCTATAAATTCGTTTCAAGCTCCTGTCGAAGGCATTTATTCATCTTCTGCTCCAGAACATGGGCAAGGCAAACAGAGACGTCAAACCACTTAAAACATCACAAAACACGCTCAGAATAAGAAAAGAAGAACAGCCGTTAGAGAGTTGGACATTTCTGATTACTAACTAATAATGATGCACCTAGATTCTTGCGAATGTACCAAGTCAGAACTCGATATGTTTGCCATGCCACCGATGACGATGACGATGCAAAAATCACAATGGGTAGAATTTCATAATGTGTCACCTTTGACTACCTCAACACCTATCGAATTTGAAATCAAAGGAGAAACCGAAGATTACATAAATTTGAATTACAGTTACTTGTATCTGAAAGTCAAAGTTCTCAAAACAAACAACACCAATCCAGGTGCCGATGCCAGAGTAGCTCCCGTCAATAATTTCATGCATTCGTTGTTCAGCGAAGTGGATTTGTAATTGAAGTGGTGAGCAGCAGCATGGACACATACCCTTACCGCGCTTTCCTGGAAAATCTCTTGACGTAAGGAATGAAAGCCAAGAACACACATCTGGATACTTCCGTGGTATGGAAACTTGACACTCTGGACAGGTTCAACGACACTGCGTTGATTGCAGATTGCAGACCACAATATTGGATTTAACCACCGCCAAAAGAAAATCAAATAAGGATCTAGTTTAGAAACGATGGATTTGGTTGCAAGACAAGTATTTGCTGAATGGTGTAGATGTACGTCTGAGACTGAATCGAAGTAGTATCGTGTTACATTTGATGGCAAATGTTTACTAGTACAAAACAAACATCGAAGACGCCCGACTTTACGTGCAACGTGTGGAAATGTTACCTAAAGTGGGAAACGACATCAGTCAAACTCTGAGCAGAACGACAGCCAATTATCCTCTACGACATGTGGAAGTCAAAACCGTCACCATTGCCTCTGGATTGGGATCCAAAAAAGAAGAGCAAGGTTTTCCAACGTCACTACCGAAACGTTTACTAGATGGTATCGTCAGCAATGTAGCCCTCAATGGAGCTATCGATCAAAATCCTTTCGACTTCCAACATTTCAGCGTATCCAAGATAGAAGTCACCCGAGATAACCAGATCTTGTGTACCAGACCTTTTAAACCTAACTTTATCCATAAAACTTACTTGAGGTCTTACTTGAGTCTATTTGAAGCCACATGATAGTTAGGTACAACAGCCACGGTATTTCGTACGACGATTATGCAGGAGGATATGCTTTGTGGGGATTTGATTTCACTCCAGACCAAGGCAGCGACGAGGGACATTTCCACCCAAAAAAAGGCAGGTCAACTCCTTGTGGATCTTCAGTTTACACTAGCTCTAGTGAACACCGTGAACGCCATCTTGTATGCAGAATTTGATAATACTCTAGAAATCAACAGTTTGAAAGAAGTGATCCTAGACTATTAAGAAAAAGATGGAACACTAAGAATCTATGGAACTATTATGAAGAGGGTGTTTTCTATCCAGAACAGCAGCATACACAAACACTCGGTGACGAAGAAGAAAAGAAAGATATGGAACAAGAAGTCACGACTGTAAACAAAGAGACTGATGTTTTGCATCCAGAACAGCAATTACAGACTACAAGTGAAGAAGAAAAATGTACAGTCATAAACATGTCATGATGGCCTGAACAAGAACAATATGTGGTCTCCTGTTTTGCTGACTTGGCTGAACGAATCACAGGCCAAGCCAATGAACATTGTTATGGTTGTCAAATCGATCACCACAAATGTTTGATGCTGAGTTCAGAAGACAAGTTTGGAAGAGTATCTGGAAGACACTGAGATCTTCATCTCAGAGGAGACGATTTTGAAAGAGTGGTATAAAGACTTGGGAGACCTTTCCTTACCTCCATTGACTTCTCTGGAAACAAACTGTATCGAAGCTCTCTTCCAACAGAGTACGGAGACTGCCTGTTCATCGACTTACTTGACTGGTATTTTCAATGAAAAAGATAACTATGAACTGATGACTTATCATTAGCTGTGATAAAGAATAGATACCTGGGAACTTCATTACATGCTGACTCACAGTTTGTGCACAGCTTCCTGGAATCCTGTGGTGTGTGCTAAAGTTGAAATTCCTCATCGAAAACCAAAGGATTTTCAAACCCATGTCATCAACACAGGCGACAGTCATCGCCCAGGAACTCATTGGGTAGCCGTCAACTTTCCAACGATCACAGCGTGGACTATTTTTTTTATTTAATAGACTCCACTCTATTCAATAATGTGCGATTACAAGGATCTAATTCTATGGTGTGTGGCCAATATTGTGCGTATTTTCTTCATCAATGTAGTCTTGGATTTCCCTTAGAACATTTAGTGACTTCTTTTGGAAATGAGTACTCTAGAAACGATAAAAAAAAAAATACAAAAGTGGTTTTGTGAACAATATGGGTATATATTTTCTTTAGCCCAGAAACGCAGTGTATATCCATGGCAAAATGATACTGTACTCAATGATCATTCTAAATCTGATTTGACTCCACAACGTTGTCAAACTTGTAAATATGTTCGTGTTTAATGTGTAATACATGAAATAGGAAGGGTCAAAGCCCTAATCCTTCCTCTTCATTTTAAGTGAGCGGGACTTAATAAATAAATGTTGATTTTTAAACCTAGTGTTGACTTGTTTGTTTTGAATGTCTTTTTCAAAAATTCTCTCTCTCTCTCTCTCTCTCTCTCTCTCTCTCTCTCTCTCTCTCTCTCTCTCTCTCTCTCTCTCTCTCTCTCTCTCCGAAGCACACAATCATACATGCGCGCACACTCAAACACCTCACCCACACATTGACAGACAGACAGATTCCTCATGTTGAAACGTATAAAATACGTTTCACAAAGTGACTGCTGGTTAGTAGGAGTGTGTGTTTGAATTGTAATCAAACACTAGGTGCTGGATAGTAAGGTTATGTGTGGAATTGTTATTCCAAAATGGGTGTTGCTGATATTGCGAATTTGACATTATATTTAACGATAAAAATAGAGTTATCCGAACTTTACATTATACTTAACGATGAAAATAGAGTTTATCTGAATTTGGCATAATACTTAACGATACAAACAGAGATAATCCGAATTTTACATTATACTTAACAATGAAAATAGAGGTTATCCGAATTTACATTATACTTAAAGATGAAATAGAGTTTATCCGAAATTTAAATTAACCTAACTATGAAAATAGAGGTATTATTTTATGTTATATTTAATGATAAAAACCGAAGTATTCAGAATTTTACATTAAAACGATACAAATAGAGGTTATCCGAATTTTACACTATACTTAACGATGGAAATATAAGTTTCGTTACGTTATACTTGACGTTATACTTGACGATACAAATAGAAGTATTCCGAATTTTACATTATGCTTAACGATAAATCCCGAAGCATTCCGAATTTTACATCATCCGAAATATCATGATCTAACGATAAAATCAGAGGATATTCCAAGATCCTAAAAATGGCGGCGACCGTTGGAGGCAGCCCTTTTATACTGGAAGTGGAAGAAATATTATCGGAACAATCCTAGAACTTTGCGTTGATTTCCCACTGGGTTCTCCGGACGCGCTCTACAGATATTATGTACTTCTGAGAGAGTGACAGGTGTAAGGTGAAGTTATTTGAATTTGCAACATGGACAATGAAGAGAATGTTGGCATACCTCTATGCTATTTTCATGTATTGTGCCTGATTTTTTTTTTTACATATTGTACTTGTGGAAATTGACAAAGATGACCGCTCCCATGTGCTCGAAAAATCAGCCTGAATTAGTCCACTACTTTTTGGCAGTTAGTACAATAGGGAAAACGAATATGCCAGAGTAGGCAATACCAGCTTCTGAAAGTACAATGAATGAAAAACAAAATATATAAAAGAAAGAATTTTTTTTTTTTACAATTCACCTTTGAAGTCCAGTAAGTGAAAATGACCAAGCGAAGCTAGCAGTTTTTTGAGAGGTGTACATCATAAGGAAGACCAAGCTGTATACTCTATAATCCAAATTGCACCCATCAATCATACACCAAAATAAAGGGAATTCAAACTTCTTTTAAAAATATCTAAGATACACAAGGTCTTTTTTAAATAGCCAGGATAACCAGTGAGGAAAACCTGGGAAATTTTTTTTCTTTAAAGATCTAAACCATGCAAAATACGAAACTGCTGAGCGCCACCTCAATTGCCATCCTATACTAGTGGCACTCTTCAGTTCTGAGGAAATGTTTGATCTCTTCTGTCAACAATCAGGACGTCATCGTCTCTTTCCGACACGAGTCGAATAACTTCTGAAGGGGAGTCATAGGTAATCGTAGTGATACTTCCCAAATTCATAACCGGAGGTGCGCAGAGTAAGATCTTTAATGAGTCCTCTGCGTTGTAAATAACATATGACAGCGTTTTAAACATCAATAAAATACCTGAACTTAAATTTATTTGTGTTATTCTTAAAACATCTTAAAATTATTGTCGCCGTTGATATTAGATGACATGTCACCAAGTCCTTGCGGCGTCAGTAAAATGACGCAACAACCACGGGCTTGAGAAAACATTAAAATGGAGACTACATACATGCCGAGGGCGTTATGAGCGCTCTGGTACCTGACCATAGGTAAGAAGTAGACTCATCGTGTATACAAGTCCAAGGTATATTTTAAGTTAACTTAGGAAAAGGAACTCAGTCGATTTTTTTGAATAACTTGAGCATTGTCTTTAAATTACATATCTATTAAACATAAATTATTATTGAATTAATCGACATTGCTGGACAGCTTAGGCTTTCGTTTACGCAAACATTTAAATGCATGGACAAATTTCAAGAAATTCATATATCAGCACTGTTAACTTATTCATTAATTAAGAATAACATATAGTCCCATGACGATTCATCTTTTTACGAAATTACCCAGTTTCTAAACTTTTGACTGTGCATTTAACGCGATATCGAAATAATATTAAAAACATTGCACAATATAAATAATAACACAAAGCTATATTGTGTTAAGTTCAACGGTTTTCAGAGAGGTGATAGAACTACTTCACGAGTTTAACATAAATCAGTAATCTCGTTGTCAAAACATAACGTGTATTTATTTAGTTTGGATGGAATAGAACTGTGGACAAGGCTAGTTGTGTTGAAAATCACCTAAGAATAAAAATGTTTGATTTGTCGATTTCAAACATCGAAGAAGATATCCTGCTATGTTTAGAAAATATGCAGATATACTGTACGATATGAAGAAGGAGTAAATTACATATTTGTTGCGGATAAATATACTAATTTGTATACACTAAATTTCCAGTACAGTTCGAAGGTCTCGTCAATTTTTACAACATCAGTCTGCAACAATTGATAAGAAAACATATATAGAAATGATGGAAAACAAAGTTCACTTTAAAACAGAACACGATGAATCGGTATATGGAGTAGCTGTTTTTGAATCAAGCATATGAGTGACATAATCTGGCATAAACCTGAATTCATTCGTGCATTTAAAAGGATTTTAAGTGCAAAGTATTATCTGGATGTTTTATGCTGTTTGAAATGGCTGACAAAGAACAACATTTAAGACATCTTTATTACTTTCATGAAGCCAAGTCACTTACATAAATATCAAGCAATTGTGGGAGCAAATTAAACAGGGGGAAAAAAGACACTGAATTTAAAGAATCATTAATTGAACAATCTTGACAAACATTACACAAACAAGCGCGAACAAGACAAAAAAAAATGTCCCTATAGATGGAGCTATGTTAGTCAGTGGATGACCAATGTCAGGGAGACATTGTTGACATGCAAGCATAATGAAAAATACAAAGATGGATACAAATACATCTTTACAGTGATATAGTGTATTCTCTAAATACACATGGATTATGAAATTAAACACGAAAAAGGGAGATAACATACACGATACTTTCATAGAAATCTTGAAAAAGAGCGAAAGCACTATACGATACAGTTTGATGAGGAATAATAATTTTACAAATAAAAGTTAAGGACCTGTTGGTGAAGGAAACATTTAGTACCTTTCATCTTACTGAGACAATAAAGCATCTCTTGTAATAAGTTTTAACTGAACTTTGAAGACTAGAATGTGGACGTGTTTCATTCAAAATGAAACAAGAAATTGGGCTAACGTTTTACCCACGCTAATTTGTTAATAAACTAACACTCACTACAATCAATATTCACAACTACAGTTAAAGCAAGCAAGGAAGAAAACATATTAAAATCATAGATCAGTTTATTCGGTTACTTGACAATTTTCCCATTTGGAACGTCTAAATTTAAAATAGGCGAAAGAAACAGGATTGAGCCATATTACAATGAAGAAAATGGAAAGATTAGAGACAAAAATCTGCAGAGAATTACATGCAAATGTGGAAAATTTATACGTATATTTGCGCAAGATAAAACAATTTCTTATACCATCTACAAAGCATCGATGCAGATTGTTGAAGAGGCTAATGTGTTAGTTAGCAAAATATAAAACTACATTGTAGGTAAATGCATTTCAGAGTTGAAATAAATAAAACAATGAAACTAACAAGTACAGTATCTTAACCTTTCATTGCAGCTCAGTTTAAAACATTAAACTCACTCTAAGCAAGTCAACGTAGCAAATCCATTTAACGACATACACATTTACTATACTCCAACTCAATTTTCACATGAAAACTATGAAACCCTTTAGACAACTATTCTTTAAACCTTGACAGTATTGACTTTCGCTCTGAAAAAAAAAATATTGTGACCTTAAACTTTGTCAGAATCAACTGGTCAGTTTGATGCCAGTTGTGGAATTTTATTAATGCATTTGGTTGACACAAATATACCAAAATTAGACAAATGAGCATACATATTTCATGTTTATTTCCAGATGCGAAAATTTCTTATAGACTGTAAAATACATTTTCCCGAAGATGATGCAGTTAAATCAAATAACAATAGCATTAATATTAAATAAATTAATTTGATCTGCAACATTTTAAAAATTCCACCACAGAATGACTGTAGGTACCTGAAAGATATATAGATTATAATAGATATATAATGAACCAGAAGAACATCAAACTGTATACCAAGGTTTTTCAGAGCCCACACCTGCTCTTGTAAATGCTGCTGACAAATATCATTACAACTCTAGAGCAGGTACTGTTGAGTACTGGAGAACATTGTCATCTGATGAAATGAATTATATGGCAGACATAGATAAATCTACTGGCTGGACTTACTTCTTTCTGCAAGATACTAATGGTCCAACACGTGAAGGTATTGCATGGTTAAATCTAAGCTGTAGATCATATGTGATTTGTGTTCTAGATACACAGGTATAAAACACAACACATATTCTTTTGACATTATCAGATACTGTAAAAACACGATACATATTATACAGTTTCTTTGGACATTGTCAGACACTGTAAAAACACAACACATATTATATAGTTTCTTTGGACATTATCTAACACTGTAAAGACACAACACTATACAGTTTCTTTGGACATTATCAGACACTGTAAAAACACAGTACATATTATTCAGTTTCTTTGGACATTATCAAACACTGGGAAAACACAACACTTATTATACAGTTTCTTTGGACATTATCAGACTGTGAAAAAAGTCATAAAGGTATTAATTTTAGGAGAGCAAGGCTACGACACAGATGAAGACAGCATGGTAAAATTCAATTGTTACATAAAACATTCAAAAGTGAAATTAGAATATGCTGTTGGAGGTGATGTTATCTACTTGTTACAGAGTGACATCCTGATGAAAACGGGTAGTATCGTGGGATACAACAGCAATATATCCAGTGACTCGTTTATACTTAGACCCTAACATCCATACAGAGATATTAACACCCCTATTGCAAAGGCCGATACTCAGTCTGGGACAGTACAATAAGAAATTCTGGAGGATAAAAAGAAGACGAAGTCGGTACAAATTATGTGGTAGACACGGATTACAATGAAAATATTTATATTGTCAGGTCTGATAATTTTATCTGATTCTCACACGTTCAAAGGATCGACGACAATTTAGAAATAACCCCTCCCCCCTCCCCCAAAGAAGCAAAACACCCCATTATTGATTGGAAAAATTGCAGCTGTCCGATAACTGCTCCATTTATACGGTGAAATTTTGCGCTATCAGCCAAGCAATCAAATGGCTACAAGCAAACTACACACCTCGAGCGGTTATAGTTAGCGACTCCTTCAGTGTTCTGCGATCTCTGGAATCAAGTAACTTGACCAGCAGAGAAAATCTGTTACGAGACGTCTACTTGAGACTCAAAACTCTGGAAGAAAATAATCATACCACAAAATTTATGTGGGTGCCCTCCCACATAAGCATTCCTGGAAACGAAAGGGCAGACATTGAAGCTAAGAACAGGCTAAAAGAAGCGGAAGTACAGCACTTTGACTACAGCGTACAGGAAATATAAAGTATGATTAGGCATAAAATTGACTAAAAATGGCAGGGGGAATGGGACAATTGCCAAAAAGGGCGTAGGCTACACGACCTGCAGAAGCAAGTTTGCAGAAATGCTCTTTCCCCTTACCTGACAAACCCACATGACTCAAAAGTCATAAAAACTACTAGCCAACAGGTTTGGAAGATTTTTGCCAGGTATAAAAGAGTTAGGAATAAATTGAACACACTGCCCAACCCAAGAAACGCTCTGCCACATATTCAACGAATGTAATAAATACAGCACAGAAAGAACCAAATTCCAGGATAGACAGAAGACACTAAATGCCCCAAACAAGTACATGGATTTTCGAAAGAGACCAAGCAAAAACATGCACTCGAATATCATAGGGTAAGTCTCTGATATATATGTGTTTGTGTATGTTTGTTTATGTCTATGTCTATCTTTACAACTAAAACTTAAAAACCCATACCTTGTTTGTATGTGATAGTATGTTTGTGTGGGTATAGTGTGTCTATAAGCACTCCTACCCTTGCCTTGCGTGCGCACGCGTGTGTGTGTGTATGTGTGTGATAGTATAGTATGTTTGTGTGGGTATAGTGTGTCTATAAACACTCGTACCCTTGCCTTGCTTGTACGGGATAATAATCACAAAGTAGGTGCTGGATAGTTGGCGGGGGGTGGGGGTGGGGGTGGTAGTAACCAAAAAGCGGATACTGGATAGTAGGGTGTGTGTTAGATTGTATATAAAATATTTAATTTACATTTCCCATAGGAGGCTATTATTTTTTTTTAACATGGAAACGGCCTATAACTATCTACAAGTTAACATTACACTTCCCAATGGGGGCTATACAACCAAAATGGGGCAATAATCCTTCGTTATTTTATAGCCCCAAAAATGGGGCTATAATCCTTGATGGGATTGAACATGAAAGGGGTTATAAGATACCCAAGTGCCACATATTACTACTTACAGAATTAAGATTAATTCTGCATAAATCGAACAAAAGTAATAACATACTCAGACCAGTATATATAAACACCACTTTTTTTTATTGCATGGGCTGTTTTCACGATATTTTTTTCAGTGTGAGTAATTTGCATAAAATTAAATTATACATTATGAATTCAGAGAAACAAATAACATACGATGCTTTAAACAAAGATTAGTAAATATATTTTATCTTTATAAAGAGATAACACCACCATTTTCGTTACGTTATCATTTTAGTTTATTATAATTAATACGATGTCCACAAGATTAGCAGAATATGGACGGACGCTATTGACATTTGATACTGTATTGAATTATATCATAAATTTGACAGGAATCCAGTTTAAGTTAAGCACTATTAGTATACGGTATAATATACAGGGTAAAGATGAATTCTACATAAATCTAACAAAAGCGCAAAAGAAGTATATATAGACAAAACTTGTTTACTGTATTGACCCTGTTTTCAAGTTTTTTTTTATCAGTGTTAGTAATTGTATTATTTTTCAATAAAATGAAGCGAACTATTTCAATTTTGCACAAAGTGAATGAACTGCTTTGAAAATATTTCACTATTATATGGGCAACATAGGTGGGAATAATGAGAAATATCATATTTGAAACAACTGCAAATGTCACATTTAAATCGAAGACGAAACTTAATAATATTTCACTAGGTCCGAAGAAGCCTGCAATATGGTCCAAATCAGCCGGGCTTTTGGTCCGAATCAGCCCGTAATTTGGTCCGTATTAGCCTGGTCCGAATCAGCCACGGTCCGAATCAGCCGGTACCTACGTTACACCCCTAGGTAAAGAAATAGAACAGTCCATAACTTTCACAACATTTACTGTCTATATTTTTTTGAGAGAATAAAAGGAATTGTTAGTTTGAAATTATTTTTATTTTGTTTTTACGAACATTTTTATTTTAATAGATGCATTGCTTCAGATTAGAATGTCGTAATGTTCTGACAGACCCACTTGCGGAAATACCAAGAAAGCTTGAAAATGGCGGTGTTAGTGATGGAGTGTTGTGACGGATAAATAGAAAAACGCTTCCAAATTCTTAGAAGAAAAAACAAGATGCCATCGGTAAGAGTGAGTTACCAGTAAAAAGCAATTTGCATTGTATGAAATAAAAAAGGACAATGCGGAAATCAACGACAGTTATAGCATGTTTCGAATTGTCAGTGTATCGGCTTATTTACATGTCTCCAGAACAGTCGTGGCAGGGTGCTAAAATTCTAAATTAGCTAATCTTTCCGGTCTTACCACAGGAAAGCAGATTCAGGAAATAGGTGGGGGTGAAGAATTGTAAAGTACAAGTCATGCAGGTCATGTAGGGGTTTGTTGCCGACTATTTCAGCATTAGGTGAAATTTACGAGAATTTGATTATACATACCTTTAAGTGGCGATTATTCACTTTCTTTCTCTTCCCTACAGTCAGTTTTCCTTGAAAGATAATTATGTAAATACCCAGAGAAATACATACAAAAAATTGATGTTATAGTATATCAACAGTTTTAGAAGAGGCCAACCTGCCAAGACCACAACATAAATTCTGTTCGGTATCAGAATGATAGAAATTGTTTTGTCAGATCCAGATATATCTGTTAGCAACATTAAGCATAAAGACAGAGAGTAATTTTGGATACACCAGTGACATATTCTGCATCTGATAAGTATTAAACATTTTATTTTATTGTTATTATTTTACTCGCATGATAATTTGGATGTTTCAGCCCTAGTGTCTTTTGCTGGAATTTTCCACTCTCTTGGAGGAATCACCTTCATCTCATAACTGACATCGCATTGCGAGGCTGACATCAGATACTGTGACATAATTTTTCCCTTGATGATAGCTTTACACATTAAATCTTCACCTCAAAAAATGTTACACCAATGTGCCATGTGTGAAACTCAGTATAAGCACCACAAGTCTTTGGACCAAGACATAAGTATTGTCCACATTGGAATAAAAGTGTCTTGCACAAAAGATCTGGATAAACACGTAGAAAAACTGCATCAAAATTTGACTGATTCATCTACCAATGAGGAACTAGCATTAGCTAAAATACTACAAAGTCAAGTCCCTGAAAGTTCGGTTACTACCTGTATTATGGACAATACAATACACCCATTCCTCTCTCCTCCAGTTGAGATTGATACTCTAAATAACAGAACAACTAGCATGTTCAGTCAAGTGATTTCATTTGATGACCTGTTGAGTCAACCGTGGATTGAAACATTGTACCATTTGAGATGATAACATCCACTTTCAGCCTGCTCCACCCCTACATTCAGTGATAACATGAACTGGGAAACAGAGACACCAGTGAACAGCCTTAAACTCCACCATGTACCATGTTATATCAGCAATATGATATGTCAGCTGATTTTGAAACACCAAGAAACATATATAATACCACTGAGGTCTTGTGCTATGTTATTAGAACTTTAACAATTTTGGCTGTCACAAACATAATATAAATTCAGTTTCTAAAGAGAGTCATTTAGCCACCTCTTCCATTACTCTAACCCACCCAATAATTTTGTTTTGGTCTTTATTGCTAATAACAATAGAATTGCAGCAGCATTAAATGATAATACCACCCAAACCGAGTGCACTGGCTGCAGAACTATTAGTGCCTACCACAAACCAGTTGTGCGGATACTACATTTCCCAAAAGGAGACAGCACCAGCTCATTGGGGGTATGTAAACCTCACACTGACAAGATACAGTGATTAGTTGAACCACTGCATCATCCAGAACCTCTCCTTCTGATGAGATAAAAGGACAAAGAAACCGGTCAGTTATCAGAGGTGACTAAACCAACCCAGCAGATGGGAAGGAATGCCTCCACATTCCTTTAGGCAGCTTCTTCTTCCAGTGATTTAAACAGGCAAAAACAGGGAGGGGGGCAGTAGCTTGCACTGCATCAAACCTACGCATGACTTGTATTGACTAAATGAGATTCTGAGTATCGGTTAATCTGTCCAAACTCTCAACTGAAAAATCAATAAATAAAGTAACAAATTGTTAACAGTTAGAGGACCGATACCCATCTAAAATACTGAGTGGCTGTCCCATTCAGTCTGCAATTACAGAAAGAAAACTTCAAACATTCTACAAAATTATATACATGGCAAAAGCACATTCAGACTTCCTCCTTATATAAGAGAAAAATTGAGTCATTGGACAAAACTCCAGTTCCTAAATCTAGATCCAATGCCATACAGACACTTATAAGTATGGTTACTTCCCCCAGAACCATGAGGGATTGGTATAAGCTCCCTTTGTCACAAGCTACTCAAAGTCTCCAAAGAAAACTTCAAAATTGTATTATAATCACTACTGTACACAAACTTGTCCAAACTCCCCACTGAAAAACCAGTCAATAATGTAAAAAAAATTGGTTAGAGTCTGAGGATGGATGTTCATCTGATATGGAATGCTAAACTGTTACTTTTCAAATATCAGCGAAAGACAGTGATTCACAGACAAAGAATGGCTTTATTCATTGTGATTGGAATATAATGTTTCACCAAAGTACAGATATCTCATCTAATAATTAGTGATGTTTATCTGTGGTCAAAGTTCCTCTAAACTGCAGGTATAGTAGTACACCTGTACGGCAATGTTAGTTTGTTTAATGGGAAACTCAGTCCAAAAATATCTGTGTTTAGTCTCCTCTATTCAAAAATGTTTTCCAATTTTGCAAAATATTCAGCATTATTCTTGTATCAGTCCAAAAATATCTGTGTTTAGTCTCCTCTATTAATAATAATAATAATAATAATGACTTTATTTAAAGAGGGTGACACAATTAGTTGCATGGAACTAATCCTCCTTGTGGCCCTCTGTTACATGCATATTTACATACAGAGTACATGTACATAGTTGCATAATAATAAAAATAATAATAATAAAGCATTGATAATAAGCTACATGTATATATGGACATAATAAACACAAAGTTTTGTAAGAACATGATTCATCTAGGTACATTGTGTATATACAGTACAAAAATTGTGAGACAACAAAATGGAAGGTTTGAGAATTTATACTGTAAGTTGTAATGTATTTGTCAAATCAAACAGGTTCCACTTTTCATCCATTGAATTAGATGATAATTAAATGCATTTATATTTGTACTTTCTCTAATTTCCTTTGGGATTCGATTCCAAATTAGTGACCCCGAATATTTAAAACTTTTCTTAAAGAGTTCTTTATTTGGTTTAGGAATGCAGAGGTGGTTAGCTGAAATTGATCTTAAATTGGGAGTGTTGCCTTGTTTTCTAGCATGAAATAGTTCTTTGAGATATAATGGGGCCATATTGTTTGAAACTTTGTGCATAAGTCTAGCCTTTCTCAGAAATATTCGTTCACTTACTGTTAACATTTTAATATTATTCATTGCATTTGGGATGTTTTCAGCATTATCTAGGATGAGTTTGCAAGCTCTTTTTTGCAAACGGAATAATTTGCAAATATTCTTGTCAGAAGTGTTTCCCCAGATAACATTACAGTAGTCTAGGTATGGTTGTATATAGCTTTTGTAATATATTAACCTGTGTTTAGTTGATAGATATGGCCTTATCTTGCTTAATAACCAGAGACATGAATTGACTTTATGACATACGACTTTCCAATTTTGCAAAATATTCAGCATTATTCTTGTATCGGAGTGATTTGGATGTTTTCGAAAGAGTTTAAAGTCCAGAGGAAGTGTGAACTGTTGCTTAATCATGATATCATGTATGCAGAAAGTACATAGAATTTAGGCTGGTTACAGAGGCTTGTATCATTGCTTATTTACCTGCAAATAGTACATGTATTACTTATAGGTAAATTGTATGTAATAATACAAGCCCTGTGGACTGGTGTAGAGGTCATATGCCTTCCACAAATAAAAGAGACAGATTTTGAAAAGTAAATTAAAATCAGCTTGATTTTACATAATAAAATTGATAATTATTTACAATTATATCTGTATGCTCTCCTGTACATTGAGGCAAAATGAAGCTTTCATTTATTCCTAGTCACCCACTGGAACTTTAAGGGACAGACAAACTGGTGGGAAGCATCAGGAAAATAAATATTGCAAAAAGTGGCAAACAGCAGGGTCTAATTTACTGGAATACATCTCATTTTCTTTTCACATCTGATATGATTTGAGAATATACTAGACAAAATATCTTTGATCAATACACCAAGAGGAAAATTCCTTGGCCTGGCTGCCATTTTCTCATTGGCATACTGATTGAAGATATTTGGTCTAATACATTCATAAACTGGGTCAGATGTAAAAAAAAGTGTGTTATATTCATACTGATTGAAGATATTTGGTCTAGTACATTCATAAACTGTGTCAGATGTAAAAAAAAAATGTGTTATATTCTGGTAGTTTAAACTGTTGCAATCCTAATATTTTCTTTTGTCACTCATTTTTTGCAATATTTATTTTCCATCTGCTTGCTGACAGTTCCGTTTGGTGTAAAGAAATACCAAAAGTTCAGGTACTCTGAAATTTTTTTTTTTTTTTTTTTGGGGGGGTGGGGTGGGGTGGGGGGGGGGTTGCAGACTGACAGTAAAGTGTAGAAACTTTATTTTATGTTTGATATTTTTAGCAATAAAAAAGTGTGTTATTTTGGCAAACAGATAACTAAAGCAGTAAAATGAACAGGTTAATCATTCTGAAAACAGAAATTGCATGTATACATGACAGCACATCACAAGTAAAAGTCATAGTAGTACATAATCTGGTACCTAATAATGAAAGTACAATAGTCATACCCACATAGTCACATATGCTGCCCTTTGATGGCATTATGGACATAGATGCTGGAAAATGAAGAAAATATGGACTGATAAATAGAATAAGGGAAAAACTGGCTAGGACAAGTAATTTTTCCAAAGTTACTTGTCATTAACAAGTGGCCAGGAAAAATTGTTTGTACAGCTTTGGATACTTGTACTCATTCTAATGTTCTTAACTTAACATGAAACTCCACTCCATGTCTGCAAAAGAGACAGGGCTACCCAGCAATTTTCACATAAAACTCCACTCCATGTCTGCAAAAGAGACAGGGCTACCCAGCAATTAAAACATTCTGAGACAGTTTGTGCCTAGTGTCATGTACTCTAAAGGAGAATGAATATTTCCTGCAAAGAAGTTATTTTTTTTTTACTGAAGCTCTTCAAACTTGGACTGTTCTTTCATTTGTGTTGTCAATAAACTTGTAACTCAGCTCATTCGGATGCTATGCACTTGTTAGCTGTACTGGTCATAGATGAGAAAAGCTTATGAGATGGTCTGTTGTCCTTTGTCCAACATTCATCTATCCATTTGCATGAGTTTGTTATCAATACTCCTAAACTACTTGGGGGATTGACACAAATTTTTTTACGCACATTCATCCCAAGATCTAGTTGGTCCTAAATGAAAATGGTGCTGCTCAGACATTCAATATGGCTGCAATGCAGCCATCTTGAAAATCTTGTTATAGCTTCTCCTGAACAGAAAGTCATATCAACATGGGGTTTCACCTGAAGACTTTTAATGATGTTTGATTGGTCCAAATGAAAATGGTTCAACTTAAACATCCAATATGGGCACCACAGTGGCCATCTTGAAAATCTTGTTATCATTACTCCTCCTAATGGTCATATCAACATGAAATTTTACTAAAAGACTTTTTATGATGTCTAGTAATTCCTAAATGATAATGGTGCTGATCTGGTGTCCAGTATGGCTACCATGATAGCCATCTTTAAAATCTTGTTATTGCTACTCCATCTGAATAGAAAGTCATATCAGCGTGCACTTTTTCACTGGAAGACTTCTTATGGTGTCTGGTTATGCTTGAGAAAAATTAATGCTGATCCACCTAGTTGGAAAGTCGTGTCAACATTAGGTCTTCACCTGAAGATTTCTTATGATGTCTAGTTGGTTCTAAATGAAAATGGTGCCGATCTGACAATCAGTATGGTCACCTTAGCATCCATCTTGAAAATCTTATTATTGCTACACCTAAATGGAAACTCATTGACATGGGGTTTTATTCAGAAGAATAATTATGATATCTAGTTGGTCCTGAATGAAAATGGTGCCAATCTAACCTCAAAAATGGCTGCCACAATGAACATATTGAAAATCTTGTCACTTATTCTCCTGAATGGATGGTCATATCAACATGAGGTTTTTACCAAGAGTCTTCCAGTGGTGTATAGATTGCCCTAAATGCAGTGTCGCACACTGAGTGCAGACTCATGGGCTTCCCGCAATTTTTTATCCTATGTCCCAAAAATCTTAATTATGTGCGCCCCCCTTGAGTGTGCTTTTTAGTCAGAAAAAAAATCGAAAAAATACGCCTACAGCTTTTCATTAGTGGATGTCCATCCATGTCGCTGTTGGCACTAGCAATGGCCAAAGTCACAAAAGGTGATGAAAACTGTAAGATGGCAATAAATGTCTATTTTAAAACAATGTACTTCTCTTCCTAGGTAAACTCTGCACCCTGTCCAATAACACCATCTCCAAACAAATATTCCTCATACGTCTTCACATGTATTTTGATAGCACCCAATCTGTACAATCTGGTTTTATTCCAGATATTTGGAATGCACTTCAGAAGTATCAGCTTACAGATTTCCTCCTGAACTTCATTAATCAATCAATTTTCCCTAACAAATCTCAGTGGAAACAATTGGTCAACATGACTTTACTTGAAAAGGAAGAGACTGCCTGGCATGACAGAATCAATAGACATCATGATTTTTCTAGATTTCAACACTTACAAACACAAATCTGCCCTTCCACTCTGTACTGCATTGCGAGGAATAATTATGAACGCAAATTAGCCAGGTTTATAGCATCCCTGTGGGTATTAAAGCCAGGCCATGACGTTACTCACTGTAAAAAATGTGGTCAACAGTATACCGACCTCCTTCAGCATGTGGTCACATCAAGTATATTAACAAGACAAATTGCCAACAACTTTCACTGGTACGTGTTGGACAAGTTTGGACTTGAACTACACATGGAACTTACCCAAAGTAACAACGAATCACAGTTACTAAAACTGTTAAGAACTGACATTGAAAGCAGACTTGACAAAACACGATTTCACATGTTTCAGATCTGTTCATTCCAATTTCTCATTCTTGTGTCACGAGTGTACTTCATAGCCTGAAGACCAAACATGTGTCAAAAGCAAAAATTCCCAAATCAGCTCCTACCAAAACTCTCTACCTATATGACCTTACTTTAAAAGCAAAGTCATAATCATTAATGGATCAGTACTGTAATAATAATTTTTTTTTTTTTTTTTCTCTAAAGATTTATGTACAAAGATTATGTGCCATTTTGTATGTTTGCATGTATTTCCTAACTATTGATATTGTATTTGTTTCTTTCTCATCTGGATTAGTGTAATATGAATCACTGACTTTCTGGAATGTTTTCCGAAATCTTCAATGTAAATTGTTAAATGTATCTCTCTCTCTGTTCTATTTTCTATATTTGTAAATGAACTCGCCTTAAGGAGGAAATACAGATTGATTGATTGGCAATAAATATCTATTTTAAAACAATGTATCTGGCAATGAAAACATTTAAGGCTTATGGTAGTCAACAGAGTTGCAATGTAAAGTGTTTTTTTTTTTTTTTGGGTGGGGTGGGGTGGGGGCAGTAGAGTGTCAGTCCCTTCAAGGAACTCATGTTCTGTCATATTTTCTCACTGTTTGAAATTTTGTATTATGGTCTAGTGAAGTGTTCTTGTTTATAATTGGGAAGATTTGTTAACAATGTGAGAGTTACACTTTACTTGATGCCACCTATTGAATAACACTAACATATGTTGTGTGGCCAAGACAAAAAAAAAACAACATTGTTATTTGCATGGATGTATTGTATTCAATTGTGGTGAAAGAATGGTAGCAGTTTATAGCATTTTAAAGTGAACATATTTCATATGTGCAAGTAAGATGTCCAGGCTTCATCCAAAACTGGAATGTCAGGTAAACTTTACTGATACTTTTTCTTTGGCCTGACCTTTTCTTCATGTTGATCCCTACTCAGTATTTTCAATGTCATTTCAGACACGGTCCAAAGAAGATACATGGACCACAGATGAACTTAATCGAGCACTCAAGGTATTAATTTCTGTGAACAGTCAATTTATTTATTGTGCTTTGATTATGTAACATATAACCATGAAATAAAATGCTTCTGAAAACACCAATGGTGGTTCATGGTTAAAAAAATGGTGAGGGAGGGGGCAAAAATTGGGAGCAGTGACTTCTCCCCCCAGGTAAAAAAGGGAAAAAGTAAAATCGTTTGGGGGGAGATGAAGGATAGAAAGAAGTATATTTAAAATATCAATAAATATATCTTTATAATAAATATATCAATAAATATATCTTTACCATGGTCCACAAAGGAATTATTCGTACATCTTTTTTTTCAACACTTCCAAATCCAACAGCAAAAGTTGAAACATAACTTTTTTGTACCTTATTTCAATTTGTATTGGGTGGTATAGTAGAGAGAATTAAACGTGACATCCTAGTATCTCCTGAGAATGAGAGAGGACTAAATATGACTGACATTTATTCATTCATTAGTTACATTTAGATAAGATGGGTTAAAAGATTGCTGGAAAATGATGATGGTGCACGGCAGAATTTAGTCAATACAACTATATTTAGAAGTAAAAAGGATGTTTGAAATTTAGGGAGAAGGAAATGAGAAGAATTTGGTTAGCTCATTAAAACTGGTTTTTGGAGGGATGTCATTTTGGCAATATCTTATTGAAAAGAGGAACCGCAAACTCCATGAGTATTCATCCTTAAGTATTTTTAACTTTGTCCCCCCTAGTATGTTATATCAATACAAATCCTAGACAAAAGCTAGCGTTTAAATTCTTATCGATTTAGTAGATGATCATGGTAATTTAATACCTTTTGAAATGATAAAATGAAAAACTAGATGCAGTGATTTCTTGAAATACTTCTCCTTAATATCCAAAATTCCAAAATTATGGAAAGATGCTATCCAAAACCATTTAGTACATAATAATTTTGATAAGCATGAGGATAAAATAATGAACTTGCAAAAACAAAATTCACTGGTTTGTTTAGAAAGATCTTTTAAGAAAGGTAATAAGGCAACATACTGCTAAGCAAGAAACTTGGGTGCAAGTAGTGACTAAAAATATAAGTAGTGAGGAGTGGTCTGAGATTTATAATTGGGCAAAAATCTGTACTAAGGATACCAAGTTGATGAATTTAATTTTAAATTAATACATAGAATAATTGTTACTAATAATTGTTTGAAAAGAATTAAAATATTAGATGATGACAAATGTATTTTCTAAAAGAGTTAGAACAAAAGTACAAACTTTGAAGTAATACCTTAATCACAGAAGAGATGTTCAATGGACCTCAATCATGTTCAATCTCTTCTGTGATTGAGGTATTACTGCAAAGTTTTGGTACCATTTTATTATACATTTTGCACCTTGTTGCTCAAATGTTGTATATTTGTCCAAAAAAGATTTTTTTTTAGGAAGTGAACAATTGGACATTTGTGTAATTTCTTGCTTATTTTGGCCAAATGTTATATTTACAATTGCAGATTCAATGTGCAAAATCCTTCCATTTATGCTTTTAAACAAATATTTAAAATGTATAAGAACATTGAAACAAACTGCTAAGTTAAATTAAAAAAAGGACCAATTTCTTCAGAAAATGGACCTCAGTCATGAATATGTAACTTGTGCAAGAATCCTTCTTCTTCTTGCAATAGGTTATCTTTATTTGGATTTGATGGAAAACAGGAACAAAATACTGTAATATCCCAAAAGTCTATATCACCCGGAAACTGTATACTTGTGTTTGTGTATCTAAATTGTGTATCAAAAGAGATTGCATGCTATATGCATGTGTGCATGTGTTTTTTTCTTTTCTTTTTATGTATATTATATTTATTATCCCTAGATTATCTGATAACCAGAAATGTTTGATTGTAAGGTGGCCTTGGGATGGTGTTCCCTGACCCAGTCGTTAAACATAAATGGGGATAATGGGATCATAAAATAAAATATATATATATATATATTTGTGCATGATCTATAACAGAATCTATCAATTTGTTGAAATTTAAGATAATGTATTTTATGTATATTTTGCAAATTTATTTATAATTTACTGGTAAAAGAATAACAGTCTTTTGAAAAAAGCCTTTTCCTGATACTGGTGAAAGAACTAAGGTAATCAAAGCAGCATGTAACATATCCTTTGAAGAATTTTAAAAACTCAATACTCTTCTTCAGAAATATTAAATTGTATTTATTTTATGTATTTATTTATTGATTTATTTATTCACTTGTTATTATGTCACTCAGTAGTTTCACATAAACCTGTTTACACTGATGAGTCTAATAAAGAAATAAATTTCCTTTTTTTGGAATATTCTAGCTGTAAACCCTTCAGATAAACTTGCATGTCTGACTGTTCCCATTGGTATTTTAACAAATTGCCCTTTGGACTACAACAATTCAGATCAGTGGTAATTATTTCAACTTAACCGAGTTTTGTCAGGTCAGCTTTCCACATAAAGCAACTCATGGATAACAGTGGATGAATATGTAATGGTCAAAGCTGGTAATAAGACCCATCAGCACAGCTTTAAATGGGATCAATTGCTAATGATAAAGCTCTTAATTACACCTATGAGCACAGCTTCAGATGGGATCAATTACAGATGACAAAGCTGTTAATTACACCCATCATCACAGCTTCAAATAGAATCAATTACAGATGACAAAGCTGTTAATTACATCCATCAGCACAGCTTCAAATGGGATCAATTACAGATGACAAAGCTGTTAATTACACCTATCAGCACAGCTTCAAATAGAATCAATTACAGATGACAAAGCTGTTAATTACAACTATCAGTGCAGCTTCAAAAATGAGACCAATTACAGATGACAAAGCTGTTAACTACACCCATAAGCACAGCTTCAAAAATGGGATCAATTACAGATGACAAAGCTGTTAATTACACCTATCAACACAGCTTCAAAAATGGGATCAATTACAGATGACAAAGCTGTTAATTACACCTGAATGTGGTGCATATAAAAACCCTAGGAGATGTACTTACCTGTGAAAATCAAGATAAGGTGCTTCAGTAATCTAGATATCAGATAAATAATAAAAGTGACAGGGAGTAAAGAGATATGACTACAAGCCATATTTTACTGCAGGTTGTCTCCAAATAAGTGTGCAAAGTAGAAATCACTCGCCGTCATAACAAAGGCAACTTCTCAGTCTCAAAAATTAATTCTAGTCCCATTTTTGTCAGCAAGTTGGAGCCATGCTGCTAAGAGTTGCCATAGAGGTGCAGGAAACTGAAGTAATCCAATAAGTGATTGTGGATTGGAAACCCCTAAGCCTTATGTACAGTTATTGGTTAAAAATAATATTTCTGATACAAAAAAATCTAATAGACATTTATAGTAAGTGACAGTTTTTCCAATGGTTAGTATATATGTTGAGGTGAAATCCTAATACATCTATTAAAATAGTTGAAGGAAGCAATAAAAATGATACACCTTAAAATATCTAAACATTTAAAGTTATAAGCACACATTTTAGAAAAGAAAGTGAAATTCATCATCATTCATGGTTTGGTAACTTGTGTGAATCTCCCAAAACTAAGCAACTGAACAACCAATCTTTACTGTATAATACAGCACATATGTTAAGAGGCAATCTACATAATTCTGGATGCTACAGACACCATAGTTGCTGAGCTGTGTTTTGGTAAATTTCTCATTTGGCATCCATATATATGATTTATTCTTTTTTTCACTCCTTTTAGCGTGATGATCGCAGAAGCCATAGGGATCGAGATGATGACAAAAGGCGTAGAGGCGAAGTTAATGGTGATGATAAGCATCGCAAAAGACGTGATGATGATGGTATTGTTACTACCTCTATAATTCCTATTCCTTAATACATTTTTATACACCTGCAATAAGGTCGAGTGTATTATGGTGTAATGTCCATCCATTCATCGGTCTTTTTACCAATTTTGTTTCTACACTATAACTTGATTTGTCCACCATCTACAGTTTCCAGACTTTGCGGATGGTTTGCAATTGGGGTAAGGAAGAATCCTATATATCTTGGTGTCAAGAGGTCAAAGGACATGGTCATTTTGACTGAAAGACGAAAAATAGTTTCTGCACAATAACTTGAGTTCTCAACCATCTTTAGTCACCAAACTCTGTGGACGGCTTGTGCTTGGGATAAGAAAGAAGCCTATTCATTTTGGGGTCAGATGTCAAGGTCACTGTGCCTGAAAGAAGAACAATGATTTCTGCACATTAAATTGGGTTCTTCACCATTTATAGTTACCAAACGTTTTTCATGGTGTGACATGGGGTAAAAATACAAGCCTATCAATTTTGAGGTCACAAGGTCAGAAGTCAAGGTCACTGTGAATGAAAGAAGACAAATGGGTTTCTGCACAATGCCATTAGTTCTACACCACATACCCATACATGTGACAGAACAGAGCAGTCAGCTTAGGACAGATAGGGAGATTTGCAAAATTTGGTTATTAGTTTTGACTTCAAAAGAGAGAGGAATTTTAATGAGAATAGCAAATTTTTCATTGCTGCACATGTCTTTGACTTTTTTTATTACAATGAGGACCCAAAGCTTGGGTCACTATGTGAATAGTTTTTGTCCATTTGTATGAGAACTTTTGTGCAATTTCCCTGTCAGGGAACATTATTTTGACTAGATCTGAAAAATGATCTGCTTCCATAAACTGGAGATTATGTTTGGCTATAAAGTTGGCAAACATTGTCTCAGGACATATATCTTTATCCACATTTGATGCAGATTCTGCGAACATGGATTTAAGTGATGGTGTATTTGTTGTTGCGTTTAATATGCTTTCTTGAGATAGAGTTTCTGCATGATGCGTAATGTTATTCTTGCCACCATAGCAGATTTTAAAATCAGCTTTACGGGAATGGCAGAATGCATATTCATATCCTTTGAACTTATTTGCAAAGACTGAAATTCCTGTTTCCATCCATGACTGAATTACATGTGGCATTTTGGTTGCTTAGATTTTGTCATTTGAGCATTGAGAGATAACGCACGCTTAGACAACTCGACAAACTTTAAGCACTAAAGCAGAAGCTACCCTCTGGAGAGAATCAAAGTAATGTTAATTGTTTTATGCTGATTGAGCATGTAGTAATCCAACCATAATCAATAAAAGTTCTTTAATCCTTTCAGAATTACTTCTGATCACACATAGTATAATCCATGTTGACAAACTTCAAACACTGAAGCCAACTGATCCTGCTGACAGAATCAAAGGGATGTTAATTGTTTTATGCTGATTGTAATTAGCAACTAATTTGTCTTGCTCTGCTTAAGACAGTTCACAGTTGTGTGATCACAGGCAGTATTACCATAATTACACTCCACTGGAAGAAAGGTATGGAAAAAATAAATTTTTCAATAATAATTTTGCATACACAGAAGATTTCAATGAGGGATGGGAGACACTTCTCATCTCGGGAGGAAAACTGTCACAGCCGGAAGGTTCACATATGTACATACCTGGACCAAATTTTGTTGTGGATGGCTTGCACTTGGGGTAAAAAGAAGCAGTTGATTTTGGTGTCAAAATGTCAATGGTCAAAGTCGCAGTAACTGAAAGAAGATAACATACCCTGACCAAATTTTGTGGTGGGCCTGCACTTAAGATATAGAAGAGACCTATTTATTTGGGGTTAAATAAATCAAAGGTCGTGGTCATAATGGCTCAGAGAAAAATTGGTTTGCAGAATAACTTTTGTTCTAGAGTAATTTCCTTGATCAAACTTTGTGGATGGCTTGAGGGTCTAAAGGTCAGAGATCATGGTCATGGTTAGTCTAATAAGAAAACAATGGTTTCTGCACATTAAGTTTAGTTCAAGACTGCATACCTTGACCAAAGGTCGAGGCCACTGAGACCTGTTGGTCAGTAATCTCCAGAGTCAAACAGACCCAACTAGCGCCTACATAAAAGACTATTAAACACAAAGTGGGTATGTAATGTACTGTTCACAGGGTCTATTCAGTGATGCACAATTTTGTGATTTTGCTAATTTATAAAAAATGCAATTAAATGGATGAAAATCATGCATCATATTTGCTAGCTACACTTTTAAATCTTTGTTAAATTCCTCCTATATTAACATAATTCCCACCATTTTTTTTTTGTCCAATAGACTCTGCATTCTTTTTACCTTTGTTTTGTCCAAAAGACTCTGCATTCTTTTTACCTTTGTTTTGTCAAATCGACTGTGCATTCTTGGTACTTTTTTGTCAAATAGACTCAGCATTCTTGGTACTTTGTTTTGTGTTAAATAGACTGTGCATTCTTGGTACTTTTTTTGTCGAATAGACTGTGCATTCTTGGTACTTTGTTTTGTGTCAAACCGACTGTGCATTCTTGGTACTTTTTTGTCAAATAGACTCTGCATTCTTGGTACTTTGTTTTGTGTCAAATAGACTGTGCATTCTTGGTACTTTTTTTGTCAAATAGACTGTGCATTCTTGGTACTTTTTTGTCAAATAGACTGTGCATTCTTGGTACTTTTTTTGTCAAATAGACTGTGCATTCTTGGTACTTTGTTTTGTGTCAAACCGACTGTGCATTCTTGGTACTTTTTTGTCAAATAGACTCTGCATTCTTGGTACTTTGTTTTGTGTCAAATAGACTCTGCATTCTTGGTACTTTTTTTGTCAAATAGACCGTGCATTCTTGGTACTTTTTTGTCAATAGACTGTGCATTCTTGGTACTTTTTTTGTCAAATAGACTGTGCATTCTTGGTGCTTTGTTTTGTGTCAAATAGACTGTGCATTCTTGGTACTTTGTTTTGTGTCAAATAGACTGTGCATTCTTGGTACTTTTTTTGTCAAATAGACTTTGCATTCTTGGTACTTTTTTGTCAAATAGACTCTGCATTCTCGGTACTTTGTTTTATCAAATAGACTCTGCATTCTTGGTACTTTGTTTTGTGTCAAATAGACTGTGCATTCTTGGTACTTTTTTTGTCGAATAGACTGTGCATTCTTGGTACTTTTTTTGTCAAATAGACTGTGCATTCTTGGTACTTTGTTTTGTCAAATAGACTGTGCATTCTTGGTACTTTTTTTTCAAACAGACTGCATTCTTGGTACTTTTTTTTTGAAACAGACTTCATTCTTGGTACTTTTTTTGGTCAAATAGACTCTGCATTCTTGATACTTTTTTGTCAAATAGACTTCATTATGCATTCATGGTATTTTTTATTGTCAAACAAACTCTGCATTCTAGGTACTTTTTTGTCAAATAGACTGCATTCTTGATATTGTTTTGTCAGATAAACTCTGCATTCTTAATATTCTTTTGTCAAATAGACTCTGCATTCTTGATATTTATTTTGTCGAATAGACTGTGCATTCTTGTCCTTTTGTTTTGTCAAATAGACTGTGCATTCTTGTCCTTTTGTTTTAATAGACATTCCTTAAAAAGTATATTTTATCATTTAGATTGAACAGAGTGTGTTGATATCAAAGTTGAGTTTATTGTTTTAAATTGAAATATTAAAATGTAAATATTACTGCAGAAATCAAATGCAGATTTTTCAGCTGAGGCAACCACCATTAACAGTCTTCCCTGTAAATGTGACCATATCAGAAAAGCAAAGATTTGACACAATGTAAAGTGAGGCTTCATAAATTTAGAATTTGTTTATTATAATTTTCACATTGCTGTCTGATTGGTGCAAGTTAATTTTTGCAAGAACAAGCAAATTCCAGATACAGATTTCCCATCAGGAACAAAGAAATCTGATACTGCCTGTAACATGCTTTAGCAGGTGAAGTGAAATATCCAATGGGAAAATTATAATATTAAATTCACATGCCTGTGGGCAATCCTATTTTAAACTTGCATTTGTTGAACCCTGAAATTGGATCCTATAAGGAAGTTGAAATATTTGTTGTCATGACAAATTTGTGTTACTTCATAATTGGTTAGAAATGCTTCAAAAAATGAAGTGAAAGATATTTAACATGTTAAATTACCTGGTGAATCAGAAAAGGTGTGCATTGTGGAATTTTCCATCCTGGATCTGTTTCCTATTCAACTTTTGTCATTACTCATTATTAACTAGAATCATAATTCAGTTCTTTCTGTGACATGTTTCTTTCAGTTGCATAATGATGCATTTCTGTGTGTGTCTTTGTTAAGAAGTTTACTTCCTTATATCATTTATATAACCTCAAAAATATAGTTATGCTAGCAGACATCATTGATTAAAAAAAAAAAAATATACCAAAAATAACACAGGCCCCTAAAATTTAAATTACCAATGTGTGGTCTCTGAAATGAATCACCACTTGCAAAATATTGATCACCATTGGTGACTTTTGTGATTGATAGTAGACAAGTTGATCAATGTCAGAACCATAGCAGCCCCACTCTTTAGACAAATAAAGACATTAGATAATAAATAATTTGGTGTGAATACTTAATGTAAGTGTAATTCATACACTCAAGACACTTTTATCTGATTGACATTTATGATTTTAATAGACATCCATTAATTTGACTATCAATACAAAGTAATGCCTTGAATGGAATAATCAGAGTTGATGCAACAATTTCAAGCAGGATGGTTTGTGTCATATCATATCCTGCACTATTTACATAATTTGTCAATCTTTTGCAATTGTTGCTCGAAAGCTTGATTTGATTTTCAGAGAGACGTAGACATCGTGATGAAGATGATGACAGGAGACGACATCCCAAAGACGATGACAAACGATCCTCAAAAAATAAAGATGAGGTATTTTACTTCCTTGAAAAATTGGTGTTTAGCTTACTAAGGATGACTAACAATTTTTTGTTTGACTTTTTGTTCAAGATTTTTTAATCTTCTGGGACAGTGAGGGTCACTTGTTGAGTGAATATTTGAAGGTTGTGAATGTTTAATGTTGTTGTAATAGTTTTGAAGTGCTTTTTGTTCTGGACTATGGAGATAACTTTAATCCATTATTTTTTTGTGATTTATTAATCCCAAGAATTGACAGTGCTAGATTTTATATGTCTCCTTTGCATTAGCAGGTAGCATGATAAAAGATCACTTTTCCAGCAAATAGCAGTGATTTTCACCAGCATTATAAAATTTTGTGTTAAAATTTTTTGAAAGTCACAAAATAAACTGCATTGTGCAGTTTGCAGAAGAGACACTGCTTTGCAGAACTCTTTTATTTTAAAGCAAAGTGGATCATCTACCATTATTGACTTTGATTTGCCGATCATAAGAATTCACAATCACAATCTTATTTTTACAAAAAATATGATTGTTTGAATTTTGCCTTGATCTAAATAGAGCATGATAAACCATGATTTCTTTTGACTTTTGAATCATAGGAATTCACATTCACAATTTCTTTTTTTTACAAAAATGCATGACTGTTTGAACAGCTCAAAAAAGCCACTTTAGTTTTTACCTCTACTGGTCATAGAGCAGGAGAGCTTATGGAATGGCCTCTCGTCCATCCATCTGTTAGCACAAGTTTGTTATCACTACTCCTCCTAAACTATTTGGAGGATTGCCATGAAACTTTTCACACAAATTCATCCCGAGGCCTAATTGGTCCTAAATGAAAATGATGCTGCTCAGACATCCAGTATGGCCACATCAGCAGCCATTTTGAAAATCTTGTTATCACTACTCCACCTGAATGAATGTTCATATCAATGTGGGCTTTTCACTAAAAGACTTATTATGATGTCTAGTTGGTCCCAAAATGAAAATGGTGCCAATCAGACTTCTAATATATCCACCACAACAGCCATCTTGAAAATCATGTTATTGCTACTCCTCCTGAACAGAAAGCCATGTCAGCATGGGGTTTTCACCAGAAGACTTCTTATGGTGTCTGATTGGTCTTAAATAAAAATTTAGCCATAGCCAATCTGATATCCAGTATGGCTGCCACAGTGGCCATCTTGAAAATCTTATCGCTACTTGTCCTAGATGAAAAGTCATATCAACATTGGGTTTCACCAAAAGACTTCTTATGATGTCTAGTTGGTGCTAAATGAAAATGGTACTGATCTCACATCCAGTATGGCCACCATGGCAGCCATCTTGAAATTCTTGATATTGCTAGGCCATCTAAATGGAAAGTCATATAAAAATGGGGTTTTCATCAGAAGACTAATTATGATATCTAGTTAGTTCTGAATGAAAAGGATTGCCATGAATGAAAATAGTGCCAATCTGACTTCAAATATGGCTGCTACAATGAACATATTAAAAATCTTGTCGCTAATTCTTTTGAATGGTTGGTCATATCAACATGGTGTATTCACCAAAAATCTTCAAATGTTGTCTAGTTTGTTCTAAATGAAAATGATGTCAATCTTACATCCAATATGGCTGCCACAGTGGCTAATTTTAGAATCTTGTCCATCTAGAATATCAGAGATGGTTTCAACACTCTACAATTAAACAGAAGAATTTGTTTTTTCAGCCAGTAGAGCATCAGCCCCTTTGAGAGAGTCTTGTTGTTTTGTTTTTTTTATCTTATGAGGGAAGTCAAAGACACCTTCATTTTCTACAGTCAAAATAAGGAATACCATAGTTGTATCATGCACGTTTATTTTGTTGCGAATTTTATTATTATATATCGACTTTTGGCATGAAAATTGCAACTTTAACAAACTGCTGATGAGACTGTTTTTGCCTTTGTATTAACCTCTTTGCTGTGGTTGTTGACATGCACCTGTTTGCATTTTCAGGAAAAAAAGGATGTTGAGGTCGATCTAAGAGAGGTATGTTCTTCAAACATTTTAAAAGATCTATAATATTTTGGGCTTGTTGTTTTTATCTCATTCTTTGCTTCTTTTACTTCAGGTCACAAAGTTTCCTGCTAAAAATGTTGTATGGATCTTAGTAGAAGACTTGTCAATGTTTATGAAAAAGATTGTACCTTTGAAAGCTAGTGTATTATTTTATTAGATGATGCAAAACCAAAAACAGTGAGCACTACTAGTGATCTGAGATTTGAACAAGCTTTCTGATTGGTTATCTGAGATTTGAACAAACTTTTTGATTTTAAATATGAGATTTGAACAAGCATTCTGATTTTACATCTGAGATTTGAACAAACATTCTGATTTTACATCTGAGATTTGAACAAATTTTCTGCTTGGAAAATTGAGATGTGAACAAGCTTTCTGATTTTACATCTGAGATTTGAACACGCATTCTGATTTTGCATGAGGTTTTAACAAACTTTCTGCTTGGACATCTGCAATTTGAATAAGCATTCTGATTTTACAGCTGAGATTTGAACAGGCATTATGACTGGTCATCTGAGATTTGAACAAACTTTCTGATTGGACATCTGAGATTTGAACAAGCATTCTGATTGGACATCTGAGATTTGAACAAGCATTCTGATTGGTCATCTGAGATTTGAACAAGTTTTCTTTTTGGAAATGTAAAATTTGGTGTCAAGTCATAAAAATTTTAATTAGAAATTCAAAGTACACTTTCAGAAAGGAACATCCTAGTGATGTCATGATGTACTTTGTGATATTATGTCAATGAGAATTACATTTTGACCATTTCTTGATAAAATTATTCAAGTGTGTTTGAATTAGGAAAATAGTCTCGTATTTGAGGATTGTGGGATACTTGTTATAGTCTTACTGTTTTAAATATCTTTAATAGCGTCACTTATTTGCTAACAGTAAACCTCAGTTTGTGGCAATACAAACTCCACAAATGTAAAAAAAATCCTAAATTACACTTTTTTTTTCCCCCTAATCTTCAGTGACAGCACATATTCCAACATTCTGGTTCAGTAACAATTTTTCATTTGTTTTGCTCATATTTACTTAGCACTGCTTAATTGTTTCCTACAATTTTGTACAAACATTTTGTCTAGAAATTGTCCAGAGTAACAATCCTTTCTATTTTAGCATGATTATTCAAAAAAATGTTTGACAGAGACAAAGTTTCCAGGCTTGTCCGCCATCACACACATAGATGACCAGATAGTTTTCATGCCTTAAGAGTGAAATCGGTGACATGCATCAAAACAATCTTTGACAAGCCAACTTTTTGAGAATGATTCGAGAACACTTTTTTTTAATCTTTTTAATTATTTGCCTGACAGCAAGCATGTGTCAGTCTCCAGTAATTATTATGTAAGCAAGAGATGATAAACATCGCTTGTGGGTGATAAAGTTCTGGTGTATCAATCATACTTTAAAGAAATCCTGGTGAATAATCGTCAGAGACTTGTGCGTTTTACTTCCAAACATGCCTGTCAAAGAAATCTCTGGTGTCATATTATTAACAATTATCACCTAGTCACCTTGAAATCAGTGACATGCATCAGAACAATCTTTGACAAGTTGACTTTTGAGAGTTAGCAAGCTTTTGGCAAATTTTGGAGTCTACTCACAAAGTACCCATATCTAGGTTAGGACTTGAAAGTTGGCAAATCCCATAAAATTACAAATATTATGATTAAAATGTAACTGATAAGTTAAAATACAAATATTTATTCCTATGTGTCCAAACCTGCTTCAAATAATAAATATTTACATTACATGTATCATGTTTTCACAAAATAAATCTGAAACTAGCCTTGACACTGACTACAAGATGGAAATAAAACAGACTCTGACAGTGTATCATGTGAAATAAAGGATTGACCGATGAAAGAAACTGGGGGCATTATGTAACAGAAGAATGCAGTATATATTAAATGCTAAATAGAGGCACTGATATATGTACTGTTGCGAGATTGCAGAGTATAAAACTTGCAGAACATAAGGCATTGTGAGCTGAATACATCTTTCTCTCTCAATTTTTTTTAACTTTCCCATGGGAAAGTACCCTGCAAACTTGAGCTTGCCCAAGCTGAATTTGGGCATAAGGCAAGTGGATTTTGTAATGCCCTTAAGTTCCAACAAGGTTAAGCAGTTGCCTATTTCCTCAAGAGTTCTTTGGTTTCTTCCACCAACAAAGACACATCATATGACCTTTACCTTGAAGACAGGACCCCAAATGAAGTATGCAAGGCATCTTCTAGTGATATAAACAAAAGTCATCTAGAGATGACATATCTCCCACAGCACTTATGTCAAAATCCCTACTGTAATTACCCAATGGTCTCACAGCACTTTTGTAAAGACCCCTACTGTAAGTACCCTATGGTTCCACAGCATTTATGTAAAGACCCCTACTGTAAGTACCCTATGGTTCCACAGCATTTATGTAAAGACCCCTACTGTAAGTACCCTATGGTTCCACAGCATTTATGTAAAGACCCCTACTGTAAGTACCCTATGGTTCCACAGCATTTATGTAAAGACCCCTACTGTAAGTACCCTATGGTTCCACAGCATTTATGTAAAGATCCCTGCTGTAAGTATCCTATGTCCCTACATCACTTATGTAAATACCCCTACTGTAATACGCTATGGTCCTACAGCACTTATGTAAAGACCCCTACTGTAAATACCCTATGATCCCACAGCACTTGTGTAAAGACCCCTACTGTAAATACACTATGGTTCAGCAATATCAATCTTTGTTACTTATGCTAGTATCCTCTGGCCTAGTATTGTAAATGTATATACTATTTATGCTACAATTTGTTTTCATGACATAAGCAAGAGGCCCAAGTGTGCCTGAGATTGCTCACTGGCTCACATATACCTAATAGCCAGATGCTAGAGAAGTTGGTGAAGAAATCTGGTTCAGAAGGATTCTTTTTGTTGAAATTTCTTTGAATGATGTTGATTGCATACATTATGAAAACAACCTTTTCAAGGTTTCTCTATTTTTCATATCTTTGTCCATATTTCAAGGTACACCAGGATGCCCAAAATTAAAAGGCCTGGGTAGGCTTTCTGTCAAAGTTGTTCACATTCTGTTAACCAATTGTTTTGCAATAAAGTTTATATGCTTTTCTATTTTTTTTGTAATGGTGACCATGTTTGATGATGGACTGCCATCATTTGTATAACTTTTAAAGACATTCAAACTGTGATGCTTTCTGTCAAATTTGGACACATTCTGTATTTTTTTAGAACAATAATTATTAATGGTGAACCAGCATCATTTGTACACAATTTTTAACAAAAGCCCTTGTGCCAGAATACTTTCTGTCAAATTTGCTAAAATTCTGTTGAGTGGTTATTGAAAAGTTGTTAAGGATTTTCTAGTTTTAGTAATGGTGGCCATATCTGATGGTGAATCAGGTATCATTTGTACAAACTTGTAAGGCCTTCAAGCTCAAAGACCACTCAGCGCCAATATATGAGCCATCTCAAGTACTTTATACTTGTTGTCAGCTCAAAGACCACTCAGCGCCAATATATGAGCCATCTCAAGTACTTTACACATGTCAGCTCAAAGACCACTCACTTCCAATATCTGAGCCATCTTGAGTACTTTACACATGTTGTCAGTTCAGAGACCACTCAGCACCAATATCTGAACCATCTCAAGTACTTTACACATGTCAGCTCAAAGACTACTCAATACCAATATCTGAGCCATCTCAAGTACTTTACACATGTCAGTTCAAAGACCACTCAATACCAATATCTGAGCCATCTCAAGTACTTTACACATGTTGTCAGTTCAAAGACCACTCAATACCAATATCTGAGCCATCTCAAGTACTTTACACATGTTGTCAGTTCAAAGACCACTCAACACCAATATCTGAGCCATCTCAAGTATTTTATACTTGTTGTCAGCTCAAAGACCACTCAATATCAATATCTGTGCCATCTCAAGTACTTTACACATGTTGTCAGTTCAAAGACCACTCAACACCAATATCTGAGCCATCTCAAGTATTTTATACTTGTTGTCAGCTCAAAGACCACTCAATATCAATATCTGAGCCATCTCAAGTACTTTACACATGTTGTCAGTTCAAAGACCACTCAACACCAATATCTGAACCATTTAAAGTACTTTACACATGTTGTCAGTTCATAGACCACTCAACACCAATACCTGAGCCATCTCAAGTACTTTACACATGTTAGAACATACTGAATATTCAATGTTACATAGATAAAATTACAGCTTTTTTTCAGGAATGTTTTGGATGTGCTGAAAGGATATTACTGCATTGAGAGCATGTGTGTTCTAAAAACACAGTCCTAGTTAATAAGTTAAAATATGTATACTTAAAATCAAGTTTACTTTAAATAAGTTTTTCATAGTACAGATTAAAAATCAAGATAATCCTGATATAAATTAATTTCAGGAGGACAGGGAGAGGTTACGGAGAGAAAGAAGAGAGAAGCGGGAAAAGAAAGACAAAACTGATGGGAAAGAAATATCATTTGTAAGTGTCATACATTGTAATGTCATGACATATGACTTCACCTGCAACCTTGTAGTTTCTGTAGTGAAACCAACGTATCACTTTTCCAACAGTATTGTTGTTTTTGTTCTACATTAACCTCCATTTATGTGAATTGTATAGCAGATGAGCAGGGAAGAAAGTATTCTGCAGAATTCATGTTCTTTTAATGTTGGGATATCTTTAATCCTAAATGTTCTGCACTGTGAATGTATTTTATTTTTCAGTTTACATGTTCCATTATTATTATAGGATTGGCTATTTGTGATTGTGATCATTTGACAAAATTTTGAAAAATGATTCTAGAGACAAGTCTATCCATCATTTAATTAATGAAACCCCCAAAAAGAGAAAATAAAACAATGAAAAAAACTACATTTAAAAAAAATCTTTCTGAGTCCCCAGAGAAGATGGTACAAAATTCTATATTGCATCAGTGGAAATGAATAACGAAATTTGAACCATGTCTCACAAGTAACATCTGCATATTAATGGAACATCTGTACTCACTAATTCATTTCCAAATCTCTAACTCACTCACTCACTAAAATCACTCATTAGCAAAGTTACATGTTTATTCATTGATGAATGAATGAATGTTTGGACAGAGCTGGGGCTCTGTAAGCCATTGGTTACGTAACTCATTATTCCCTGACCCAAGCCAAGCAGCTTGGCAGTCCCCCATAGCATGCATGTAGATGGATCATCTGGGGCAGTGAGAACTTATCAGTGCCTGTATCCCTGACCCAAGCCAAGCAGCCACAGCATACATGTAGATGGATCATCTAGGCCCATGAGAGCTTATCATTTCCGTTATCTCTGACGCAACCCAAGCAGATAAGTAGTTCCCTACAGCATACATATAGACGAATCATCTAGGGCAGTGAGAGCTTATCAGTGTCTGTATCCCTGAAACTCATCGACAGTTTTTGACGGACTCATTTTTAGAAGGGTTACTTAAAATAATTTTATTATTTTTGCATTTTATTCCTTCAATTAAGATAAAATTTGGTAAAGTTGTTCCCAATGAATTTAACTATGTAATGCATATCTGATGACCTTACAGACAGTGGTGGTGGGTTTTGTGGTCCCAAAAAGGGGTCAGTGCACATGACCAATATAAGTGACATCACACAGTTGAAAATAAGTTATCTAGTCTCACACGCCTGTAGAAAATGACTGCAAAATCAGAATACAAGAAAGTAAACTACCTTTTTTCTTTGAAAAATTTAATACACTTCGAAACAAAATAAGATGGTAAACTTAACATTCATAGCTCTACTGGTCATAGACCAAAGAACTTATGGGATGGTCTATCATCTGTTGTCTGATGTCCATCTGTCCGTTAGCACAAGTTTATCGCTACTCCTACTAAACTACTTGGAGGATTGCCATGGAATTTTACATAAAACATTCATCCTATGGTCTAGTTAGTCATAAATGAAAATGATGTTGCTCAGACATCCAATATTGCCATCATAGCAGCCAATTTGAAAATCTTGTTATTGCTACTCCTCCTGAATGGATGGTCATATCATCATGGGGTTTTCAGTAAAAGACTTCTTGTAATGTCTAGTTGGTCCTCAGTGAAATTGGTGCCAATTTGATGTCCAATATGGCTGCCACAACATCCATCATGAAAATCATGTTATCAGTACTTCTCCTGAATAAATACTGATATCATCGTGGGGTTTTCACAGAAAGACTTCTTATGATGTCTAGATGGTTGTAAATGAAAATGGTGCTAATCTGACTTCCAATACAGCCACCACAATAGCCATCTTGAAAATCTTATCACTACTTCTCCGGCTGGTCATATTGACATTGTGCTTTCACCTAAGGACTTCTTATGATGTCTAGTTGGTCCTAAATGGAAATAGTACCAGTCTGGTATCCAATATGGCCACCAATGCAGCCATCTTGAAAATCTTGTTATCGGTATACTCCTTCAAAAGGTAAAGACATATCAACATGGAGTTTCCACCAGAAGACTTATGATGTCTTGTTGGTCCTAAATGGAAATAGTACCAGTCTGGTATCCAATATGGCCACCAATGCAGCCATCTTGAAAATCTTGTTATCAGTATACTCCTTCAAAAGGTAAAGACATATGAACATGGAGTTTCCACCAGAAGACTTATGATGTCTTGTTGGTCCTAAATGGAAATAGTACCAGTCTGGTATCCAATATGGCCACCAATGCAGCCATCTTGAAAATCTTGTAATCGGTATACTCCTTCAAAAGGTAAAGACATATCAACATGGAGTTTCCACCAGAAGACTTATGATGTCTTGTTGGTCCTAAATGAAAATGGTGCCAATTTGACTTCCAGTATGTCCACCACAGCAGCTAATTTTAAAATCTTCTTATCACTGAAGAATATCAGAGATTATTTCAACACTCATCAGTTAAAAGGAAGAAATGGACTTGAATTCAGGAAATTATTTTCGGCCAGTAGAGCGTCAGTCCCTTCTGTTACATATCATCACCACACACATACAGACAAGCACACACACACACAGACAAGCACACACATACAGACAAGACAACACACACGTACAGATGAGCACACACATATAATCATAACCACACAGACATTAAATAAAACTAGTAGTGTGTTAATGGAACATGGATACTGCACCACATTGCCTGAAATACCTTAAACACAAAATGTACCCAAGGTGTGATAGATGAATAGACAGACAAACAGACAGACAGACAATGGTAACAGTGTCATGGTGTGGCACAAAACTACCCAGAGTTTCTGTCTTTAAAATCCATTATCAAACACAATTAAAATTAGGTTAGCATCCATTTAACATCATTTATGATTTAGTCATAAAATTACTCTTATTTGTGACTGTTTGTTGGACAGTGGAGTATAGCATTAACTTTTAGATGCAGTCATAAAATTACTTTTAATTGTCACTGTTTGTTGGATTGTTGAGTATAGCATTAACCTGTAGATGCAGACTTTGCTGCTGTCCGTACTTCACTGGGGACTTTGCAGGTGATAAAAGTTTTATTGGTGTTCATCTTTGCACTCAGTACAGATTCGATGATAGTCAGCTGTTGATCATACTTCCCTGCAGGTCTTGTTGAATTATTCTGAGCAATGGAAATGATCTTTCTGCAGCTGCATTGCTGTGAGGGAGTGTCAGTCAAGTAATGGCCACACTGGTTATTGTATCAGATCTTGGCATTCCTGTTGGTAGATGACAGCTACTTTTCAACATTGTGCCTTCAAAAAGGAATTCCACTTCAGCAATATTCCTAACTTATCGTTCAAGCTACCTCAAAAATCATGCTTTGCTTTTTCATGATTACATGTATGGAGTGAAGTCTGACTCAGAGAAACTTTGCCATTGATCAGGAACTAACCAATAATCTTTAACAGAGATAACTTCAGCTGTCTAATGCAAGGCAACAAAGTGTCGATATTATTTCTTTAAAATCTCTGATTTACCTAACTTCCAATGAATTAGGTTGTTCCCATCATGTACTTTACCTTTGCAAATTAGTCTAATGGCTTTCCCACAGCAATGTTCATACTGACTAGCAACACAGATCAGAAGAGGACCTGGACTTCAGTCTGGAGGACATCACTGAGACCAAAGTCTGAGAAGCCATCAAAGCCCTAAAAAATGGGAAAGCTCCTGGTGAGGATGGCATCTGCCCAGAAGGGCTGAAGTCAGAAGATACAGAAACCTCAAAGATCCTCAGAGAAATATTCCAAAAGATATGGTTGAGTGAAGAGACCCCCGATGAGTGGAAAACTGGAATTAGCATCAAGTTATCAAAAAGGGTGACCTTGTGGACTGTAACAAATAGAGAGATATCACCCCTGCTTTCCCTCACAAGCAAGGTCTTCAGTAGAATCATTCTCAAGAGGATCACTGTTGCAGCTGATGACCTTATCAGAAAGATACAAGCTCGTTTCAGGAAAGGAAACTCCTGCATTGACCAGATTTTCACCCTCTGACAGATACTGGAGCAGATAACTGAATGGAACAGTACTGTCTACATCAGTTGTGTAATGTTTGAAAACGTTTTTGAGAGCCTTCACCGTGACTACCTCAGGAAAATACTCTAGTTCTATGGTATCCCACTGAAGATTGTAAACATCATCAAACTCTGGCACCATGACTTCCAGTGTAAATTCATCTGTGAAAACCATCTCACAAACTGCTTTAGCATCGACACAGTTGTGAAACAAGGCTGCATACTTGCACTTTTCCTCCTCACTCTTTCCATTGACTGGCTGACGAAAGAGACAACTGTGTACAGCAAAAGATAAATTAGGTGGACCCACACTTTATCCCTGGAAGACCTTGACTACACTGATGACATTGGTCTGTTTTCAAGTTGACATATAGATATGCAAGAAAAGATGGATAGACTCACTGAGACAGCCATAAAGATTGGACTGAAAGTAAATGGCAATAAGACCAAATTAATGAGGAAAAACCATAAAACAAATGATCCTATCACTGAAAAAAAATGAACCAGTTGAGGAGGTAGAGGAATTCACATACGTTGGAAGCAAAGTGTCCACAGAAGGAGATTCAGAGAGAGAAGCAGCAACCAGAATTAGCAAAGCAAATCAAACCTTCTTTATGCTGATATACACATGGAGGTCCAAACAACTCGGACTCAAGACCAAGCTGAGGATTTACTGAAACAGTGATATCAGAGTGCTGTTGTATAGCTCTGAATGCTGAAAGTTATCATAAATGATTGTCAGATCAGTTAAGTAATTTGTGGAATGATGGTTTTTTAATCTCTAGCTGTCTTTACCATTTTAATCACCTCAATCACAATCAGCAGTTTAAACTGTTCAGGAGTGATAATATTCCACGAGCTTTAAGTGTGAAGCTATGCAAATCATGACTGTTAATACTGTTTATACAGTCTACAGGATATGGACATATATCACAGCGTCAAAAGTGATCCCTCTTTCCCATTTTTTTCCTGCGATTTATTGAAATTGTGTTTTTATAAACATGACTGTTGGGCAGTTAATGGTACAAATTACTTTTCTTCATTGATCATTTTGTCATAAATAATCCATTAAGCTGATATAAATAATCCATTAAGCCGATATATAATTCCATGAAATTCATTGTGAATTCTCACAGAATAAAATACTGTGTTCAACACATTCAGTTCAATATGGTGCATTCAGGTCTGAATTCATTGTGTGGTCTGGTGTTGGTCTTTTAAACAGCCACTGTTGATGTGGGTTCTGTACTTAATGATTCATCAATTCTCTCATACTTAGTTTTATTGTCTTCATAGTCTTCTTCACTCTCATTCCCATCAATCATGCTTTCATCTTTAATGGGTCTTTCAAGGTCACTGTCAATTTAAGCCATTACATATTTTGAAAATTCTATTAGAGTAAGTCAGGTAATTTCTCATCCTGGCAGCTTATATTCCATCATTTTTATTTTCAAATAACTCCACTATTTTTGGTGGTGTTGAAATCAAATTTTCTTTTCTTTGTTGTCCAGTGTTTCCTCTGTGTATGTGAGCTAAAATTTTATTAGTTGAATTGCATGCATAATTAGTACACAGCTCCCTCGTTGTTGTGTGCCCTGATAACTCACAAACCTGTTTATAATGTGGAGGAAGGTGTGGATCCCATTTGTTTTCTTTAGAAAAGGCAAAAACTGTCTACTTTTTGCTTAAGATATAAAAAATCATGATAACAATTTGGAGATGAAAGCTCAATATATCACTTTTTTGTATCATTGAAAACAGCAGCTTGTGCACATTAAATTGGAATTAACATCATGAAATTCACAGATTTAAATAAGAAATTATATTTTGTAAGATTGTCTTTATCAAAATTATTTTCTCAATCGATAACACAATATGGGTCGAAAAATCATTTTGTAAGATTGTTTTTAACAAAATTATTTTCTTAATTGATAACACAATATGCAATGAAATAGCAATCAATGCAAATGTTGGGAAATGAATACTAGTGGCAACACTGAGAAATAGCAATTAAAAAAGTCCTGTTAAGTTGTTTTAATTTTATTTTTTCATTTGGTTTCAGTTTAATCAAAAAAAATGTGACATGCCTGCTTTTATTTAAAGATGAAAATAGTCAGTCAGTTGTCATGGTAATGCCCTCTAGTGCTTCTGTGAAAACCTAATTAAGTGCTTACTCACCAGCTAAGCAGGATTTATTTTGACAACTACATGTATTGAGAATTTAATGGTCTTTTGGCATGTAGACACAAGCTAATTAACAGATTAATTGCCTCAGCCAATTACAATACAAGATGTATTGATCTTTAAAGAGCACCTCTAAAGCAAGCGCTTGTGTGAAAATGCTAATTTATACTTGCGAAGCCAAAGGCTTATGAAAAATAATGGAGTTTATAATACTCAGATATTACTGAAAGTTGCTAGCATGCCACCCCATTTCCTCTCAACTGTTATTGAAAATTTGAGTCTCCCTCTCTATCTTGCACCCTCACCTATGCCCCAGTCTATGTTTATGGACCCTGTTATCATGTGGGAGATGTATATGGTGGAAAATAAACCGTTTGTGTGCTGTATTAACTATTCATGCAGGAAAAATGTCTTTACGTATAATACCACTCAGTCATAGTACCCTCTACACATACAAGGTTAATTGCACCCACTGTACATACAAGGTTAATTGTACCCACTATACATACAAGGTTAATTGCACCCACTACAAATACGAGGTTAATTGCACCCACTACACATACAAGGTTAATTGCACCAACTATACATACAAGGTTAATTGCACCCACTATACATACAAAGTTAATTGCACCCACTACAAATACAAGTTAATTGCACCCCTGCACATAAAAGGTTAATTGCACCATCTTATTGCAGAACATCAAAGACTAGGTGGTAAAGTATGACAAGTTATCGCATTAGTAGGCGATAATGAGTTAAACATGTAGTTGTAAATTTGTCTTGATATTACAGAGAGGTCGTGGTGATGATGAACGGCTGAAAGGTACAAAAGATGATGACCGCAGCAAAACCCAGCATCGTGATGAGGATGATAGGAAAAGAAGACATCCCAGAGATGGTGATGATGATGATAAAGAACTGAGACGCAGACATAAAGATGAAGATATTGATAGTAGCAGTAGGAGGAGACAAAGGGATGATGATGATCGGGAGAAACATCGTCGACATAGGGATGAGGAAGAGGATGATAGAGAAAGAAGAAAACACAAAGATGATGAAGAGGTAACTTTCTTCTGTCTTACTCTTATAAACTCATTAAAATGCCAATTATCCATTCATCAGGAGACAGGGATTTTGTCTGACTCATCAGGAGACAGGGATTTTATTTAACTCATAAATAGTAGGGGTGTAACAATGTATTGATAGATCAATATGTATTGGTACACTACCATGTCACAGTTAAATCAGTATGTATTGGTACACTACCATGTCACAGTTAGATCAGTATGTATCGGTACACTACCATGTCACAGTTAGATCAGTATGTATTGGTACACTACCATGTCACAGTTTTATCAGTATGTATTGGTACACTACCATGTCACAGTTAGATCAGTATGTATTGGTACACTACCATGTCACAGTTAGATCAGTATGTATTGGTACACTACCATGTCACAGTTTGTATCCAGATTCCTCCGTATCAATATTTTAACCCTGTTTATTAGATATACTGGTTATGGAACTATTTTTGTTCACTGAAAATATTAATTGGTATTATGAAAAAATACCATAACTGGTTGAACGTGTGGTTTTAATGACTTATGGTCAATTCACACAATATAACTGAAAAGTATGCACTGTGTCTACTGATATCCACATTTTCAGTCAACCAATGAGAGGGCAGTATTGCTTTCAGTGTGTTGCACTTGCATATTAAGTGTGCATGATCATGGCCTTGTCCTGTGGTAACATTGTAAAATGAGCAGGCATTCCTTAAAGGTGGGATAGTGACTCAGATTTGATGTAGGTTTAAAAAGTCAAATCTAAGAGCTAAACATTGGTGCTAAAGTTATTATGTTATACAAAGTGTAGTCTGAGATATCAGTGTTGATTCTTAAATAGGTCGCAGGATAAATGGGAGAAGTGTCCTTCCTAGTATAGATATAATTTATAGGTATATTGTAAGTAATGATACTAGTAATAGACTGTTAATAGTATGCTGTAGATACGATAGCTTGGACTATTCTAGAGGGACTACTAGTACTCATCACATGCATGTGTCGACATTATCCAGTTGTGAAAGTTGGTCATTACTTAACTTTAATCTGCAAACTCTTGTCCCCTATGATGGCCATACACATAATCCATAACACATAAAAGGAGAAACACAGTGTACAATGGCCATACACATAATCCATAACACATAAAAGGAGAAACACAGCGTACAATGGCCATACACATAATCCATAACACATAAAAGGAGAAACACAGCGTACAATGGCCATACACATAATCCATAACACATAAAAGGAGAAACATAACGTACAATGACCATACACATAATCCATAACACATAAAAGGAGAAACACAGCTGATAGAAAATGTTTTTTTTTTTTTTTTTAAATGTACAGACTCAGCAAATCTTTATGACAGTCTGTATCACATGGGTTTTCAAAATGGTCAGCTTGGTAGTAATATATATTGATACATATTGCAATACAACATTTTTATCGCAGTATATTGCACTATGATTTCAGCTGGCAATACTCACCTCTAATAAATAGACATAAGTTTTCTGACTCATTAAGGAGAAATAATGTGTCTGACTCATCAGGACACATGGATTTGTTCTGACTCATCAGGACACATGGATTTGTTCTGACTCATCAGGACACATGGATTTTATCTGACTTGTCAAGAGATGAATATTTTGTCTGACTTTTCAGTAGACATGTTTTTGTCTGACTCGTCATTAGACATGGATTTTGTATGAGTCATCAGTAGACATGATTTTATCTGACTCATCTTGAGTAAATCTCCCATGTTTAGGAAATTTCTAAATGTGTACGCAGTATACAATAAACGAAACAATGCAATTTAGTCAAGATGATTAGAAACTCAACCTTCCCCTGATCTGCACATTAAGGTTACGGTTGATGCTATTTATATGCAAACCATTGACAATGTGCATGTTGACTGTCACTTAGTTTGCATTTGTTTCATTTGCTGTACATCTTTAACCTATTATTATGACAGGATTCAGTTTTTGAGACATGTCTTTGTTTAACATATCTGAGAATTTGGGGTAAAGCATCCTTAGGATTGTTGTGTTGTTGTTTTGTACTGCTAGTTATTTTCACATGATGAAAAATCTATAATGACCAGATGTACTGCCTGGACATGCGCATATGATGCTTTTGTGGGATCTACAATAACTTTAGGAAACTGCAGTAGCTTGCAAACTTGAAATAGTGTTCCTTGAAAATAAAATGTTACCAATCAAAGGTTCTGGCAAAGAACATGGTTTTCAAGGTAAATAATGTAGTTTAAAGGATTTTTTTGTCCAGAAGATAAGTAAATCTATCTGAAGTGTAATGTGTGATACAACCAATTCTCACCAACTTGGGCTTTGTCCTAGTGATGCCACGTTGGATATGAAAATCATCAATGCTTTAAGAAAATAATTAACAGAAATTTTTTGTACTTAACAATTGTCTTAAGCAGAGATGTGGAAATATGATTAATTGGAACAGGTAATTCCTGCAGCACTGACAGCCATGCACATATTCATTTGCATGGTTAGCAATTTGTAAATGTTTACTGGCAGTAAACTAAACTAAGCCATTTTACAAATGTAAACATTGCAACCTTAATCAGGAGAGATGGATTTTGTAGTCTTAATCAGGAGATATGGATTTTGTAGTCTTAATCAGGAGAGATGGATTTTGTATTCTTAATCAGGAGAGATGGATTTTGTAGTCTTAATCAGGAGAGATGGATTTTGTAGCCTTAATCAGGAGATATGGATTTTGTAGTCTTAATCAGGAGATGGATTTTGTAGTAGAAATGGCTTTTGTCTAACTCCTCAGTAGTATGGATTTTGCTTCAGTGATCAGTAGAAATGGCTTTTGTCTGACTCGTCAGCAGTATGGATTTTGTTTCACTCATGAGTAGAAATGGCTTTTGTCTGACTCATCAGTAGTATGGATTTTGTTTCATTCATCAGTAGAAATGGCTTTTGTCTGGCTCATCAGTTGACATCACTTCTTCTGACCCAACATTAGACATGGATTTTGTTTCTCTCATCAATAGACATGTATTTTGTTTGACTCATCAGTATACATGGATTTTGTCTGACTCATCAGTTGACATAGATCTTGTTTCACTCATTAGTAGACATCGATTTTGTTTCATTCATAAGTAGACATGGATTGTGTTTGACTCCTCATTAGACATGAATCGTGTTTCACTCATCATTAGACATGGATTTTGTGTGTCTCATCTTTAGACATGGATCTTGTTTCACTCATCATTTGACATGGATCTTGTTTCACTCATCATTAGACATGGATCTTGTTTCACTCATCTTTAGACATGGATCTTGTTTCACTCTTGATTAGACATGGATCTTGTTTCACTCATGATTAGACATGGATCTTGTTTCACTCATCATTTGACATGGATCTTGTTTCACTCACCATTAGACATGGATCTTGTTTCACTCATCATTTGACATGGATCTTGTTTCACTCATCATTAGACATGGATCTTGTTTCACTCATCATTAGACATGGATCTTGTTTCACTCATCATTTGACGTGGATCTTGTTTCACTCATCATTTGACATGGATCTTGTTTCACTCATCATTTTACATGGATCTTGTTTTACTCATCATTTGACATGGATCTTGTTTTACTCATGATTTGACATGGATCTTGCTTCACTCATTGTTTTACATGGATCTCGTTTCACTCATCATTTGACATGGATCTTGTTTCACTCATCATTTGACATGGATCTCGTTTCACTCATCATTTGACATGGATCTTGTTGCACTCATCATTTGACATGGATCTCGTTTTACTCATCATTTGACATGGATCTTGTTTCACTCATCATTTGACATGGATCTTGTTTCACTCATCATTTGACATGGATCTTGTTTCACTCATCATTTGACATGGATCTTGCTTCATTCATTGTTTGACATGGATCTCGTTTCACTCATCATTGGACATGGATCTTGTTTCACTCATCATTAGACATAGATCTTGTTTCACTCATGATATGACCTGGATCTTGTTTAACTCATCATTTGACATGGATCTTTTTTCACTCATCATTTGACATGGATCTTGTTTCACTCATGATTAGACATGGATCTTGTTTCACTCATCATTGGACATGGATCTTGTTTCACTCATGATTAGACATGGATCTTGTTTCACTCATCATTAGACATGGATCTTGTTTCACTTATGATTAGACATGGATCTTGTTTCACTCATCATTTGACATGGATCTTGTTTCACTCATGATTAGACATGGATCTTGTTTCACTCATCATTGGACATGGATCTTGTTTCACTCATCATTTGACGTGGATCTTGTTTCACTCATCATTTGACATGGATTTTGTCTGACTCATCATTAGACATGGATTTTGTCTGACTCATTAGCAGACATGAATTTTGTTTCACTCATCAGTACAAATGGATTTTGACTTGACTCATCAGTAGACAATGGATTTGGTGTGATTCATCAGGAGAAACATGGACTTTGTTTGACATATCAGTATACATTGATTTTATCTGAAACATTGGCACACATGGATTTTATTTTACTTATCTGAGTCTTCAGCAGACATGCTTTTGTCTGACTTATCATTAGACATGTGTTTTGTCTGACTCAGGAGATACTGATTTTGTCTGACTATTCAGTAAACATGCTTTTGTATTACTCATCAGGGGATACAGATTTTGTCTCACTCTTGAGTAGACATGTTTTTGTCTGACTCATCAGGAGTTACAGAATTTATCTGACTATTCAGTAGGCATGAATCTGTCTAACTCATTAATTAGACATTGATTTTGTCAGTCATTGGTAGACATGAATTTTGTTAGAATCATTGGGAGACATGGATTTTACCAGACTCATCAGTAGACATGGATTTTACCAGACTCATCAGTAGACATGGATTTTACCAAACTCATCAGGAGACATGTATTTTACCTGACTCATCTGTAGAAATGAATTTTATCTGACTCATCAGTAGACATGAATTTTACCAGACTCATCAGGAGACATGGATTTTACCAGACTCATCGGCAGACATGGATTTTACCAGACTCATCAGTAGACATGGATTGTACCAGACTCATCTGTAGAAATGATATTTATCAGACTCATCAGTAGACATGAATTTTACCTGACTCATCTGTAGAAATGAATTTTATCTGACTCATCAGTAGACATGGATTTTACCAGACTCATCAGTAGACATGGATTTTACCTGACTCGTCTGTAGAAATGAATTTTATCTGACTCATCAGTAGACATGGATTTTACCAGACTCATCAGGAGACAAGGATTTTACCTGACTCATCTGTAGAAATGAATTTTATCAGACTCATCAGTGGACATGGATTTTACCTGACTCATCTGTAGAAATGAATTTTATCTGACTCATCAGTAGACATGGATTTTACCAGACTCATCAGTAGACATGGATTTTACCAGACTCATCAGTAGACATGGATTTTACCAGACTCATCAGTAGACATGAATTTTACCTGACTCATATGTAGAAATGAATTTTATCTGACTCGTCAGTAGACATTGATTTTACCAGACTCATCAGTAGACATGGATTTTACCTGACTCATCAGGAGACAAGGATTTTACCAGACTCATCTTTAGAAATGAATTTTATCTGACTCATCAGTAGACATCAATTTTATCTGACTCATCTGTAGAAATGAATGTATCTGACTCATCAGTAGACATGGATTTTACCAGACTCATCAGTAGACATGGATTTTACCAGACTCATCAGTAGACATGGATTTTACCAGACTCATCAGTAGTCATGGATTTTATCAGACTCATCAGTAGACATGGATTTTACCAGACTCATATGTAGAAATGAATTTTATCTGACTCATCAGTAGACATGGATTTTACCAGACTCATCAGTAGACATGGATTTTACCTGACTCATCAGGAGACAAGGATTTTACCAGACTCATCTTTAGAAATGAATTTTATCTGACTCATCAGTAGACATCAATTTTATCTGACTCATCTGTAGAAATGAATTGTATCTGACTCATCAGTAGACATGGATTTTACCAGACTCATCAGTAGACATGGATTTTACCAGACTCATCAGTAGATATTGATTTACTCCTCAGTAGAGATGGCTCTTGTCTGACTCTTCAGTAGACATGGACACAGTGATCCAGAAGCCATGTCTCAATCAGCCAATGAAGCCGTCCATGTTTACATGAAAACAATTACATCATCTCATCATCAAAATGTCAAATTACATCACCTCATCTGATCAGCCAATCAAATTGCTTTTCCAAACTTTGGGAAAGCTTTATTCTGATATTACCAGACCCTTGTTTGACGAAGATCTGATTAAACCATGTGAAAGATCTGGATGAATGAGGCTATACATAAATAGCATAAGCATCTAGACAAATTAATTTTATGTGGTTTTGTTTTTCATAATTTGATAATACTGTAACTGTGGTATCCTAATTGCCCACTACCTTTTTCAATTAAAGCAGGGGATATATCATATTTCCATCTATCTGTCACACTTTCCATCTATCTGTCACACTTTCATTTCGGCTATATAACTTTAAAGCCATTTGTGATAAAGAAATAAAACTTGGTATTCTTATACATCATCATTAGAAGTTGTACTGTGTACTACATTGGGTGTCCTACCTTCAAGGTCAGGGTCATGGCTCAGTATTTTAAGTTTTCCATCACCATTTCACTTCCAGTCTATAATCTAAATCCATTTGAGATTAAGGGATTTAACTTGGCCTACTTGTACATCATCACTAGACCATGTGTTGCTTACAACTCTATGGGTCCTATCATCAAGGTCAAGGTCACAGATCAATACTTTAAGTTTTCAACCACACTTTTCCTTTTGTTCTATAAGTAGACCCATTTAAGATTAATGAGTGAATCTGTTTGTACTAACACATCATCACTAAAAGGTGTTTTGTTTGCCATAACAGAGCTCCTATCCTTAGGGTCAAGGTAATGGTTCAGTATTTAAATTTTCCATTACACTTTTCTTTTGGCTTTGTAACTTTAGAGATGTTTGAGATTAAAGTATGTAACTTGGTATACTTATACATCATAACTACAAGATATGCCAAGTACCCCATTATGGTTTTATTTTGAAGGTCAAGAAACAGCTCCATATTTGAATTTTCTGGCTTACTTTCCACTAATTATTTTGGAGCCTTTTTGAGATCAAGGGATGAAACTTGGCATACTTATATATATATATATATATATATATATATATATATATATATAATCTTGAACAGATGTGTTGTGGACCACCTTGCGGTTCCTTTATGAAAGGTCAAGGTCTTGGTTCGGTATTTTTAGTTGTCGATCACACGGTCTCTTTCAGTCAGTAACTTTAAAGCTGTTTCAGATAAGAGGATACAACTGGCATATATATTTGTCACCATTCCATTCTATAATGTTAGTTCCATTTGGGATGAAGGGATAAAACTTGCTATATATATCATCAGTAAAATGTGTGTCACATGGTTGGAGGGGTATTTCAAGGTCACAGGTCAGTATTTTAGGTTTCAGTGTCACATTTACCATTCTGTATTCTAACCTTAGAGCTGTTTAAGCTAAATGAATGAAGCATGGTATCCTCATATATTGCTATATTGCATGTTTTGGATCTTATTCTGAAAGTCAAGATCACAGGTCAATATTTTAAGATTTCTTTTATCTCTGCTTTATATCAAATGCTGTTTGATGTACAGGGATGAACCATGGTACACATATGCTGTTTGATGTACAGGGATGAACCATGGTACACATATGCTGTTTAATGTACAGGGATGAACCATGGTACACATATGCTGTTTGATGTACAGGGATGAACCATGGTACACATATGCTGTTTGATGTACAGGGATGAACCATGGTACACATATGCTGTTTGATGTACAGGGATGAACCATGGTACACATTTGCTTCTTAGTTTGATAGCATCTCACGTATCACAGTCAAGGTCTCATCTTCAAGGTCAAGGTCACTGATTATTTTTAAAACTTTTTCTGCACTTTTCCTCTATTGCCTTTTTGAGATAATGCAATGAAACTTCATTACTTTCCATGTCTGCCCAGTAACTTCACAGTTTTGTCTTAAAAGTCAGAGTGAGATTCAAAATTCACTAAATTTGCTTGTTATATTTGCATTGAAGTAATTTTTTGTGCTTGGTTTAACTCCAACTACAGTATAAAAATAATTCATATGTGTTTTATATTTTTTATGGTAAATTTCAATGGAATAGCCTTCAAAATTTCCATTTTTGCAGGAGGAGAGAGAAAGGCAGAGGCATGAGCGAAGAGAAAGGCGGGAAAAAGGAGGAGAGAGGAGTCATAGCAAAAAAGATAGAGATGAGGTAACATAATTGTTTGAAGAGTATTGGATAGCATATCTCGTGCTTTTTATGCAAAATAATTATGGTTCCACTGCAATAGGAACATAGTGTCTGACCATGATATAGGACATATTGTTTTGCTGCTGTCCATCCACACATCCATACATCCACACATCCATCCATACATCCACACTTCCATACATACATCCACACATCCATACATACATCCATACATCCACACATCCATACATACATCCACACATCCATACATACATCCACACTTCCATACATACATCCCAAATCAATTTAGTGTGACACAGAAACTCTTTAACTTAGAGCCATGAAATTGTACACATTTTATGATGGTCATACATAGATTTTCAGGTCACTTACATGAGTGTTTGTCAGCAGTGAGGGCATGTGTATTTTGCAGTCACAAATCTAGTTTAATACTACAGCAGAGGATGTTGTGAATTCACTATTATCATTTAGGTACCCATGCTACCAGGAAATCAGGAGAAAGAATAGCTTCTTTTCAGTTCAGGAAAAGCCCTTTAATTTTGCAAATATTAATCAAAGTTGGGAGGGAAAAAAGGGAATTTGCAGCCACCACTTGATGACAGAAAAAATATGTTATTGAGTTCTTACTGGAAATTTTGGAGGTTGTAGAACTCTTCAGTTAATTGATATGCAATTGCTGTATAGATCATTTGGATGCTTGCCCTGAATATATTTGTATAGTTAATCCAAACACTTTTGCAATCAGATTGGTCATTTGACTTGTTACCTATTACTACTCTCCATATTGGTATCTTTTCTTATGTAGAAGATAAAAAGACCAGCCTAGCATAACACTGCACCAACATGTCTGTGACGTGTCTTCTTGGTAAATGTTCGAGAAAAATAATAAAGCTTATCTTCCCCAGTTCTCCTTTTGATATGTAAAGTTAACGAAATGTATTGTGATAAATCTGCACTGGAAACACTGTGTTAAGCATTATTGTCAATAGTGACCGTCAATGCCCTCAATTCACCTTTTACTATCATACCTTGCTAAATACTAAATACACAAAAATCTGCTGACTGTTGGGGCAATTTGCAGTGCAGAATCACATGCTCTTGGTGTTTTTGACAATGACTGCATTTAAAATATAGAGTCCATAGTCAGATTACATTGAAAATAGATGTTATGGCACCAATAAGACATAAGCAAGATTCAGGAAAACCACTTGTCCTGTCAGCTTGACCACTTAAAATTTGGCTGTGCCAAGGCTCTGAAGTTCAACATTGCTTAACATCTAGTGTATGTCAGTTATCGATTATTTTTGCTTATTTTTTCTACTTGTAAGTCCAGAACATTTTGAAAAGGAAGCTGACTCAGGTTTTTACACAGGCTGCCAATACAAACTTTATTCTAAAATGGGTTCAGATCATGAAAATATTCTGTTCAGAGTGAAGCAGGTTTAAAACCCTTTTTGTTTCAAGCTTGCTAGTGGTTTTTAGTAAGAGTATAAGTAGTGTAGTGTTGGACGTAAGTGTACTGTATTGAGTAAAGCAGTGACAGGGACGAATATCTGTTGAAACTCACTCAAAGGACGAGTGCTTGGTTTCTCTGCATAAACGGATTTTTTAAATTTAAAAATTAAGACCTTTTTATACAAAGGTGTATAATAATTAAGGGTTTCTTGTCAAAAACCTTTTACTAAAATACTTTCTTCGTACCAATATATGCAGTTAAACAGAGTATAGTTAAGATTTTATTCTGTACATTTTAATGAGTTTCATGCAAATTATATGAAATTTGATAGTTATACTCATATGGTGATATACTCAGTGGTTTTGTGCATGGTCATATGTCTGATTCAGATGTTATGGGAGAGTCTCAAAATAGAAATGGCTTTTGATTTTAAAAATGCATATTTTCTAAGTCAAATTTTTTAAAATTCCATTCAGTAAGGGCCGTAAGTGAACCTTGAAAAATCAATTTCATACAGGAAAAAAGCTGGAAAAGACCTGGAAATTTTTGTTTCAAAAAGTGTTGGAAACCCAGTGCAACAAAATAGGTCTATTGCAGTGCCTTTTTTTGTAGTCATGGTAGAAGTAATTAAGAATTTTTTTGACTGAATAGAGAACTTTTAATTTAAACTCTACTTCCGAATATGGGTCAGTTTTTTCACATAATCCTGCATAAAGTGCAGTGTATTTAAGAACATTGACTTTATTCAGTTTACTGTATTTTTTCTGTTGTAAAACCTCAGGCCTTACAGATGAAAAAATGACCTCAGTTTTCTCCTGCTGGTGGGCTATCTTGACCCCAGTATATGAAATCCTGGCCTGAATACTAAAGTTAAATGTTTGCTATAAAGTTTTTCCGTCTTGAAACACTCTTGTTCTTGGGTCAGTAAGAAGAAAACATGTGACAGTCATGTAGAGCTCTTGATTAGAAAGTTGATAATATGGTGGGAGAATTTAAAAGTACATTTTGTTTAGGATGAGGAAAGACGTAGAAGACATGAAGGAAATAAAGAAAGAAGGAAGGATGATGACAGAAGGAAAGAAAATGACAGGGATAAAAGGAAAGATAGAGATGACAGAGGGCACAGAAAGGACAAGTTAGTATTTTTTTATTATTAAGGACAAGTTATTATTTTTTTATTATTAAGGATAAGTTAGTATTTTTTTTATCAATAAGCATTTTATTTCAAATTCATTAGGACCCCAAATATAGATGCAGAAGTCTTACTTATAGTAATCACATTTTTCAGCCATCTGTCTGTCTGTCTGTCAAGATTACTTTCACATTATTACATCATTACATTTTCATTAAACTTATAAAGCTTGAACTGTGATTTTAAATTTTATATGCATGATAGGAAAGAGCATTTGAGTGGGATATATACTGAAATAAAAAAAGATGCTTTATTATATTTCTGTATGTTTTACCTTGAATGTAGGCATTACTTTTTAAATGTGTAATACACAGATTTAAATATATTTGTGATATTCTAGAGACAAATATGATAAAAGGTAATCAATAAAGTATTTAATTACATTACAGAAAGTAAATTAAATGTAATCTAATCAATCAGTTAACTCTGCCCCAAAATATGTGTAATTGTGATTGCAAAAGTAATTGTAATTTATTTAATTGAAAAAATTTAGTTTATTGATTTAGACCACAACTGCTGTCTAGATTACTTTATGGCATTTTTCAGAACCTGTATTATCAACATTATCAACATTATTGGAATAACTGATTTTATACAAATATTTCCTACACACTACTTTTTTTCAATATTTTAGGAATGAAGATGAGGGTTCTAGAAAATCAGATGATGTAAGTATTTTTTTTTAGCTGTACTGATCGAAGACCACAGGAGCATATGTCATTCACTTGTGTCCATCGTCTATTTGCAGTTGTTTGTTATTGCTTCTGAAAAAAAACTTCTTAGAGGAAAGTCATGAAACTTGGCAGTTTCATCCAAAAGTTTTCTTTGTTTTAGATGCAAATGGTACCCATTGGACATCCATTATGGTTATCATGGTGGCTATCTTGAAATTTTTTTTATCATTACTCCAGAAGAATGGATGGTCATATTGACATGAGGTTTTAACTAAAAGACTTTTTCGACTTATAGAATGATCTTAAATGAAAATGGTACCAATCTGGCATTGAACATGGCCACCAAGATGGTCATCTAAATCAAGAAAATCTTGTTATCACAATTTCCTTTGAAGGGATGGTCATATTGACATGTGGTTATCAATAAAAGACTTCTTATCATATATAATTGTCCAGAACAAAATGTTTTGAATATGACCTCAGTATGGCTGCCACAGCGGTTCTCATGAATATCTTGTTATGACTACTCCTTCTGAATGGATGGTTATATCAGTATGGGGTTTTCTTTAAATAGATGGTCATATCAACATGTGGTTTTCTTGTTAAATGGATGGCCAGATCAACATGGGGTTTTCTTTAAATGGATGGTCATATCAACATGGGTTTGTTTTTAAATGGATGGTCATATCAGCATGGGGTTTTCTATAAATGGATGGTCATTAGAACATGGGTGTTTTTTTTAAATGGATGGTCATATCAGCATGGGGTTTTCTTTAAATGGATGGTAATATAAAAATGGGGTTTTCTTGTTAAATGGATGGTCATATCAACATGGGGTTTTCTTTAGATGGATGGTCATATAAACATTGGGTTTTCTTTACATGGATGGTCATATTAGCATGGGGTTTTCTTTAAATGGATGGTCATATCAACATGGGGTTTTCTTTAAATGGATGTTCATATCAGCATGGGATTTTCTTTAAAACACTTCATGGAGAATATAGTTGGTCATATATAAAAATGACTCTGATCTGACCTCCATAATTGCTGCCTTGGTGATCATCTTCGAAATCTTAAGGCTTCTTCTCAGAATCTGTGGTTTTATTGACATAGGCTTTTCATTAAAACACTATAACAGTATGTAGCAGGTCCTGAATGAAAGTGGTGCTGACTTGACTTCCAACATGGCAACCATAGTGGTGATCTCAAAACTCACTGTTTCTCTTGAAAGAATGGGGTAATTGACATCATATTTTCACCTCTTTGGTTCTGGATCATCATGGTGCTGATCAGACATGTCACCAATATGTTTGTGCTGCTGTAAAAAAGTTTGAAAACTACACCTTCTTGACCTGGAGGTCGTGTCAAAAGTAACTGCTTGCTTTTCAATACTTCGTTGAGCTTATGAATGCAGCCACTTGTGCATATACAAATGAATTTTGACCAGACTTTGTAGTTAGTTGCATTTCAATAAACAAGTTGATAGTCAGCACTCTGACATTGATTTCCAGGTCAATGATCAGTTTTTTTTTTATCTGTGATGGACTTGTAAGCATGATAACACAAACAAATATGTGTGATTTTTATGAAACACAGTTTGCGGATATGTCTGAATAATACCTTGAATTATGCCAGTTCAGTAACGTGGGTTTTTAAAAATATATTAATTAAGAATTAAAGTAAACTTTGCATGTGCATGTTTGTATGTTTGTATATCTAGACAGTATCCGAAGCAACTTCTGGAATCTTCTATTCATGATATCAGGTTCAAGGTCAAAGGCCATGACAAAGATTTATTAAATGCATAAAAGTTGTGAACATGTTAACTCAGACATATAAGAAAATATTTTTGTTAACAAATTTGGTATATTGGAGTATTTTAAGAATATCTGTGATGATTTCAGTACACAGCAAGTGAAAATGATGAAACAAGGAAAGAAACAGACTCTTCTTACAAATTCTTTTCTGCCAGAAGATTGTCGGTCCCTTCAGTGGACTCTTGTTATACATGTACATATGGTAACCTTTTACATATGGGTTTATGTAGAATCTGGATCAGATAATCTTGATGAAAATGTTCCATAGTCTTTATCTTAGACTAAGCTCAGTTAAATTTGTATATGTTTACTTTCAAATTCTTACTTTTTTATTAATAGAAAAGACCAGGTTTTCTTTATTCCTAATACTGGACCTGCATATTTTATGTGTAGCATGTAGCAGAATAAGTTAATATAAGTTTATCATCCATCTATCTGTCAGTACATTGATCACACTTACATTGTAAGCATGATATCTCAAAAACCATGAAATCAAACCAGATCAAATTGAACCTGTAGATAGCTTGAATTTTATGACCTGATTACATTCAGGTCATTGTGACTTTAATTTAACCTTTTTACACATTTTTGAATTTTTTGGACTTGTACTTTTTTGGGTCTAAACTTTTTGGACAAAAGCCTTGCAAACACATTTAAGAAAAATGACTTAAATTGAGATAGACACATGGAATTTTGTTGGCACCATGTATTCGACATAATATCCACACATGCCTTAATAGGTGCACACTTCATTTTGGTCAAACAATGTTGGGATTACAATAGACAATTCTGAGTGCACCTGTCTCAATCCCAGCATGCCCCATAGGAGGGAGGCTGCTTCTAAAATCCACTTAGAACATCATGTTTTTTTTCTCCAGAATCTACCAGCATGAATACTCATTACCACTTAATTGGGCATGAACCTGGTGTGTCATTACCACTTAATTGGGCATGAACCTGGTGTGTCATTACTACTTAATTTGGCATGAATACCTGGTGTGTCATTACTACTTAATTGGGCATGAATACCTGGTGTGTCATTACCACTTAATTGGGCATGAACCTGGTGTGTCATTACCACTTAATTGGGCATGAACCTGGTGTGTCATTACTACTTAATTTGGCATGAATACCTGGTGTGTCATTACTACTTAATTGGGCATGAATACCTGGTGTGTCATTACTACTTAATTTGGCATGAATACCTGGTGTGTCATTACTACTTAATTGGGCATGAATACCTGGTGTGTCATTACTACTTAATTGGGCATGAACCTGGTGTGTCATTACTACTTAATTGGGCATGAATACCTGGTGTGTCATTACTACTTAATTGGGCATGAATACCTGGTGTGTCATTACTACTTAATTGGGCATGAATACCTGGTGTGTCATTACTACTTAATTGGACATGAATACCTGGTGTGTTATTACTACTTAATTTGGCATGAATACCTGGTGTGTCATTACTACTTAATCATGAACCTGGTGTGTCATTACTACTTAATTGGGCATGAATACCTGGTGTGTCATTACTACTTAATTGGGCATGAACCTGGTGTGTCATTACTACTTAATTGGGCATGAATACCACTTAATTCGATGGGTTAAATCAGTAATAAAAATGGATCTTACAGTCATGTGTTTTATTGAGTGCAAACTACCAACATGAATACCTGGTGTGTCATTACCACTTAATTTTATGGGTTAAATCAGTCATAAAAATGGATCTTATATGTGTTTTATTGAGGGCAACCATATTAGGAGATAGAGGGAATGAACCTGCAGAGTGGAGAGTTCCCATCATCTCTGACAGGAATCTGACTGTTCTAGTGTGAACATAAACATGATGGGAACATTGTTTATGAAATTTGCAGTTGTGTGTTTATGACAGTGGTTTTATCCTCATGAATTTTATCCAAATTATATACCATAAGCACTCATTATTGATATTACACTGTCAAGTAACTATCACTGAGGCAGTTTGAGTAAAGTGCCTTGTCCTAGGACACACCATAGTAGTCAACCCAGGCTGATCGTCTTCAAACCCTTTCAGTAACCACTGCAACTCCTCCATTAGTCTTCAAACCCTTTCAGTAACCACTGCAACTCCTCCATTAGTCTTCAAACCCTTTCAGTAACCACTGCAATTCTTCCATTAGTCTTCAAACCCTTTCAGTAACCACTGCAACTCTTCCATTAGTCTTCAAACCCTTTCAGTAACCGCTGTAACTCTTCCATTAGTCTTCAAACCCTTTCAGTAACCACTGCAACTCTTCCATTAGTCTTCAAACTCTTTCAGTAACCACTGCAACTCTTCCATTAGTCTTCAAACCCTTTCAGTAACCACTGCAACTCTTCCATTAGTCTTCAAACCCTTTCAGTAACCACTGCAACTCTTCCATTAGTCTTCAAACCCTTTCAGCAACCACTGCAACTCTTCCATTAGTCTTCAAACCCTTTCAGCAACCACTGCAACTCTTCCATTAGTCTTCAAACCCTTTCAGCAACCACTGCAACTCTTCCATTAGTCTTCAAACCCTTTCAGTAACCACTGCAACTCTTCCATTAGTCTTCAGACCCTTTCAGTAACCACTGCAACTCTTCCATTAGTCTTCAAACCCTTTCAGTAACCACTGCAACTCTTCCATTAGTCTTCAAACCCTTTCAGTAACCACTGCAACTCTTCCATTAGTCTTCAAACCCTTTCAGTAACCACTGCAACTCTTCCATTAGTCTTCAAACCCTTTCAGTAACCACTGCAACTCTTCCATTAGTCACCTCGTACAACATATAGGATGGCACATTATGCCAGTTCTACATCTGGGAGTCCAGAGAGGTCTGGTGGAAGAGAGGGAGCCTTATGATTTTTTCATAGAATTTATTTGCATATATTAGGGACATTAATGGGATGGGTTTGGTTTATCTTTTTCAAGGACATTTAGTGTGTCTGACTGGAATCTGCAGAATGAGTATTGTTGCTAGCATGCCTAGCAAGTCAATTGTTTTATTTTATAGGACAGAATTTCATTAACAACTCGTATCAGTATCAAAATTAATGATAAATTTTTAAAATTTTATATATTTATATGTTATTATTTGCATGCTCATGAATCAGTATAAAACACACACAGCACACACAGACACACATCCAGTAATATTACAAATATTCTTTTCATTCATCTTCTTTTCAAAATGATGTTAAGTCGTATCAGAAGTCCATAACTTGGGGAACTGTGCTACTCCCTCATTTTCCACTGTATTTCTTTACCTATCAATTAGCATATCATGTGACATCTCTATTAGGTGTCTGAGTGGAGAAAGTACCCATATTAAAAATATATCTTGTATGTGCAGGTGAATGCTAGGAAAACATTCTACCTTGTATTAGTGAAAGCACTGTTTCACTTTCTCATGATGCACTGGTAAGTGGTAACCACTAGATTGTGTATCTGTTTTTAGTTATAACTACCCAGTTAGGTAAACCTTACCTAGGGGCTGATCTTATCACTTTGGGAGTACTGTGCTGTGGGTGACTGTATAGAGGGGGGCACACATCCCTTTGTAATGGACTTCTGGTTGTATGCATTCAACATTATTTAAGTTGTTGCCAATTTTGAACTTTAATTTTACAGAAACGCCGCTCACACGATTCAAGAAAGGTAAGTTAGAGGACAGTTTTCAGACATACTTGATGCAAAATGATGGATGTAACAGGATGAAGCTGGGTGGGATTGGATCTGGTGAAAACAATTAACAAATCACTTAAATGATATGTTTATTTATAATGCAAATTATTGATGAATTAATCTGACACCCTACTCATGCACACAACAGAGTTCAACAGTGGATATAACAAAGTGATATAATTTCTAAATGGATATGATCAAAGCATGGAATTTCAACAAATAGTCACAAATGATCTTGTATGTCAGTACGTATGATTAATGTATGGAACTTGTTAATGTGACTGATATATGGGTCTATCAACAGATTTTGATTGATGTATGGAATTATCAACAAATATGTTTGATGTATGGAATTATTAACAAGTATGTTTGATGTTGTATGGAATTATCAACAAGTATGATCGATGTTGTTCATCAACAGATATGACTAATGTATGAATTTATGATCAATGTATTATTCATCAACAGGTATGATGCTGTATTAGATTGATTGTCACACATATAGTGACAATGATTTTTAGGTATGTATATATATTCAATCAACACATATGATGATATTTTATCGCGTGGCATCCGGACGATGATCACTCAAGAACTGCCCTATTCCACAGACCTGTTGGTCCAGTTACTTTGTCCCCTCACAACACAATGATCCCACAGACCTGTTGGTCCCGTTCTTTTGGCCCCTTATAATGAGTAAACCAGACCTGTTGGTCCAGTTCCTTTGGCCCCTTACAATGATTAAACTAGACCTGTTGGTCCAGTTCCTTTGGCCCCTTATAATGATTAAACTAGACCTGTTGGTCCAGTTCCTTTGGCCCCTTATAATGATTATACTTGACCTGTTGGTCCAGTTCCTTTGGCCCCTTACAATGATTAAACTAGACCTGTTGGTCCAGTTCCTTTGGCCCCTTATAATGAGTAAACCAGACCTGTTGGTCCAGTTCCTTTGGCCCCTTACAATGATTAAACTAGACCTGTTGGTCCAGTTCCTTTGGCCCCTTACAGTGAGTAAACCAGTATCATCCTTCTCCTTTGAGTCAACATAACCATTGACCACAGTATCTGGGTACACAAACCCACAAAATTCAATGACTCCCCATAATAGTTAAAAATAGAATAACTGAGCTGTGTAATACATGAGACCTGTTTAAGTGCGAATACAATGATATTCATTACACATGTGTGCACATGAGCTGGCTTCATTACACATTAAATTCTTTCATAAGAATGACTGTACAAGTTTATTAATATAATAAACATATTCGTCCATGAATATGTCTCTGACACAAATAATCACACTGGCTGATTAAAACTTGAATGTTTCTCATGATTTAATGTGTACAACATATAATTGAATTCACCTTATATGTTCATCTATAAAATGTCTAACCTAAAATGGACTATATTCTATCCAATAACATGTGACATAGATCTGACTTTAAAATTTTGTTTGAATAAATCCAAAACATTCAATATATAAAACAGTTCTATCACATAAAACAGATAGCAGGAAAGAATAGAGTTTTTCATTTTCACATACATCTATAGCTGAAGATTGTTTATGTAAGTGGACAACTTCCTGACAAGATATATCTGTATAGTGATGATACAGAGAGAATTTGGACTGCAAGTACAATAGTTGTGGTCATATTCATGGCCAGAGGTAAAACGGGTTCACCACTGCCAATGCTTTGTCTATGCAGCAGTGAGTGAACAGAAATCAGTATTTCTAAATCGCCAAGGTTAAAACTAGTACACCCCTTGGGTAATGTTGTATGCAGCAACGAAACCTGTCTACATTTTCATTCATATATAATGCATAGGCATTTTCTTACACACAGTTTCATGACAGTTAATTAACTTTATACATGACCTACATCAGTCCATTTATTTAAACAAAATATATTGAATTCTTGATGGGAGTAAATTCTTGTTTGTACTATTAAAGACGTACTATAAAGGAGTCAAATTAATCTGAAGCATAATTGTTTTGTTATATTGGTCAATTTATATGTTTTCATTCTTCAAGTTGATATATTCTTAAAAAATATAAAAAAAATAAAGCATTATCTGTCCTGTTTTAACGAAGCTCCTTAACCTGCATTGGTGTACACACAATAATTATAGGTTACTACATTTGTATGGGAAAATATGAACGAGTTTTTCTGAACCATACTGCACGACGTCAGGAGTGCAGTATAGCTCAGAAAACAAGAGTTCATATTTTCATATACAAATGTAGTATGGTAACGTTTTTATTATATACTCATTTTGCTTTCCTACCTAAGGCTGAGCAATAAAAAGAACACACTACAAGAAACAAAGTAACTGAATTTCTGCTATATTCTAAAGTAAATACACAACCGTAGTTAAACAAATACACAGTAACAGTATTCATGCGCACATGGCACCGCCCAGTGACCTTTGAACTTGGTAGAGTACCGCGCACTCAGTCATTCGTTTCAAAAATAAATCTCGTTTTGGTCTACTTAAAATTGAAATTTTGAGTCATATTGTGAATGACTGCGCCTTGGAACAACTTTCCCAGTTGATCTGGAATAGAGGGATTTTGTTTTTCTGTTGATCCAACTAAATTCTGCTCTTATATTTGTGGTGGATTTGCGTTATAAGCTGGGTCGATTACGTACGATGTACATGTAGCTAGAGGGACTGGCCTCGATAGCAAGCTACACGTGTTACTGTTCTGCCTTTGATAGTTTGGAATCATAAGGTGGACAAAATATGAAATTCTTTTAATTGAAATTCTCAAGAAGATGCAGGATTAAATATTTTTGTTAGGGAATATCAAATTCATTTCGTTTTGGAGTGCAGTTAATTCTCCTTTGGAATGTGATTTCTGTTGGAAATGTAGTCTAGATTGCAGTGCAATTTCATGCCGTGGATCAGAAAGTACATTTTGAAGAAATTCAAGATGCAGAAAAGTAAGTAAATTTATTGTCATTCTTATTACCAGCTATAGATGACATATTTATATGTACTGTCACTTGCATGATCTTTGTTGGATGGACCCCAGCTACATGACCTATATGACTTTTACTATAAATCCAAACATTTTCTCAAAAAAATTAAAACAGGCGAAATTGCAAAGCGGCTGGGGTGTGAGAGTCCATTTCGTCAGCGGAAAATAAGGCTTCTTCGTTATCGTGGCTTATTGGCTCCGAGGCACTTGCTTTTATACCAAAATCCGCCTTCTTTAGTTGTATTTTTTTCGAATTTAGTGCTTGGACTTGTAAAATGGGCGGTCTCTGAGAGAAACGGAATATCATTTGGTCTTAAGATGTCTTTTTATGCTATTTTTTTTTCTGACTCTTGAGAACATGATTCATAGTCTGAACCATAGGCTAAATAAGTGTTTACATTATCAGAATGATATTTTCGATACTGCATGTCTCGTGTTTGTTGTCATAAAGCCACCGTTGGACATTGTGAATATCACGTTCAGTCACTTGCTTGGTTGAAAGTTTCTTTTGTGACTCAATGAATTCATCCACATTGTCAGCTTTATCATCTCTACTCTCAAACAGCTTGCTTAGTTCATCCACAGACAAATCTAATAAAACAAAAGCTCCAGTGTCTGCTACATTTGTGTACATTGTTTGTTTACAATAAAATTAGTTCCTAACATGCGATACTATTTTTAGACACACGTGCCGTGCAGTATGAAGCCATGCAGTATGGAGAAATACTGCACGATTCTGACAATGCAAAGTTAATGGAGAAAAAAATGAGTATATAATAATTTGTAATATGCATGATGACAAAAATTATTTATTTTCTTAAGATTTACAAGTGTTGAAAGTGGCAACTTGTTTACAGGTATGAGATATATATGTAAATTTAATAGGTTTGAATTATAAAGTTTCTGCAGTTTGGGCCAGGAAACTGCACATTTGTTAATACTGAAGTTGAAGAGTTTCCGCAGTTTGGGCCAGGAAGCTGCACATTTGTTAGTACTGAAGTTGAAGAGTTTCTGCAGTTTGGGCTAGGAAACTACACATTTGTTAATACTGAAGTTGAAGAGTTTCTGCAGTTTGGGCCAGGAAGCTGCACATTTGTTAGTACTGAAGTTGAAGAGTTTCTGCAGTTTGGGCTAGGAAACTACACATTTGTTAATACTGAAGTTGAAGAGTTTCTGCAGTTTGGGCCAGGAAGCTGCACATTTGTTAATACTGAAGTTGAAAAGTGTCTGCAGTTTGGGCCAGGAAGCTGCACATTTGTTAATACTGAAGTTCAAGAGTTTCTGCAGTTTGGGCCAGGAAGCTGCACATTTGTTAATACTGAAGTTGAATAGTGTTTGCAGTTTGGGCCAGGAAGCTGCACATTTGTTAATACTGAAGTTGAAGAGTTTCTGCAGTTTGGGCCAGGAAGCTGCACATTTGTTAATACTGAAGTTGAAGAGTTTCTGCAGTTTGGGCCAGGAAGCTGCACATTTGTTAATACTGAAGTTGAATAGTGTCTGCAGTTTGGGCCAGGAAACTGCACATTTGTTAGTACTGAAGTTGAAGAGTTTCTGCAGTTTGGGCCAGGAAGCTGCACATTTGTTAGTACTGAAGTTGAAGAGTTTCTGCAGTTTGGGCCAGGAAGCTGCACATTTGTTAATACTGAAGTTGAAAAGTGTCTGCAGTTTGGGCCAGGAAGCTGCACATTTGTTAATACTGAAGTTCAAGAGTTTCTGCAGTTTGGGCCAGGAAGCTGCACATTTGTTAATACTGAAGTTGAATAGTGTTTGCAGTTTGGGCCAGGAAGCTGCACATTTGTTAATACTGAAGTTGAAGAGTTTCTGCAGTTTGGGCCAGGAAGCTGCACATTTGTTAATACTGAAGTTGAAAAGTGTCTGCAGTTTGGGCCAGGAAGCTGCACATTTGTTAATACTGAAGTTCAAAAGTTTCTGCAGTTTGGGCCAGGAAGCTGCACATTTGTTAATACTGAAGTTGAAAAGTGTTTGCAGTTTGGGCCAGGAAGCTGCACATTTGTTAATACTGAAGTTGAAGAGTTTCTGCAGTTTGGGCCAGGAAGCTGCACATTTGTTAATACTGAAGTTGAAGAGTTTCTGCAGTTTGGGCCAGGAAGCTGCACATTTGTTAATACTGAAGTTGAATAGTGTCTGCAGTTTGGGCCAGGAAACTGCACATTTGTTAGTACTGAAGTTGAAGAGTTTCTGCAGTTTGGGCCAGGAAGCTGCACATTTGTTAGTACTGAAGTTGAAGAGTTTCTGCAGTTTGGGCCAGGAAGCTGCACATTTGTTAATACTGAAGTTGAAAAGTGTCTGCAGTTTGGGCCAGGAAGCTGCACATTTGTTAATACTGAAGTTGAAGAGTTTCTGCAGTTTGGGCCAGGAAGCTGCACATTTGTTAGTACTGAAGTTGAAGAGTTTCTGCAGTTTGGGCCAGGAAGCTGCACATTTGTTAATGCTGAAGTTGAAAAGTGTCTGCAGTTTGGGCCAGGAAGCTGCACATTTGTTAATACTGAAGTTGAAAAGTGTCTGCAGTTTGGGCCAGGAAGCTGCACATTTGTTAATACTGAAGTTCAAGAGTTTCTGCAGTTTGGGCCAGGAAGCTGCACATTTGTTAATACTGAAGTTGAAAAGTGTCTGCAGTCTGGGCCAGGAAGCTGCACATTTGTTAATACTGAAGTTCAAGAGTTTCTGCAGTTTGGGCCAGGAAGGTGTATATTTGTTGATACTTGCAATGGATTTTGATGGGTATCACTTTTGTTGTTTTTCAAAGAAAACTGAAAGAAACTTTCATTCATGAAACCATGGATAAGCCTTTGAGGGGTTGAGAGGTTCTGTTTCCTTGACCATTGAAGCATTTTATGTTCAGCACTTACTGTAATTTCTAAGGAATATTTTGCAAAAATATGGGCTACAGTTCAAGGTATCAGTTTTACAGGCAAAGTATTTTCTGCAAAGATGCTGCATGACAGAGTTCTATTTATTTATTATGCTCAGCTTTATCACTGAAGCACTTGAGAAAGCTATACTGCACTCATTTCAAGCACCTGTATGATTATGAGTGAAGCTATTATATGTGTGAATCATGTGAATCCAGTGTTGTGATGAACTGTTCACAAATAAAATATAGCAGTGGTATTTATGATTACTCAGAATAACAGACAAGATGGTAGGTATACATGAAGAATTATGATCTTGCATCAGCCAATTCATGTATACTACTGTTGGTAGGGGGGTCAGCTAATTCAAGGATCACTGATACCAGAAATAACTACATGTCAGTGTTGGTATAACAAACCATGGACAGTTAGCTACAATTACGGATTGGACATTGGGAAATCAGTATTAGACATCTGACAGGGTAAACAGAGCTAATGTTTGGTCTTTGAATTTGCATCATTTATTTAATACATTTATTTATTACATATAGGAAAAGACAGGAGAGAAAGAGGATGTGGAGGAGGATGATTACAACTATGAAGACGACTTTGAGGTATGTAGAAGCATCTTATGGATACTCAAACAACATAAAGATTTTACATTTATGGTGACTCCTTCTTTGGCACAGAGGAATTTTCCAAAATGAGAAGGGTGGACCTTAATTTGTATATTAAGAATTTGTGAAAACTGGGGTCAGCCATTGCCAGCACTTGGCCTGGCTGTGACACCATTTAGCTAAGTTAAGCTCTAGGCTAATTTGTGTTAATTGATATATTGAATATACTTCTGTTATCCTTTATTATATCACTTTCTTTTAAATCAAAGATTTTCTTGTAAACATATAAGTATAGTTCTCTGACATTATCATATTTGTACTGAAAGTTATTCAGAACAAAGTGACCAATATTGCCCCCCATTTTGACAATTTGAAATTACATGTATATTTGTGTTGTGACAATTACCCATATGTCTGAGTCCTTTTGGTCTGAGTCCTTTCAATCTGAGTCATTTCAGGGGCCCCGGGTGACTGAGTATTCTAAGGCACTTACCTTTACAAATCACTCGCACATCTCACCTGTCTGTGTGAGTTTGAGTCTTGGCTTGATCATAGTGGGTATGCAAGAAAGCTTGCTAGTAGCTTCCCATGGATTGGTGGTTCATTCCGTGGTCTTCCCGGGTTTCTCCTCCACCAAATATACTGGTAGCCATGTATAGCCTATCATGTTCTGAAAAATGGCATTAAACACCACAAAACTAAGCCTGAGTCTTATCAAGTCTGTGCCTTATCAGTCTTGAGCCTTATCAAGTCTGTCATATCAGTCTTGATCTTATCAAGTCAGTATCAAATCAGTCTTAGTCTTATCAAGTCTGTGTCTTATCAGTCTAAGTCTTACCAAGTCTGTCATATCAGTCTGAGTCTTATCAAGTCTGTGTCATATCAGTCGGAGTCTTATCTGGTGTGTCATATCAGTCTGTATCTTATCAGGCTAAGTCTTATTAAGTCTGTGTCATATCAGTCTGAGTTTTATCAAGTCTGTGTCATATAAGTCTGAGTCTTATCCAGTGTGTCATATCAGTCTGAGTCTTATCCAGTGTGTCATATCAGTCTGAGTCTTATCAAGTCTGTGTCATATCAGTCTGAGTCTTATCAAGTCTGTATCTTATCAGGCTAAGTCTTATTAAGTCTGTGTCATATCAGTCTGAGTCTTATCAAGTCTGTGTCATATCAGTCTGAGCCTTATCAAGTCTGTATCATATCAGTCTGAGTCTTATCAAGTCTGTGTCATATCAGTCTGAGTCTTATCAAGTCTGTGTCATATCAGTCTGAGTCTAATCAAGTTTGTGTAATATCAGTCTGAGTCTTATCAGGTCTGTATCATATCAGTCTGAGTCTTATCAAGTCTGTATCATATCAGTCTGAGTCTTATCAAGTCTGTGTCATATCAGTCTGAGTCTAATCAAGTTTGTGTAATATCAGTCTGAGTCTTATCAGGTCTGTGTCATATCAGTCTGAGTCTTATCAAGTCTGTGTCATATCAGTCTGAGTCTAATCAAGTTTGTGTAATATCAGTCTGAGTCTTATCAAGTTTGTGTCATATCAGTCTGAGTCTTATCAAGTCTGTGTAATATCAGTCTGAGTCTTATCAAGTCTGTGTCTTATCAGGTCTGTGTCTTATCAGGCTAAGTCTTATTAAGTCTGTGTCATATCGGTCTGATTCTTATCAAGTCTGTGTCTTATCAGGCTAAGTCTTATTAAGTCTGTGTCATATCGGTCTGATTCTTATCAAGCCTGTATCTAATCAGGCTAAGTCTTGATAAATCTGTGTCATCAGCCTGAGTCTTATCAAGTCTGTGTCATATCAGTCTGAGTCTTATCAAGTGTGTCATATCAGTCTGACTCTCATCAAGTCTGTGTCATATCAGTCTGAGTATAATCAAGTATGTGTCATATCAGTCTGAATCTTATCAAGTCTGTGCCTTATTAGTCTGAGTCTTATCAAGTCTGTGCCTTATTAGTCTGAGTCTTATCAAGTCTGTGTCATATCAGTCTGAGTCTCATCAAGTCTTGTCATATCAGTCTGAGTCTTATCAAGTCTGTCATATCAGTCTGAGTCTTATCAACTCTGTGCCATATCAGTCTGAGTCTCATCAAGTCTGTCATATCAGTCTGAGTCTTATCAACTCTGTGCCATATCAGTCTGAGTCTCATCAAGTCTGTCATATCAGTCTGAGTCTTATCAACTCTGTGCCATATCAGTCTGAGTCTCATCAAGTCTGTCATATCAGTCTGAGTCTTATCAAGTCTGTGTCATATCAGTCTGAGTCTCATCAAGTTTGTGTAATGTAAGTCTGAGTCTTATCAAGTCTGTGCCTTATTAGTCTGAGTCTTATCAGTCTTAGTCTTTTCAAGTCTGAGTTATATAAAGTATAGGTCTTGTCAGTCTGAATCTTATCAAGTGTAAGTCTTGTCAGTCTGAATCTTATCAAGTGTAAGTCTTGTCAGTCTGAATCTTATCAAGTGTAAGTCTTGTCAGTCTGAATCTTATCAAGTGTAAGTCTTGTCAGTCTGAATCTTATCAAGTGTAAGTCTTGTCCATCTGAATCTTATCAAGTCTGCATTTTTTCAGTCTGAGTCTTATCAAACCTGTGTCTGTATTGGATCAGTCTGAGCTAAAATATACATCTAGTCCAGATAACATTATATAGGTGACTTTTGATATGATTTGTCAACAGTCCATTTTGATCAACAATAAACAATAGTTGATTGTCATTTATTGATGGGGTGATAATATTACATGCAATGAGCATCACTGAAATTCAGACATTGTGATCTGGGCTGCATTCAGTAAGGCTGGCATTACATTGCATGGAATGAGGATCAATGAAGTTCAGAAATTGTGATCTGTAAGGCTGGCATTACATTATATGGAATGAGCATCAATGAAGTTCAGACATTGTGATCTGCTCTGCATTCAGTAAGGCTGGCACTACATTACATGGAATGATCATCAGTGAAGTTCAGACATTGTGATTTGGGCTGCATTCAGTAAGGCTGGCATTACATTGCATGTAATGAGTATCAATGAAGTTCAGACATGATTGTGATCTGGGCTGCATTCAGTAAGGGTGGCATTACATTATATGGAATGAGCATCAATGAAGTTTAGACATTGTGATTTGGGCTGCATTCAGTAATTGAATAAGTGTCAGTGAAGTCCAGATATTGTGATCTGGGCTGCATTCAATAAGGGTGGCACTGTGTTGCATGGAATGAATATCAATGAAGTTCCGACATTGTGATCTGGGCTTCATTCAGTAAGGCTGGCATTACGTTGCATTGAATAAGTGTCAGTGAAGTTCAGACTTTGATTGTGATCTGGGCTGCATTCAGTAAGGGTGGCATTAGATTATATGGAATGAGCATCAATGAAGTTCAGACATTGTGATCTGTAAAGCTGGCATTATATTATATGGAATGAGCATCAATGAAGTTCAGACATTGTGATCTGGGCTGCATTCAGTAAGGCTGGCACTATGTTACATGGAATGAGCATCAGTGAAGTTCAGAAATTGTGATCTGGGCTGCATTCAGTAAGGCTGGCACTACGTTACATGGAATGAGCATCAATGAAGTTCAGAAATTGTGATTTGGGCTTCATTCAGTAAGGCTGGCATTATGTTTCATGGAATGAGTATTAAATGAAGTCAAGACATTGTGATCTGGGCTGCATTCAGTAACGCTGGCATTACATGAATGAAGTCTGTGGTTTTTGGAAATGTTTATATAGTGTTGTTTAAACAAAAAAGTAGAAAGCCATTAACATTAATGTGCGAATTGTATTCTTTATACACTTGCAGCTTCCATGGCAGTTTAGACTTGTATTTCATTGACTACCATAAAGTTAGTTTGATTTTCATGGATTACTTGTTGCTTATGTGGAATTTTGCAGTCACATTCTTGGAATTCATAAAACTGATAATTTATCATCAGTCAGTTTTATGAACACTATAACTTCAGTATATTTACAGTATAAAAATTCCTATAGTTTGTATATTTTTTATACACACATTGTATAACTAATTGTGTAACTATGATACTAATAATATCAATACATTTTCACAAATATACAGTAGTTGACCAAAATATTTGTTTCCACTTGGGAAAGCCCCATAGACTTCTTAATTATAGGTTTTTTGGTATAAAAATATGTCCAAAGTTAAACTAAGTAAACTGAAATTGAAATGCATTTTCGGTTTGCAGTAAAATGAAGGTATTTTAGAAAATTAAAGTATCATTTAAACATTACACAAGCTGTTGTAAAGTGGCAATAGAAAATGTGGATCACCATTTATTAACTGTTGAATATGTCATCGCTTTCAATTATTATGTATACTCTCTGAGTAGTATTCAAACTCAAGTGTTTTCTCTATATCTGTATATTTGATACATAAGATGAATTACACAAAATGTCTTGCAAATGTTTTTGTTGTTGTGAAGTTCAACAATTTTTGTACTTTCTACATCCATTTTAAAAATTGAAGAAGTCAGTTATTATATTTTATAGTATGCTTGATGTATTACTGTATAGGAGTTTTACAAGTGATCTATTACTGTAGGGGAGTTTTACAAGTGATGTATCACTCTATGGGAGTTTTACAAGTTATGTATTACTGTATGGGAGTTTTACAAGTTATGTATTACTGTATGGGAGTTTTACAAGTGATGAATTACTGTAGGGGAGTTTTACAAGTGGAGCCTTATGTTTGACCAATTACTTTAGTTGTCTTCATAAATAAGTTAACATTTTATGTTCATAGAAATTATTTTATGTTTACAGAATTATGAAGAAGACTTTGAGGAAGAAGATGAAGATGAAGACCCCAAACCAGTAAGTCAGCTATAGTATGCATTTATATTATCGGAAATATCTCAGATGTTCTTCTTTCTTTTGTTACGACTCTATGGTCTAAGAAAAATGTAACAGAAAGAAAGTGAAACCAACAAATCAAGTAAAAATCAACAAGCAATTTATTACTAGATAATTAAAATGAAAAATCAAAAAGTCACTTACAGTAATGTGTTTTGAAATCCTAATAATCCAATAAGAATGATTGTTCTAATCACAAGTCCTAAATATAGAATGTTCCGAATTCACGGCTGTGTCCTTGAATGTTATGATGTGCTAATGGTCTCCAAAGTCCTGATGTACTAGTAATCTTTGATGTGCTGATGTCAAAATGAAGTATTCCAAAATATCTGAATAAGTTCACTTAAATTCCAAAATCATCAATTAAAAATCCAAAATCCAAAAGTTTATGAGCACTGTTATAATCCAATGAATATTTAAAATAATTCCTCTCTTAGAATTTGGAATGAATTTTCACAACTGTAATAGCTCTTTACAAGACTGATGGTAATGTCAAAACTGAATAAATGTCCACCAAACATGGTATATATAAAGATTGGTCACATGACAGAATGTTCTAGAATGTGTGTCATCTTAATTGAATTTTACTTGTAAACAAAATTCAACCTTGACCTTCAAATTGAGAAAACATATTGATCAAAACAACCTAATTCAAGGACACTAGTTAAACATTTTTTTCCTGATAACATTAAGATTTAAGCAAATATTAAAGTGAAGAAACATTTATAATTTCCTAAAATATTTATAATATTATATAAACATCATACATAACACTTTCCTTCTTTCATTCTAAGTAATATGTCACAAAATATCTGGCCCTGGGATTACAAAATGTTTTTACATTCAAACTTAGAGACTTGACTCAAGGTCAGTAATTTGATATTAACCAATCAGGCAACAGAACTTTGATTTCAGTTTGAGAATTTTTAAGTAATCTCACAGCCTATAACACAAAAGTTTAATGCTGACAAAACTTAAAAATGTTAATTTGTAATAACTTTACATAAAATGAAGTTAGACTGAGTTGCCAAATCTTCAGAATCAGGTTTTATTGTTTGCTGTAGATATTTTAAAAATTGTTGTTGATGTCATAACATTGTATTATGGTTGATAACTTTTGAGTGTTAAGTGTTAAGTTAGAGTTGGTTATTTTGTGGTCCCAGACAGTTATGTGACTATAGTGTCACAAGTCTTAGTTCATTATTTTGTGGTCCCAGACAGTTATGTGACTATAGTGTCACAAGTCTTAGTTCATTATTTTGTGGTCCCAGACAGTTATGTGACTATAGTGTCACAAGTCTTAGTTCATTATTTTGTGGTCCCAGACAGTTATGTGACTATAGTGTCACAAGTCTTAGTTCATTATTTTGTGGTCCCAGACAGTTATGTGACTATAGTGTCACAAGTCTTAGTTCATTATTTTGTGGTCCCAGACATTTATATGACTAGAGTGTTAAGTGTTGAGCACCAACCCCTTGCAAGAAGCTCCACATAGCAATTACATGGCAGTGTTTTCTCCAGACCGCAGCCTTGCCCCTTTTTTCATGGTAAAATTCTAAATGGTGCATGTAAACATTGGCAATGCATCATAGAAGGCACACAAAAATGTCTGTATGTATTCTTTGCCATATTGTGCTCTGTGTCCTGACTATTGGGCAAGTTAGCAAAGTCATAAAGACACATAATTGTATCTCTCAGACCTAGAAGAAACACAACTGTAAAACTGTCATCTTGAAGAAATTATATTCTTGCATTGCTTGAAAAGCTTCTAATTAAGTTAAGTGTGCTCAAAACACGGAATGATATTCAATGGTACAGATATAGTAGCAATTGCACATTTTATTCAAGTTTTTGATTGTTTATTATGGTCTCCATTCATATCTTAAGAATGTGAAAATTGTTATGCATTCTGCTGTCATAATAATCACTGCGTGAATCTGAGAATCATAGAAATATCAATGGTAGTTATACATTAATTTGGGGTGTTACCATCAAGCAACAGTGCCATTTTGAATGTGGCTTGGAAAAACACCCACTGTGCATAGTTGGTCAGTTAAATTTAGATTTATATTACCTAATAGCAGGAAACACATAATTAAAACTGGATGTTAGTAAACATTCTTTCTTGGTTTTTACTATCTTGCTGTTACATTGCAATGAATCAACAATAAATTGGCAGATATTGATGTTTATCAGGTACCATGTGATGCATAGAAATGCATATATGGAGGGCAAAAGTAAAGGTGTAGAAAAGCTTACCTGGGAATCAAAGGGTTAAATATGAACACATGACAATAATTAAACAATATTAAGAGAATTACTAGTACGAATTTATTGCAGTAATTTAAAAGAACTACTAGTATGAATTTACTGCAGCTGTAATTTAGTATGAATTTACTGCAGTAATTTAAAAGAACTATTAGTATGATTTTACTGCAGCTGTAATTTAGTATGAATTTACTGCAGTAATTTAAAAGAACTACTAGTATGAATTTATTGCACTAATTTAAAGGAACTACTAGTATGACTTTACTGCACTAATTTTAAGAACTACCATGCTAGTATGAAATTACTGCAGTAATTTAAAGAAACTACTAGTATGAATTTACTGATGTAATTTAAAGAAGCTTCATGTAATTTATTCATAACTGTGGTGATGTTATAAGGCAAGTAATAAGTACATAATCAAAAATAAGAGGCAGAGCCTCCTGAAAGTGCAAAAGATTGCATACACTCAACCCAGGGGTTCCCTAGGGACTCTTATTTTCTTTTTTTAACTGGAGAAAACACTGCTTTGACATCCCGTGTAAATGTTCATACATCTGTCCACACCCTAGTTAATGTTTAGATTTACCTCATTGTTAAAGTCTTTTACTTAATGAAAGGTGGGGTTGACAAAAAGGCAGTCTCTTGTGTATCAGCATATCTGCCTTTGATCTCATCGCATCATAACAATCTGCAATATCAATAGCTTTCATATTCATTGTGTCATAGCAATAAACACTATCAATGGCTTTAATATTCATTGTGTCATAGCAATCCACACAGTATCAATAGCTTTAATATTCATTGTGTCATAGCAATTCACAAAATATCAATAGCTTTAATACTCATTGCATCATAGCAATCCACACAGTATCAGTAACTTTGTGGCATAGCAATCCACACAATATCAGTAGCTTTAATATTGATTATGTCAGAGCAATCCACACAATATCAATAGCTTTAATATTCATTGTATCATAGCAATCCACACAATATCAATAGCTTTAATATTCATAGGCATAGCAATCTACACAATATCAATAGCTTTAATATTCATTGTGTCTTAGCAATCCACATTTAATATTCATTGTGCTTTTGTCTTGTAATCAGGATTCATTTCCTTTTTTTGCCTTGAATTCATCAAACTTTCAATACTAGACTACAAATTTTACATTTACTTGAAATTTTGAGATGAAATATCTCAAAAATTATTGATGATAATTGCATGAAATGTTTAGCATTAGCTGCCAATTTTTTTTCAGATAATCATGCAGATTATGATAGTTTTCATTTAAATGAAATAATGATTTGGTTTTCATTTAGATGAAATAATGATTTGAGTTTTCATTTAGATAATGATTTTGAGTTTTGAGTACAAATTTGAGTCTTTTGCATGAAACATTCTTGGAATTTCAGTCCAGGTCTTATGGCATTCCTATTGTACTAAAGATCTTTAATGATTCCTGTATAATCTGACCTATTGAAGATCATTAATGATGCCTGTATAATCTGACCTATTGAAGATCTTTAATGAGGCCTGTATAATCTGACCTATTGAATATCTTTAATGAGGCCTGTGTAATCTGGCCTGGTGAAGATCTTTAATGAGGCCTGTATAATCTGACCTATTGAAGATCTTTAATGAGGCCTGTGTAATCTGGCCTATTGAAGATCTTTAATGAGGCAAGTGTAATCTGGCCTATTGAAGATCTTTAATGAGGCCTGTGTAATCTGGCCTATTGAAGATCTTCAATGCAGTCTGTATAATCTGACCTATTGAAGATATGTAATGAGGCCTGTGTAATCTGGCCTATTGAAGATCTTTAATGCAGCCTGTATAATCTGACCTATTGAAGATCTGTAATGAGGGCTGTGTAATCAGGCCTATTGAAGATCTTTAATGAAGCCTATATAATCTTACCTGTTGAAGATCTGTAATGTGGTCTGTATAACTTGACATATTGAAGATCTGTAATAAGGCCTGTATAATCTGATATACTGAATGTATTATGAGGCCTGTGTAATCTGACCTATTGAAGATCTGTAATGAGGCCTGTATGATCTGATCTATTGAAGATCTGTAATGAGGCCTGTATAATCAGACCTATTGAAGATCTGTAATAGGGCCTGTATAATCTAACCTATTGAAGATCTGTAATAAGGCCTGTATAATCTGACCTATTGAAGATGTGTAATGAGGCCTGTATAATCTGACCTATTGAAGGTATGTAATAAGGCCTGTATAAACTGACCTATTGAAGGTATGTAATAAGGCCTGTATAATCTGACCTATTGAAGATCTGTAATAAGGCCTGTATAATCTGACCTATTGAAGGTATGTAATAAGGCCTGTATAATCTGACCTATTGAAGGTATGTAATAAGGCCTGTATAATCTGACCTATTGAAGGTATGACCTATTGAAGGTATGTAATAAGGCCTGTATAATCTGACCTATTGAAGATCTGTAATGAGGCCTGTATAATCTGACCTATTAAAGATCTGTAATGAGGCCTGTATAATCTGACCTATTGACGGTCTGTAATAAGGCCTGTATAATCTGGCCTATTGAAGGTCTGTAATAAGGCCTGTATAATCTGGCCTATTGAAGGTCTGTAATAAGGCCTGTATAAACTGACCTATTGAAGGTATGTAATAAGGCCTGTATAATCTGGCCTATTGAAGGTATGTAATAAGGCCTGTATAATCTGACCTATTGAAGGTATGTAATAAGGCCTGTATAATCTGACTTATTGAAGGTATGTAATAAGGCCTGTATAATCTGGCCTATTGAAGATCTGTAATAAGGCCTGTATAATCTGGCCTATTGAAGGTATGTAATAAGGCCTGTATAATCTGACTTATTGAAGGTATGTAATAAGGCCTGTATAATCTGACCTATTGAAGGTATGTAATAAGGCCTGTATAATCCGACCTATTGAAGGTATGTAATAAGGCCTGTATAATCTGACCTATTGAAGGTATGTAATAAGGCCTGTATAATCTGACCTATTGAAGGTCTGTAATAAGGCCTGTATAATCTGACCTATTGAAGGTATGACCTATTGAAGCTATGTTATAAGGCCTGTATAATCTGACCTATTAAAGGTATGTAATAAGGCCTGTATAATCTGACCTATTGAAGGTATGTAATAAGGCCTGTATAATCTGACCTATTGAAGGTATGACCTATTGAAGCTATGTTATAAGGCCTGTATAATCTGACCTATTGAAGGTATGTAATAAGGCCTGTATAATCTGACCTATTGAAGGTATGTAATAAGGGCTGTATAATCTGACCTATTGAAGGTATGACCTATTGAAGCTATGTTATAAGGCCTGTATAATCTGACCTATTAAAGGTATGTAATAAGGCCTGTATAATCTGACCTATTGAAGGTATGTAATAAGGGCTGTATAATCTGACCTATTGAAGGTATGTAATAAGGCCTGTATAATCTGACCTATTGAAGGTCTGTACTAATTGCAATGTGTTTTCACTACAAACTATGCGTTTAAAGACCATGTGTACAATGATTCATACATGACAATGAAAGCAACCACTTCTCCATCAGAGGCATGTACACATTTTAGCAATGAGAAAAATATAATTCTTTGCAAAATCACAAAAACTTGTACTCATGAAAATAAAAGAATTCACAGTAAATGCTATTGTTGGATAAACTAATGTCAGATGACCAAGACTAAACTGTATATGCATAAAACTTCATACGTGTTTTGTTCCGAGTCTACGGAAAGAACGAATTTGATGTGGCATAAGGAATTGTCAAGGCTGTTTAATCTTGACATATTCATATGCCACATAAAACAAGTTCTTTCCATTAACTTGGAACAAAACACAAATGCAGTTTGTATTAATTACATACCATCTCTTTTACGTGTTTTCCAAATGTGTGCAGACGTCAGCGAAAACCACTAAATAATTCTAGTGTAGGTGTGCAATATGGAAATATGGATATCAACAATGTAAGATCAAATGGATAAGTAATAAATATGGATCTGCTTATCTTTAATCATGCTTGCCTATGATACAGAACTTGAGAAAATTAATTTTACCAGAGAAACAAAAATGAAATGCAGAATAAACACAAACAAAATGATGCAGAATGAATGCAAATGAAATCATTAATGTATTTTGAGGAAAATGGAGAGGGCAGATGAATATCCCAGGACACGGAATGATGCATGCTAGGTGATAAAGGAACAAAACACAAGGGCATTTCTTAAATAGATTTGAAAATCAATTATTTTCAAGCTGCTGCTAAATTTCCATGGTCAAATGGCCTATTGCATGATAATCCAGCATTGGATTCTTTGATCTAGGATTAGAATGTCAGAATTTTGAATTCGATATCAAATGGCTTTGCTAAGTTTTGGACACAAAATTTTGATCTCGATGGTGGAATTTTCCTATTCTACAACAATATATAATGAAAGATTATTTTTCTCACATTCCTGGCAACAAATCATAGGTTATAAAATAGCACTCTGTCAGTACAGATAAAGTGTAAAAAGGACAAACTATCCATTCCAAATTTGTCTGTATGTAGAGAAAGGGTATAATGTTTGGTTTAGACTGGAAAATTTGCCGTACACTTGGAAATGTGGTTAAAATGCAGATAGATAAAATAACTCTGAAATTAAAGTGATAGATAATTAGCAGACAGTTGTGACATTATATTTGTGATATAACATCTTACAAACAAGTCAAAGTGGCAATGTACCTTTCAAAATGATCTTTTGATGTAGTGATCTAGGACAACAGTCATGTGATGAAAGGATATTCTTCATTGGTGTTCTACACTGGAAAACACAATCATGTATATGAATGTGAGAAATTATAAAGTACTGTACATGTTTTGAAGTCAAAACATAAGAAAAATAAATTGAGGCTAATGCTGTATCATAAAATTAATATAATTACTATATTCTCTGTTGTAATCCCTCAGTACTCCTGTTCAGTATTATGCTTTATTTGGGTGTCCTAAACATTGGAATTTTTGCCAGGGTTCATAAACATAGGTATATAATATAACATTCTCTTCCTCCCTCATTCCTCCCCACTTCCCATTTAATCTGTAAGTATTGTTCTACTCTTGATGAACATAGTTGATTTGCAGATTCTAAAGTTCTACATGCTGAATTGTAAGTTCCTCCTTTATGGCTATTCAGAATTAATGGGGGGTGGGGAGCAGGGATGTTCTTATTTGTGCACATAAATGAAAACTAATATGATGACAAGATATCTCTTTCTGTGTTACTTTTAAGATGACCCTTCACAACATCATTCCTGGACAAATTCTGGATTACTCAGTTAGTAAAATATTTGTGTGTGTTTCATTCTGCAGCAAATTAACATTTGTCTCCCTTGCACACCACCTTGTTAACTGTTTATCCTTTCCGAGTTCTTTCATCCTTGAAATGGTTTATTATTGTGTGAAATGTTTCTAAAGAAAAGTGTTTGGCTAGCTGATCAAAGACCAGGACCCAGTTTAACTAAAAATCTTGGATTTTCTTCATCAAAATTGAAATTTTTTAGCTCACTTGGCCATATTCTTCACACAGAATTTCAGTATACCCCATTTTGTCATGTATATTTCAACCATTATACTGTTTTTTGTAACGCAAAATGTAAATTCGGCTTTGCTTAGTTGTCACACAGGACTGTCCGTTAAGTCCAATTTTATAATACAAAACTTCCAGAACATTTTTTTGTACACTTGTACACACTATTTGTCGCACAAATTTCATTTCCCGTCTCTGATTCATTTGTGTAACATGCTTGCCACATATTCCATCTTTATGACATGTCACTATAATACTTAACCCACATTAGTGCTTGAAATGCCAATGTCATACTTACATGTACCCCAGACTAGCGCTTGACATACCAGTGTCTGTACTTACCCCACATTCGTGCTTGACATGCAGCTGTCATATGTCGTATTTCCTACAAAGTTATCGCCAGCTTATATTTTGATAAAAAGCCAGGTGTCTCACTACTAATTTCAGCATCATCTTGAATAACTTTAATTTTAAACCCATATTTCAGGGTCCATGCTAGACTCACATATTTGGGCCAAGTGACTTCTCACTCCAGCCAATATAGGGCAAAGTGGTGGGAAAATAGGGAGAAATGTGTGGAGAGTGGTCAAAATTGATAATGTTTACAATAGTTGCTTAAAACAACTGTTTTCTAAACCTCTAAGTCAAATCATAAGAAAACAAAAGAAATACTTATTAATCTTTTTGAAAATATTAAAATCTTTCTTATTTTGATTCAGGAATATTGTTGTATGCTTTGTTATTGCAAAAGACAGTAACCTAAAAATAGGTTACTATTGAAATCGGGTGACAGATATCGTGGTACAAGTCCTTTCTACCTACATTTATCATATAAGATACAAAATAAAGTTATTTACTTTTTACTAGTATTTGGCCTATAAATCTGCTTAGATTAATAATTTGCTCATGACTTGACTGCAAATACATGGAATTTTACTAACTTCAGGCTTCATATGTGAATTAATTATCAGCGGGAATCTCATAGATTTAAATGTAATTGCTGGCATAAAAATCATTCAGCTGAAACAAAAACTGATTAAATAGCATGTAATGCTGTGTTTTAGCTGTTTTATATTGAATGGAAGAAAGATACAAGAGTGTCAATTGTGCTCGGAATATGACAGCATTCAATGATCTGATGAGGAGGGAACAAAGAAATGAACTCGAGAAAAGGCAATATCAAGTTCACTTTTTCTGTGTATTTATGCAAAATGACAGGCACTGGGATGACTATTTTGCCTAAATCACCCTTTAGCATGGACTCTGATATTTACACATAGATTTTGCTTGAATCACCCCCTAGCATGGACCCGATAGTTACACTTAGATTTTGCCTGAATCACCCCCTAGCATGGACCTCAATAGTTACACATAGATTTTGCCTGAATCACCCCTAGCATGGAGTCTGATATTTACAAGTAGATTTTGCCTGAATCACCCCTTAGCATGGAGTCTGATATTTACAAGTAGATTTTGCCTGAATCACCCCTTAGCATTGAGTCTGATATTTGCACATAGATTTTTCCTGAATCACCCCCTGGCATGGACCCTAATAGTTACACATAGATTTTGCCTGAATCACCCCTAGCATGGAGTCTAATATTTACAAATAGATTGTGTTTCTACTTGATAGATTTACCAATGTTCTACCAATATTGATATTTAGCTCTCTTTCCTTGTCAGTACACAACACTACAGAAGACTCCAAGACCGGGCACAATGTTGGATTATTCTGTAATAATAGTTGACTAGATATAGTATTATCACTGTTTGACAGCACTTTGTGTGACTTTTGACAATATGGAACTCACCCCACCACCATCCTGCAGATGGTATATGTGTAGTAAGGGTCCCCTGGCTACCTGTTTCAGTAGTATTGATCATGAAGAAAGCATTCTGAAGAAGAGAACCAGTCTAGAAATCCCATAGAATAATTGTGCCATCTAGCAACAGGCAAGAGTGATGGTTGAGTTCCATTCAAGCACTGGTGCACCTGATTTGTGATCCAGACATGAAATACTGCATCAAGTGATAGAAGATTAGAGTTTATTTATCTCGACTTAATTCTTCTGGATTATCACTTTATCTAAACCATATGACAATTGTATATCCTCTGAATATGCAGATTTAGTACAATACAAATTGCCGATTCAAAATCCCATTTATTCTGAGGTTGTTTTTTTTTGTGTGTGCCTCAGGGAGTTTTTATAAAAAATGTTCTGTATGATGTAATTGCAACCAGATGCATTATAACTACTCCCCATACCAACAAACAAACATGATTGATAATTATAATTTCATTTCTTTGTGAAATATTGTTGATAAAATTAATTAGTTCTGAAGCACATAATGATAAACTCTGATATTCTTTAGATTTAATAGACTTGATATTTCTTATTGATTAAGATGATATTTTTTAGGCTCTTTGAATTGTACTTCTGTAACTGATACACAAAAGTATTTATTTTCTGAGTCACATAATGATATTAAAATTTTGGATTTTTGCCTTTGTAGCAATTACATATAAAATGTAGGTCAATTTCACTTGGTGCACCAGTGAATTTTTTTCTTCTGAACATTTCCTACTTTGCAGTTCTTTACAACACATGAATAATAATTAAGTAATCTTTTCTGTTACCTTCATATAACATGAACATTTTTTCTTGATAGAGGGTTAGGGGGTAGGGTGTGTGGACAACAACAAAAAACTCACCACAATATAGTCTACCAATATGAGGACTCAGACTGTCCATGTTCTTGCTGGTCATGTAATCTTTTGTGTTTATTTATTTCATTCATTATTTTTTGTATAAATTTAGATACAGATAATCAGTGTTATGAAATTGTATTAAGAAGACAATATTTCTTAAATTGGAAATGTTATTTCTAAATAGGTATGTAATTCTTATCTTTATTAGAAATAACAGTCATCCACAAATGGTTGTCTTTAAGTAGCATTTCTTCCAAAATCCATTTGTAAATTAAATCCGAACCAAACTTACTCCAATAGTATGTAATTAGTAAACAAAGACATAAGGGTTTTATAACGTATTTATTTCAGACAGCTAAAAAGATCATTGTAAGTAAATATAAATTAGCACAAGGTGCTTCTTTGCTTTTTAAAGTTCTAACTGCTTACTTTAAGTATAGGACAATTGTAGTGAACTTGCTTTGATCTTTAGCTCACTGACTTCTTCAACAGCTATCTGACTTGCAATGCTGTAATGCACATGGGTTGCACAGTTTAGATGAAATTGTGTGCATTTGTTTTACATGTTGATGTTGAATCAAGTGTTGTTACTTTGAATAATGTGAGTCAATCACTGCTAGCTTTAGCTTTCAGAAGGATAGAATGAGAAAGAACAAAAAGGAATTGCAGAACTCAGTTGCTTGCTTTTTCTTTAAGTTATGCTGTTTCACAAAAACTTTTAACATTGACTTTCACAAAAACTTACACATTGACTTTCACATTGTCTTTCACAAAAACTTTAACACTGACTTTCACAAAAACTCTGATATTGACTTTCATAAAAACTTTCATATTGACTTTCACAGAAACTTTCACCTCGACTTTCACAAAAACTTTAACATTGACTTTCACAAAACTGTAATATTGACTTTCACAACTTTAACATTGACTGACACAAAAACTTTAATATTGACTTTCACAGAAACCTTCACCTTGATGTTCATAAAAATTTAACATTGACTTTCACAAAAACATTAACATTGACTTTCACAAAACTTTAACAATGATTTTCACAAAAACTTTAATATTGACTTTCACAGATGCCTTCACCTTCACGTTCATTGACTTTCACAAAACTTTAACATTGACTTTCACAAAAACTTTAATATTAACTTTCACAAAACTTTGATTTTGACTTTCATAGAAACCTTCACCTTGACTTTCACAAAATTTTAACATTGACTTTTACAACAAAATTTAACATTTCACAAACACTTTAATAAACTTTAATATTAACTTCCCAAAACTTTAATATTGACTCTCACAGAAATTGACTTTTACAAAAACTTTAGCTTTAATTTTCATAAACACTTAAATAAACTTTAATATTAACTCTCACAAAAACTTCAACATTGACTTTAACAAAAACTTCAGCATTGATTTTCACAAAAACTTTAACATTGACTGTCACACAAAATTTAACACTGAGTTAATGGCACTGCCACCAGGCATCATGCTTGCTATATCTCCTATTTTTCTCAGAAAAGGGTGAGACAAAAATGAAAGAACAGGCTCATTCAGTTCTCCAGAAAATTACAGTAATAAATTTTACTAAAGTTTCAGTAATTGTGTTGAATTTACAATGTAAATGTTTGTACAGAGTTTTTTATTCTTCAAAATTACTAAAACATTTACTTTCTACACACTCATCACAAGTCTAGCATATCATGTTATGGCATTCCCTGTCTGTCCATCCATCTATTAACATTTACTTGTCCAGGTCATAACTTTATTATGGTTGGAGAGATTTTTATGAACTTTTGCCCAAATACATATCATGACTAGACAATGTATGGCATGCCATTGTAATTCTACCTGCCACAAAGTCAAGGTCACATCAAGTGGGTGAAAATATAATTATTTGACTTGTATCCTTGTCTGCAGTATAACTTTTTTTGAACAACTGAAGATATTTTAATGAAACTTTGTCCAGTTATATATCATGTATAGACAGTGTATATTGTGCCATATCCATGCCACCAGCATCAAAGTCATGGTCATGGCAGGGGAAAATGCAGTTCTTGTACTTCTATCCTTGATTGGAACCATTATAGATACCTTAATGAAGCTTTAGCCAGTTATATATTATGTATAGAAAGTGTGTGGAATACTGAAGTCACATCCCCTGCCTTAAGGTGAAAGTCACAGCAAGGAAAAATGTACCTCTGACTTGTAGTCTTATCTGGAGAATAACATTTGAACCACTTTCATATTTTAATGAAACTTGAACCTGTTTTATGTCTTGACTTGACACATATGCATATCCCCTGTATCAAGGTCAAGGTCACATCAAGGGATAATGTAAGTCAGTGGCCTGTTCCCTTACACATGCTCACACTTTTTAACTCCTACAGATATTTTTATGAAATTTTACCCAGGTCCACACCCTATCATACAATAGTCAAGTCCCTAGCTCGAAGGTCAAGGTAATTACTGGGAAAACAGTCACAAGATGGACATGTCATGTGCTGTTGGTGGTACTCTTGTTAAGTTAGTTTTCATCAGTTGTATGGAGATTTAATGTTCATGTATTAAAATGACAATGTCAAGAAATGGCCAATGGGAAATTAAAAGTCTTTCAAATTTGCTCTTCCTTCACCAGTTATAACAAAATGTGTATGCTATGTCCCATGTATGAGCATTCAAGAAAGAAAAATCTACAAATTCTAATATTAAAATTGCACATTAATAAATCTGCTGACACTAATTACCTTTACATGTACAATGTTCATGTTTCAGCAGTAATTACCTTACATGTACAATATTCATGTTTCAGCAGTAATTACCTTACATGTACAATGTTCATGTTTCAGCAGTAATTACCTTGCATGTACAATGTTCATGTTTTAGCAGTAGTATTCACATTAACAAAAACATTTGCTTTTTAACTGTCTTGTGTAAAGTTTCTATCAATTAGATGTAGATGTAATACTTATTATCCAAATGGCAGTTTTACTTGTGTCTATTGTATGAAGGTTTAGCTTGCTTGAGAACATGTAGAACTATATATATATATATATATATATATATATATATATATATATATATATATATATATATATATATATATATATATATATATTTGCACTCTATTGCTATGCATTTTATAAAAAAACAGCTTCAAAACTTTCTTTAGGTAATATATGTGCACTGTTATTGGCTCTGTCATTAGTACTCAGTATTTCTTATTCTTCAAGTTCTTTCATATATATGTAAATGAAGTAGATTTAACTTACAATTATATATATATATATATGTACAGTAAAGATTGTTTATTACATTCTTGGATACAACGTTTCCTCTATTATAATGTTTGAGTTTAAATTCCCCAACCAGATCCCAAACTAATACATATATCCAACGGCTTTGTTATAATGTTCTTTTGTTACAACATTTAATTGGTTATAGTGTTTGCTTTTTGTGGTCCACTTGAGAAAATTAACTCAATTATCACGTTTTAGCACCTTACGTGCCAAAGCCAGAAAAACAATGGCAGTCGTTTAAACAACAAAGGCACCGGGTAACAAAAGCGTGATAATCACATGTCATTCATAATCAGTAAATAACAAAGGCCTAACAAAGACACCAGGTAACAAAGACGTGATAATCACACTTCATTCATAATCAGTACTTTAGAATCACAGGTTGCTGGTTTAATGTAATGAAAGCGTTAAAGCATGAAAAGAAAGGATTTTGTTTTGTACTTTTTTGACTATATAATTTAGAAACATCCTTTAACTATCATTCTATACCTGTATGTTGACTAGCTATAGACAGCTTGAAGTAAATCTCTGTTGTGTTCATTCTGAATTCTGACTGTAATGAAAATGACTGAAAATTTGCCAGTCAGAATAAGAAAAAAATATCTCTTTAGACACAAAACTATATGAGCATTTGCAAGTAATTGAAAAACATATCAACAAAAAAATCTCACATTAATAGAAAATAGATGACTATTGACAATTTTTTTTCTTTCCAAATAAATAAAGGACTAATCTACTAGTTGTTAAGTTATTGAACAAAGACATTTTCACATAAAAGTGATTTTTATGATTCACCAGCTGATACATGTACTTTTATGTTGATACTTTCATCAGATGGTAAGACTTACTGACTTATCATTTTTTATTCTTCATGTTGACCATGTTAAGATGTATTTATACAAATGTATGTTGTTTCTTGAAAATGTTATCACATTACATACAAGTTCTGACAGTAATCATACCAGTATAAATTGTTTACTACAAGTATGTCCAACGTCATCGACATGGACAAGTACATAAACATTTTATAAAATAAACAAATTTGGATATAACGTTTCTCGGTTATAACATTCTGAAATCCCAGTCCCCTCTGAAATGTTATAAACAGTCTTTACTGTATGTATATATATATATATATATATATATATATATATATATATATATATATATATATATATATATATATATATATATATATATATATATATATATATATATATATACATATATATATATATATATATATATATATATATATATATATATATATATATATACATATATATATATATATATATATATATATATATATATATATATATATATATATATATATATATATATATATATATATAATGATTAATACATACACTGATACACTATATATGGCCTGGCTAGCAGATTGAATGATTCTTGTTTTACTGACTGATTGATTGATTAATTTGTCAGTTGGTTGGTTGATTCACATTACAGGGTCACATGCTATTTAATTGCCTTTTTTTGGTCTTGAGCACATTATGGTCTTTTAAAATACGGAGTTGACAGAAAACCCCCAACATATTCATTATGATAACCACTATAAATCTCATCATTTCATCACACAGATTTCACAAATTAGAAAACTAATTTTCCTCTAATTTTGTTAATGTCATTAGCAAGCAAGTTACATGTATATAGTATAAATATTGCCTGTAAGCAAATTAAATCAAAAAATGATTTTAGATCTCAGGTGTCTTGAATTAAAAAAATGTGCAGAAATAACATAGTTTTAAAATATTATGATTTAGTGTACCATGAAACCTTTCTTAGTGGATATCTCCATGTAACAGACACCTATTCATTAAGGAAATTATTTCTGTTATATTTATGATCACTTTTAACCTCTATAAAAAGGACACCAATGTATGAACAATTTGTTTCTCTTGAGTGTCATTTATAGACAGTCTCTTCTCTCCATAGTATGAAATAGATAAAACCTAGTAGAGATCAAACTGTGCATTCTGCCTATTGTCATGAAACATTATAAGATATTTACTTCTGTCATCTTTTTGTTCAGGACTCTGAAGTGGATGAGATTCTCCGAGCACTTGATGAGGAAAATGACAGGCTTTTAAATGAGTCCCACAAAGGACAACGCTCAGAATCAGTAATGTTAAATTTCTACAATGCCTCCATATATTTTCAGCTTGATAAAGTAGTTGTTGAATTGCTAACTTTACACCTTCTGTCTGTCCAACATTGATTTTTGTGAATTCTGATAAACCACTGAACAATAGTATAACTGGTAAAGTGTGAGATATTGGCTAGTAACATTTGAAGTGATTTTGAATGCTGTATAAACATGAAAATATGGGTAAAATAGTTCTTAATAAATTATTATAACAAACCATGCACCAATGAAAATACATTAAAAATTTCACCTTGGTGTTAAGTGTGTTTCTGACAAGTTTTCAGTAGTTTTCACATTTTTGTATGTTTTTCCTTCACAGACTGGGCAATCCAATAATCGTTACAATGACAGCAGCAATGAGGAAGAGGATAATCACAAATATCGCTCAGATGATACAACTCCAACAGTGTCACGTTCACGAACTGTGATAAATTTTGTTTCTGCAAAACAACGAGCTATGAGTCGGAAGACAGCTAACAAGACAGTACAGAGAGGAAGAGATCTGCTACAGATGTTGGAATTAGACATAGCTAGATTTGATATTTTAGACCTTCCACCTGTTAAGGAATATGACTTGTATATTCGCAGTTTTGGCAGGACAGATACCAAACAGGTTGGACATGTTTTTAAATTATAGATATACATGTAATGTGACTTGTATATTCACAGTTTTGGCAGGACAGATATCAAACAGGTTGGACATGTTTTTAAATTATAGATATACATGTAATGTGACTTGTATATTCACAGTTTTGGCAGGACAGATATCAAACAGGTTGGACATGTTTTTAAATTATAGATATACATGTAATGTGACTTGTATATTCACAGTTTTGGCAGGGCAGATACCAAACAGGTTGGACTTGTTTTTAAATTATAGATATACATGTAAAGTGATTTGAAACAAAAAGTTTTATTTGCATCTTGACTTTTATATTGGCTTAGGATGGGCAAATTCTGATAATCATCATATCAGATATTATGGATTGGGCTTGCAGGCTTTTAAAATGAAATTTTCATACAAATGGTGGGGGTTTTCTAACCTACTGAAAATTATTTTCTTATACTCCATATTCAAGAACAAATATATATTATCTAAAGTAGGAATGTAGCTTTGAAATTGGAAAAGGCAGGCATATAATACTTGGCTGACTGTATGGATTTTAGTTTCTAGTAGGGTATAGAGTGCTTGGCTGAATGTATGGGATTTAGTTTCTAGTAGTGTATAGAGTGCTTGGCTGAATGTATGGGATTTAGTTTCTAGTAGTGTATAGAGTGCTTGGCTGAATATGGGATTTAGTTTCTAGTAGTGTATAGAGTGCTTGGCTGAATGTATGGGATTTAGTTTCTAGTAGTGTATAGAGTGCTTGGCTGAATGTATGGGATTTAGTTTCTAGTAGTGTATAGAGTGCTTGGCTGAATATGGGATTTAGTTTCTAGTAGTGTATAGAGTGCTTGGCTGAATGTATGGGATTTAGTTTCTAGTAGTGTATAGAGTGCTTGGCTGAATGTATGGGATTTAGTTTCTAGTAGTGTATAGAGTGCTTGGCTGAATATGGGATTTAGTTTCTAGTAGTGTATAGAGTGCTTGGCTGAATGTATGGGATTTAGTTTCTAGTAGTGTATAGAGTGCTTGGCTGAATGTATGGGATTTAGTTTCTAGTAGTGTATAGAGTGCTTGGTTGAATGTATGCAATTTAGTTTCTAGCTTTAAAAGATATCTAAAGTACAGTAGTACTTGTGTTTAAAACAAATCAGCTCAGAAAACAGCCTATGTTTTAGGGCTTCACCGACAGCTCAGAAAACAGCCTATGTTTTAGGACTTCACTGACAGAGCAAACACATTATTTGTCAAGTTAATTATGAACAATACTGCAGACTGTCATTGGGGCACCAAATTTTTTTTCATTTTGTGGCAGCTAAAAATAACCTTATATTTCATGACTAACTGTTATTAGTTACATCTTGTTTTAGCTGAGTAAAATGGAATCAAACAGTGGAATATTCCCATCCACCCTGATAAAATACTATGTAATGATTTTGTCCCCATTTTAAGAAGAACATTCGACAAGAACAACAAATATTAGCAGTATTCAATGTTATTTATATATGCCTAGGCAGTCCAAGCCTTTGGATTGAATTAAACTGAATGTCAGAAAAGCCATGCGGTAATGTAATAGAGAGCACTTACAACTGTTCAGTTTCACTGATGAGCTGAAGATTCTGTGCTAAGTGTTTCTCAGTTAAAATATAAGGTTTGACTATTCTTTTATGTGCATTTATGAAGTAATGGGTGCAACTGAAACCAAGAAGTTGTTCTCTGTCACTTATTTCTGATATTGCTGGCTGAGAAATACTGTATTTAGAACTGGATGATGCAGTTGGACTGGCCGACACATAGAAAGTTAGGATTTTGGGATGTTTGCTAAATTTAAATGTAAGGGCTGATCTTTGCATCAAGACAAAAAATCAGATTCCTCAAATATCAATCCATTGCATCATTCCTTCCTCCAAAACTCCCAGTTAAATAGAAATCCTTAGTAACAACCATCAGTCAGCAGCTATTAGGCTGAAATTCATAACTCTAAACTGATCTTGCCATGGCTATGTAGCTCTAGACTGATCTTGCAGCTGTACAGATATTCTCTGCCATGGCTATGTAGCTCTAGACTGATCTTGCAGCTGTACAGATATTCTCTGCCATGGCTATGTAGCTCTAGACTGATCTTGCAGCTGTACAGATATTCTCTGCCATGGCTATGTAGCTCTAGACTGATCTTGCAGCTGTACAGATATTCTCTGCCATGGCTATGTAGCTCTAGACTGATCTTGCAGCTGTACAGATATTCTCTGCCATGGCTATGTAGCTCTAGACTGATCTTGCAGCTGCACAGCTATTCGCTGCCATGGCTATGTAGCTCTAGACTGATCTTGCAGCTGCACAGATATTTGCTGCCATGGCTATGTAGCTCTAGACTGATCTTGCAGCTGCACAGCTATTCGCTGCCATGGCTATGTAGCTCTAGACTGATCTTGCAGCTGCACAGCTATTCGCTGCCATGGCTATGTAGCTCTAGACTGATCTTGCAGCTGTACAGATATTCGCTGCCACAGCCACTTAGGTCCAAACAAAATTTTGCACATGCAATTATGAGTGACAGATGAAGCAATTATGAGTGACAGTTGAACCAATTATGAGTGACAGATGAAGCTTCTGATTTCTTCTGAACAACTAAAACTATAGCATATCAAGAGTTTCTATAAAAAAAAAGTGTCATATTTTTATTCCATATTCACTACTGAATATTTTATTACCAGTTTGAGACTGGGCATATGCAGTGATCTGCCTGGGTGCTTAACCGATCAGATTTCAAGAATTTTCTATAAATGGGGATAAAAATAATCCACCTGTTAAGAAATAGAACCCCATTTGTTTTACAGAGGTACAGGGCATCCTTATTATAACAATGTTTCATGGCAGCACTAAATGTATACTGTGGTACAGATGAGGTTGCCTTATTCTGGTGTTTGAGGGATGCTTGACTGAGATGTCTTACAGTGAGATAACTTCAGTGTGATAACTACATTCATACCCCAAAATGGGGTCCATAACCATACCTTTGTTGTATGAGGGATGCTTGACTGAGATGTCTTACAGTGAGATAACTTAAGTGTGATAACTACATTCATACCCCAAAATTGGGTCCATAACCATACCTTAGTTTTATGAGGGATGCTTGACTGAGATGTCTTACAGTGAGATAACTTAAGTGTGATAACTACATTCATACCCCAAAATTGGGTCCATAACCATACCTTAGTTTTATGAGGGATGCTTGACTGAGATGTCTTACAGTGAGACAGTGAGATAACTTAAGTGTGATAACTGCATTCATACCCCAAAATGGGGTCCATAACCATACCTTAGTTTTATGAGGGATGCTTGACTGAGATGTCTTACAGTGAGATAACTTAAGTGTGATAACTGCATTCATACCCCAAAATGGGGTCCATAACCATACCTTAGTTTTATGAGGGATGCTTGACTGAGATGTCTTACAGTGAGATAACTTAAGTGTGATAACTGCATTCATACCCCAAAATGGGGTCCATAACCATACCTTAGTTTTATGAGGGATGCTTGACTGAGATGTCTTACAGTGAGATAACTTAAGTGTGATAACTGCATTCATACCCCAAAATGGGGTCCATAACCATACTTGTTATATGAGGAATGTTTGACTGAGGTGTCTTGTACTGAGGTATCCAAGAATTTAGTTAGTTACCAAAAAACTATGTTTGCAGTGGGAGTCAGAAAACATGGAAAATGATAACCAGGAAAATAAATGAATGTTCACATCTAGTTCAATTTGGCTGCTAACAATTTCTCTTTAAATATATTTTGATCTAATATTTTCAGTTTCTGCTGATATATTTCAGGCCTACGTGCAGACAAATGATGATAACATTGACAGGGATATCCAGACAGAGGAAATCGATTCCAGACAGAAATGGACCCAGCATCCACCGGAAGATTTTCTAGGAGTGGGACGTAAGTCTTCTTGTGTCACTTTTATCTGTAAAAAATGTTAAAATTTGATCGGTGTGTTCTGTGTTTGATGAGTCCTGTTATTGCTAGTCCTCCTAGATGGATTGTCATATCAGAATGGGGTTTTCACCAAAAGACTTCTTGCAATATCGAGTTGGACATAAATGAAAAGAGTGCCAATCTGACATCCAGTATTTCTGCTATGGCTGCTAGCTTGAAAATCTTGTTATCACTGGGGTTTTACCAGAAGACTTGTTATGATATCTTGCTGGTTCTGAATTAATGATGGCTATATTGAAAATCATGTTATTGCTACTCATTCTCATATCAACTTGGGGTTTTCACCAAAAGACTTCTTATGATGTTTTGTTGGTTGTAAATGAAAATGGTGCTGATCTGACATCCTGTATAGGCACCACAGCAGCCATCTTGAAAGCCTTGTTATTGCTACTTCTCCAGAATGATGGCCATATCAACGTGGGGTTTTCATGAAGAGACTTCTAAAGATGTCTGTTTGGTCCTAAATGAAAATGGTGCTGATCTTAGATCAAATATGGCTGCCATGGTGGCCAATTCGAAAATGATGTTACAGCTAAAAAAATATCAGAGATGGTTTCAACACTCAAAAGTTTGCATGATTTTACAAATAGGTGAGATCAGACCCAAACCGTCTATCAGTATCAGTACAGGCTTGGTGGTTGATTTATTGGACTAATGCCTGCACAGGAATTGTGCATTTCAGTTTCACTTATAAATATTTCTTGGCCCATTTTAATTATTTTTTGTACATTTATAGTGAAATGTATGAAATTAAAGTTTTTGTTTTATGTTTGTTCTGTCAGTGTTCAAATCTTCATTCATGTTACCTTAAGGTCAACATTTTGATTGCTTTCAAAGGACATTAATCATTTTTGTATTATCCACAATAGATGTGAAAGAGGCTTTTACTGTTAACCTCATCTGTCTGTATGTCCATCTGTCTGTATGTCCATATGTCCTTTTTCTCCATCATTCCTTGGTTTAATTTGCATGATTTTAGGTGAATTTTTAGGCAGTCTCACTTATGGTGTCTTGCTGTTTAGTGTGTGGATCCAACTTGGAGATAACTAAACTGTCATGCCAAGATCCAACTTGGAGATAACTAAACTGTCATGCCAAGATCCAGCTTGGAGATAACTAAACTGTCATGCCAAGATCCAACTTGGAGATAACTAAACTGTCATGCCAGGATCCAACTTGGAGATAACTAAGCTGTCATGCCAAGATCCAACTTGGAGATAACTAAACTGTCATGCCAAGATATAACTTGGAGATAACTAAACTGTCATGACAAGATCCAACTTGGAGATAACTTAACTGTCATGCCAAGATCTAACTTGGAGATAACTAAACTGTCATGCCAAGATCCAACTTGGAGATAACTAAACTGTCATGCCAAAATAAGTATGTCACTATGACCTACATTTTGTGCTCTTGTAACTTCTTTTATATTGAGCATTTGTTGTTTTTTTTATACAGCTTTAAATGTAGTCATATAGCATTGTCTGTGTATCTATTATATTGAATACTCAATTATCACATCAAAGTAGGTCACTGAACTACACTTCATGTGTCCAAAACTTTAAGCTATGCTCTTAGGTCAATTTCTCAAGCAGTCTTACAGGTAGGAGTATGTACCTTTGTGTGGATATGTTGTGGTAAATATGACACCATCATTACAAAAAGTAGGTCACTGTGACCGAAATTTAATGCTTCACTGGCTTTTCTCAAAGTTGTTTTTTTTTCTTCAGAAATGTGCTGTGCACTATTGACTGTACAGAAAAATGTTAATGTCTGTTGAGCAGTAAATGGGGCTCTTATTTGACATTTTGTTTTGGCTCTCTTCCCTGAATTAGATACTCATATTCTATGCAAATAATAATGCCATGCCAGTTTAATAAAATTTTTCATACCACATTAACTTGGGGATCATTGGCCCCCCTCCCCACCCCCACACCCCACCCCACTTATTTTGAGACTTCTGGGATCAGCCCAGACTCTACAAGTCTTGTAGACTGGGATCAGCCCAGACCATACAAGTCTTGTAGACTGGGATCAGCCCAAGTAACTCATACCATAGTATTTTGATATTCAAATTAGTTTAGTTAGGATGCATGTAATCTTAAATCAGAATACTTTCTTCATTCTGGGATCATCCTAGAACAATTCTACTTAATCTGGTATCAACCCAGACATACTGGGAACAGCCTAGCACAGATTCTATTTAATATGGGGTCAGCACGGAATATACACTGATGCAGGGATCAGCCTAGCACAGATTCTGTTTAATCTGGATCAGCACAGAATACATTCTTATGCTGGGATCAACCTATCACAGATTCTGCTTAATCTGGGATCAGCCAAGAAAACATTCTAATGCTGGGATCAGCCTAGTACAGATTGGGAATCATCACTGTCATATACAGTATGAATTGAGAGAGAGGGGGAGAGTGAAAAATACTCTTGTATTTTTTGTGTTTTTTTTTTTTCTTACAAGGCAAGTATTAAACATTCTGTATTGCAACTCTATATTTTGTTGTGTATAAATTGTCTAAGTTTGGGCAATACACATATCTTCTAAGTATGGGCAATACACCTATTGTTTCAGTATGGGCAATACACATATTGTCTAAGTATGGGCAATACACATATTGTCTAAGTATGGGCAATACACATATCATCTAAGTATGGGCAATACACATATTATCTAAGTATGGGCAATACACATATTATCTAAGTATGTGCAATACACATATCATCTAAGTATGTGCAATACACATATTATCTAAGTATGGGCAATATACATATTATCTAAGTATGGGCAATATACATATTATCTAAGTATGTGCAATACACATATTATCTAAGTATGTGCAATACACATATTATCTAAGTATGGGCAATATACATATTATCTAAGTATGTGCAATACACATATCATCTAAGTATGGGCAATACACATATTATCTAAGTATGGGCAATATACATATTATCTAAGTATGGGCAATATACATATTATCTAAGTATGTGCAATACACATATTATCTAAGTATGTGCAATACACATATTATCTAAGTATGGGCAATATACATATTATCTAAGTATGTGCAATACACATATCATCTAAGTATGGGCAATACACATATTGTCTAAGTATGTGCAATACACATATTGTCTTAGTATGGGCAATTTTGTTTAAGTATGGGCAATACACATATCATCTGAGTATGGGCAATACACATATTGTCTTAGTATGGGCAATACACATATCATCCAAGTAAAACTATGTAAATACTAACATGAGACAAATTTTCCCAAAGTTAGTTGTTTTGTAAAATTTTTTGAAATTATATTCCTGTTTTAAAAAATGTTATATTTACAGTAATTGCTTTTCTTATAGGAGGTGATGGTGAGAAAGACTTTGAGGAGGAAGAACAATCTCAAATGAAGCAGAACAAGGAACAAGACTTAGGACGACTTCACAAGTTCCTTGCAAGTGCTGGCCAGGTACCAGTCTTGTGATACTCTCTAGTTAGCAAGTTTGCTTAGTTTATGCTACTGTATCCACTATCCATCATCCATCAGTCAACACTTGCTTTTCATTTAATTTCTGAACAGATTTTGATTACACTTGGTATAAAGGCTTATATCATCAAGATCTCTGTCATAATGCATTATGAGTGAAATCCATCCATATTAATGAGGTGATTTTGCATCTGATTGACTGAGGTTCTTATTACTCTAGAGGCCATATTTCTGTTAGATTTGATCAAACTTGGTATTTAGAATTATATCATCAAAATCTTAGACAAGTTTCATGATGAGTGACATCCACACATAAATAAGGAGTTCTTGCCTCTGATTAGCTTCTTACCATTCTAGAGCTGTATTTATTAAAACAGAATTTGTTTAAGCATGTTATATTGGCTTATATCACCATATCATGGTTAAGTTTGATAAATGGTATTCACACATATTAATGAAGAGATCCTGCATTGGCATCGGATTGGTTGAGCTGTTACCACTCTAGAGGCCATATTTCTGATCAGATTTTAATCAAAGTTTGTATGTAAGCTCATATCATCAAGATCTTGGACTGATTTGATTCTGAGTGAGTACTTCAAATGTTAATGAGGCTTTCTGACATCTGATTATCTTCGTTTTTTGCCACTCTGGAAGCTGTATTTCTTAGTTTGTTACCTCTCTGGAGACTGTTATTCTTAGTTTGTTGCCAGTCTGGAGGCTTTATTTCTTAGTTTGTTGCCATATTTCTTAGTTTGTTGCCACCCTGGAGGCTGTATTTCTTAGTTTGTTGCCACCCTTAAGGCTGTATTTCTTAGTTTGTTGCTGCTCTGGAGGCCATATTTCTTGGTTTGTTGCCACTCTGGAGGCCGTATTTCTTGGTTTGTTGCCACTCTGAAGGCTGTATTTCTTAGTTTGTTGCCAGTCTGGAGGCCGTATTTCTTAGTTTGTTGCCACCCTGGAGGCTGTATTTCTTAGTTTGTTGCCTCTCTGGAGGCTGTTATTCTTAGTTTGTTGCCAGTCTGGAGGCTTTATTTCTTAGTTTGTTGCCACTCTGGAGGCCATATTTCTTTGTTTGTTGCCACCCAGGAGGCTGTATTTCTTAGTTTGTTGCCACTCTGGAGGCTGTATTTCTTAGTTTGTTGCCACTCTGGAGGCTGTATCTCTTAGTTTGTTGCCGCTCTGGAGGCCGTATTTCTGATAAATTTTCATTGAACTTTATATATAAGCTAGTATCATAAAGATCCTAAATGAGTTAGTTTTGAATAACATCTGCACATAAATTAGGCATTTTGTCATCTAATTGGCTGAGCCTTTTACCACTCTAGACACGGTATTTCTTATTGGCTGAGGCTTTTACCACTCTAGACACTGTATTTCTTATTGGCTGAGCCTTTTACCACTCTAGACACTGTATTTCATATTGGCTGAGCCTTTTACCACTCTAGACATGGTATTTCTTATTGGCTGAGCCTTTACCACTCTAGATACAGTATTTCTTATTGGCTGAGCCTTTTACTACTCTAGACACGGTATTTTCTAATTGGCTGAGTCTGTTACCACTCTAGTCATGGTATTTCTAATTGGATGAGCCTTTTACCACTCTAGACACGGTATTTTCTAATTGGCTGAGCCTTTTACCACTCTAGACACAGTATTTTCTAATTGGATGAGCCTTTAACCACTCTTGACACAGTATTTTCTAATTGGATGAGCCTTTAACCACTCTTGACACAGTATTTTCTAATTGGATGAGCCTTTAACCACTCTTGACACAGTATTTTCTAATTGGATGAGCCTTTAACCACTCTTGACACAGTATTTTCTAATTGGATGAGCCTTTAACCACTCTAGTCATGGTATTTTCTAATTGGATGAACCTTTAACCACTCTTGACACAGTATTTTCTAATTGGATGAGCCTTTAACCACTCTTGACAGTATTTTCTAATTGGATGAGCCTTTTAACACTCTAGACACAGTATTTCTAATTGGCTGAGTCTGTTACCACTCTAGTCATGGTATTTCTAATTGGATGAGCCTTTTAACATTCAAGACACAGTATTTCTGATTGGCTGAGCCTGTTACCACTCTTGACACAGTATTTCTAATTGGATGAGCCTTTTAACACTCTAGACACAGTATTTCTGATTGGCTGAGCCTTTTACCACTCTAGTCATGATATTTCTAATTGGATGAGCCTTTTAACACTCTAGACACAGTATTTCTGATTGGCTGAGCCTGTTACCACTCTAGACACAGTATTTCTAATTGGATGAGCCTTTTAACACTCTAGACACAGTATTTCTGATTGGCTGAGCCTGTTACCACTCTAGACACAGTATTTCTAATTGGATGAGCCTTTTAACACTCTAGACACAGTATTTCTGATTGGTTGAGCCTGTTACCACTCTAGACACAGTATCTCTAATTGGATGAGCCTTTTAACACTCTAGACACAGTATTTCTGATTGGCTGAGCCTGTTACCACTCTAGACACAGTATTTCTAATTGGATGAGCCTTTTACCACTCTAGACACGGCATTTCTGATTGGCTGAGCCTGTTACCACTCTAGACACTGTATTTCATATTGGCTGAGCCTTTACCACTCTAGACGCTGTATTTCATATTGGCTGAGCCTGTTACCACTCTAGACACTGTATTTCTTATTGGCTGAGCCTGTTACCACTCTAGACACTGTATTTCATATTGGCTGAGCCTGTTACCACTCTAGACACTGTATTTCATATTGGCTGAGCCTGTTACCACTCTAGACACTGTATTTCATATTGGCTGAGCCTGTTACCACTCTAGACACTGTATTTCATATTGGCTGAGCCTTTACCACTCTAGACACGGTATTTCTGATCAGATTTTGATTAGACTTGGTATGCAAGCTTATATCTTGAAGGTCATGAATGTTTTTGATGATTATGACCTACATTTGCACATATTGATGACCTTTATGTGAGCCAGGTGAACAATATCAAGCCCACTTGAGGCTTTCGTTTTCTTATAAAGGAACTGATGGCTATTGGCTGTGCATTGAAGGGAGATGGCTTGGTTTAAACCTATTTTTACTCACATATGCACAGCAGATGGATTGAGCTACAAGTTCTCAAAACTTTGTTGTAAGCTCATCTTTTGACACTTCAACTGACTGTATAAGATTTCTGTCATATTCAGGGGTGGGTAGGTGGTGCATATAATGTTACCCATGTCCATTTTGTCCCATCATTCCCCATCAGTATCACATCACAAATTGTGTTTCTGCTCAATAACGTTTTAAGGACTTTATGGCTTGAAACAAAATTTGGTATGTGCCTAATATTAAAAAGACCTATGTAAAACCTTTGTCACCAGCCATGGGTTACAATTTGCTACTTTCCATTATCACCCATGGCTGCCTATGCTGAGATTTTCTCATTTTTTTTCTTCTCATTAATATGTATAAACCTGCTTAACCACCAACAAACGTGACCTTTAACGCAGTTTGAATGAGCACCAATCAAGGGTTCTCTTCCAAACATAGTTACTTATCCTTTGATAAATTGGGCACATTCTCTGATTTATAGGAGATTGTTACAGTATGTTCTTGATGATGTATTTTTGTTTATGCATACTCATGAAAAACAAGGAAATTGCAGCACAGGCACACATGGGTGATAAAGGAGCGCAGCAGATTGCTGCCCATGGCTTGCAATGATGAGGTAGAGCTCAATATTCAAAATTTTCTGGTAAAATTTGACTAAGTTATGGCACCTGTTGGATTTAGAACTTTGCCCATGCATGTTAAACCTAGTGTATTGGTAGGGGCATCTGTGTCATATGGACATATTTCTTGTTCTTTACTTCTGTAAGCATTATTACTTAATTTTAAATCAGAATGTATTTCATGCTACATCACCTATACACCAGGTTCTAACAAGTAAATGTCATGGTCCAGGACTTGGGTGACTATTGACCTGTACTTGTGTTTGCTCTTAGAATCTGACGCAGAGGTGCAAAGCTAGTATGTTTGATGAAAGTATAACATTATCTGTCCACATCCGAAAGTTTATTTTATTTTGCATTACTTATGAAGGTGACTTAACATTGTCTGTTGAGCTCACGTGTGTTTAGCTTCACATTCATATGATTGTATCCACCAAGGTTAATGTTGTGTTATCAGGTAAATATGTGTAGGTTATTAACAGAGTATTGAAAAATATTGGGCCCGAGGTCATGTGGCACAGGATGTCTGAGCTTGCAAGTACATTCTATGCCACATGAACGAGGGCCTGATATATTTTAATACTCTGTCAGTAACCTTTTATATATTTAAAAACAAGCATATTAATCATTATGTTGTGTTATAGGAATAACACAAGTGAAAAAATTATTTCAGCATTTTATTGAACATTTTACATGTTGTTAATTTTATGAATGAAACCTGAACACCACGCAATAGGTAGAATTGTTACATTTATTATTGGCCTCTGGTGGCCATCAGATTTATGATATGGTCAGCGTTTGATGTTTCTGTCGCCATTTTTATTTAGCCGTAGACAAAAGTAGTTCATCAGATGTGGGCACATGTTTACCATGTAAGATAGTGGTGAATATTTTTACTGAAATACAGTCAATACCACTGGATATTGACTGGTAGCAACAATGTTAAACCAGTGGGACTATTTATAAGGTATACAACAATGTTAAACCAGTGGGACTATTTATAAGGTATACAACAATGTTAAACCAGTGGGACTATTTATAAGGTATACAACAATGTTAAACCAGTGGGACTATTTATAAGGTATACAACAATGTTAAACCAGTGGGACTATTTATAAGGTATACAACAATGTTAAACCAGTGGGACTATTTATAAGGTATACAACAATGTTAAACCAGTGGGACTATTTATAAGGTATACAACAATGTTAAACCAGTGGGACTATTTATAAGGTATACAACAATGTTAAACCAGTGGGACTATTTATAAGGTATACAACAATGTTAAACCAGTGGGATTATTTATAAGGTATACAACAATGTTAAACCAGTGGGACTATTTATAAGGTATACAACAATGTTAAACCAGTGGGACTATTTATAAGGTATACAACAATGTTAAACCAGTGGGACTATTTATAAGGTATACAACAATGTTAAACCAGTGAGATTATTTATAAGGTATACAACAATGTTAAACCAGTGGGACTATTTATAAGTTATACAACAATGTTAAACCAGTGGGACTATTTATAAGGTATACAACAATGTTCAACCAGTGGGACTATTTATAAGGTAAACAACAATGTTAAACCAGTGGGACTATTTATAAGGTATACAACAATGTTAAACCAGTGGGACTATTTATAAGGTATACAACAATGTTAAACCAGTGGGACTATTTATAAGGTATACAACAATGTTCAACCAGTGGGACTATTTATAAGGTATACAACAATGTTAAACCAGTGGGACTATTTATAAGGTATACAACAATGTTAAACCAGTGGGACTATTTATAAGGTATACAACAATGTTAAACCAGTGGGACTATTTATAAGGTATACAACAATGTTAAACCAGTGGGATTATTTATAAGGTATACAACAATGTTAAACCAGTGGGACTATTTATAAGGTATACAACAATGTTAAACCAGTGGGACTATTTATAAGGTATACAACAATGTTAAACCAGTGGGACTATTTATAAGGTATACAACAATGTTAAACCAGTGAGATTATTTATAAGGTATACAACAATGTTAAACCAGTGGGACTATTTATAAGTTATACAACAATGTTAAACCAGTGGGACTATTTATAAGGTATACAACAATGTTAAACCAGTGGGATGATTTATAAGGTATACAACAATGTTCAACCAGTGGGACTATTTATAAGGTAAACAACAATCTTAAACCAGTGGGACTATTTATAAGTTATACAACAATGTTAAACCAGTGGGACTATTTATAAGGTATACAACAATGTTAAACCAGTGGGACTATTTATAAGGTATACAACAATGTTCAACCAGTGGGACTATTTATAAGGTATACAACAATGTTCAACCAGTGGGACTATTTAAAAGGTATACAACAATGTTCAACCAGTGGGACTATTTATGAGGTATACAACAATGTTAAACCAGTGGGACTATTTATAAGGTATACAACAATGTTAAACCAGTGGGACTATTTATAAGGTATTTAGTAATATGAGATATTGCTCAGCAATCTGCTTTTATTATAACCCACCTCACCACCCACCCCCACCCCACCCCCCACAAACTTGAGGTGGGGGTGAGGGGGCTATGCTGGAGTTATTTTGTCTGGTCATCTGTTCATCTGTCATACTTTTTTTTACTTAATATCTCCTGAACATTTTGATATATCTTCATGAAACGTGCTATGCATTTGTTTCGTGACCTGACATTGTGTCCTGTAAAAGCTGTTGCCTATCTGATGAGTATTTGATGTGTTGTTCCCATGTTTATTACAAATTGTGTCCATCCATCAATCTTCTCCAGTTATAATTTTCAGAACCATGAGAGATATTTTCATGAAACTTGGTATACATTGTAGGATGACAAGAGTTTGTGTCCCATGTAAGATTCAGCTTTGTCAGATTACTAATTTTAGAGTTATCTCCCCATTTTTGACAATTATCTATACTTCATATAATATGAGGGTTATTCTATAAATCCATGCTTATTGACAGATCTGGTTTTAAACAGGTCATGGGTATACTTCTGGATGAGAAAAGAGATGAGGAAACAAGAGGTGAGAGTGGAAACAATAAATCCAGCATCAGTGTAAGTGAGGGTTACAGTCAACTGGTCATACTAAATGCCTTGGCAGGTAAGGGTTTGTTTCTTGTTTACTTATTGTAGAGAAACATATACAATCAAACTTTGATAAATCAAGCATCAGTCTTTTGTAAACAGTACTAATCACTTGTAAACAGTACTAATCACTTGTAAACAGTACTATTCAGAATAACAAAATGACTTTGGTCACAGAGAAACAAAATCCTATGAAAATACTCCTTCCAATTCGGAGTCAACATTGACACCATTCAAATGAATACACTTGTTCTCATCTAGGAGTTACAACAGACTGAAGCAAAACTGTGCTCATTTAAAAATAATCTTAGATATTATTCTCTTTTACTTATTTTATTTTGTATGAGATTGTATTGTTGGGGAAAGAAATGCCATTGAAATAAGATGCATCTAATTAAGGAGACCAGAAGAGCCAGATAGTGAGATTTCTTTACTTAGTAACTGTATACAAATGTGTGTACAGTTGAAAAACTATATCCTAAATCCATCCCCATGGACAGAATGCATGTACAGTGAAAAACTATATCCTAAATCCATCCCTATATTGACAGAATGCATGTACAGTGAAAAACTATATCCTAAATCCATCCCTATATTGACAGAATGCATGTACAGTGAAAAACTATACCCTAAATCCATCCCCATGGACAGAATGCATGTACAGTGAAAAACTATACCCTAAATCCATCCCTATGGACAGAATCCATGTACAGTGAAAAACTATATCCTAAATCCATCCCTATTTTGACAGAATGCATGTACAGTGAAACACATTACCCTAAATCCATCCCTATGGACAGAATCCATGTACAGTGAAAAACTATATCCTAAATCCATCCCTATGGACAGTATAGTCCCTAGAATCATGTTATCATTATTACATCAAATTGTATTATTCTGACAGCTTTGTAATTAAACTTTCCTTTTTCAGTCTTTCCTTCTTTTTAAATTTTTTGTTATTAAGATGTTTACCTATCTGTTTAAAGTTGTATGTACACATTTCTTTATAAATACTTTCAGTTTGTCTGAATCTCACTAATTTGAAGTGTTAATAGCATTACTTATTGTCAGTCATATTTGTATGTGTTGTATATCTTAATAATGGTAACACAAATAAAAAAGGGGGGGGGAGGGGGGCTAATTTTGTTCATGTAACCTGTTCTTAAGAGCTTTCCTTTAATATATGATTCTAAAATCATTTTGACTTTTCTTTCAATACAATTATTTTACTAAATGCATTCAGAATTTTACCCTTTTGTATTACAGGGAGATATGTGGAGTTTGCTTGCTTCTCCCCGACCCAGCCCAATTTTCTGTTGACACTTTACAGCAAACCTCAGAATGTGAGCTTCTTTCCATATTTTGATTTGGATTGATTGACACATTATATTCATAATTAGACTGGTATCTTAAGTCCTGATTTGAGTTCACACATTATATTCATAATTTGACTGGATTGATTAATTAATACATTATATTCATAATATGACTGGATTGATTAATTAACACATTATATTCATAATTTGACTGGATTGAGTAACACATTATATTCATAATTAGACTGGTGTCTTAAGTCTAATTTGAGTTAACACATTATATTCATAATTTGACTGGTATCTTAAGTCCTGATTTGAGTTGTTACAATCAGATTGGCTGATTATGTCAATATGGCAGAAGTTAACACAGGAATAAATGTTTCTCTGATAAATCACACATCAGAGTATAGTAGTTATTCTTTCGCTTTCTGGAAACCCTGCATGCAGTGATATCTGTAAGATTATGGCACTAAGTGAAACTTATGAATTATACATTCAGTTATTAACTTGTTCATGAATTTTATATATATATATCATACAGTTTGATATGAATACACATAATGTAATAATCTTGATAAATATATGAAGGTATGTCATTCATTTCTAATGCAGTAAATTTGTAATTGATAAATGTGTGTGCAGTTGATATAAAAGCATCTATTATTAGTTTTAATTTTAACCAACTCCTTCTCATCTAAGCTCGACTACTTTGAGAAATATTATAATTTCATATTACTTTTATTCAAGCATATTTCCTGGCCAAAATGTTCATTATTTATGATACTTTAGATTTGATTAGAGACACCTTTCTGTTGTTGTGGATATTACAGGTGGTTTGATATGATACAGACATTTTCATTAGGGCACTACATCAAGATGTGGGAACCCTTTAGTAGTCAACTTGTCCATCCATATGTCTGTCTGTCTGTCCATTCACACTTCTTGTAATTGGCACAACTCCGCAACCTTATACATAATTGGATGCCATTGGGAAGGTGAATTGCCTATTACATGTTGATGTGCCTTTTAAAGGTTTTATCTTTTCAAGTCCAATTTTGATGAAGTTATTACCCATCACAGATCACTTTTCCACTTCAGCAGTTCCTTGTAACCAGCATAGCTCGACAGCCATTCAGCATATTTTGATATAACTTGGTTTGTTCATTATGAATGGCCAGTGACAATTAATTTCATATCTTTTCAAGGGATGTTGCTTGTAACAGGCATAGGTAAAGAACCATTCAACACATTCTAATGCAATTTGGTATGAACACTGTCTCATAGACTTAAATGTGCCTTATATGGATTTGGTAAGAACACTGGCTCATAGACTTACATGTGCCTTATATGGATTTGGTATGAACACTGTCTCATAGACTTAAATGTGCCTTATATGGATTTGGTATGAACACTGTCTTATAGACTTAAATGTGCCTTATATGGATTTGGTATGAACACTGTCTCATAGACTTAAATGTGCCTTATATGGATTTGGTAAGAACACTGGCTCATAGACTTACATGTGCCTTATATGGATTTGGTATGAACACTGTCTCATAGACTTACATGTGCCTTATATGGATTTGGTAAGAACACTGTCTCATAGACTTACATGTGCCTTATATGGATTTGGTATGAACACTGTCTCATAGACTTACATGTGCCTTATATGGATTTGGTATGAACACTGTCTCATAGACTTACATGTGCCTTATATGGATTTGGTATGAACACTGTCTCATAGACTTACATGTGCCTTATATGGATTTGGTATGAACACTGTCTCATAGACTTACATGTGCCTTATATATTGGTTCCATGCTTGCTCATCCTCTCTCTCTCTCTCTCTCTGTGCAGGATAATTGTGGATTCAGAATAGTGAGATCTTGAGTGTGTTTGATTTCCAGTGTTACAGTGCATCATTTATGGGCCTGATTGCTCTATCCTCCTGACTTGGGTTCCCATAGCATAACTTGCAAGTTCAAATGCTGGTTTTGCAGTAGAACATCTTCTGTTAAGGCCCAGACAAGTGAATTCTAAAGAGTGGGGCTTTTTGTGAAGCATCCATCACAGCTAGGTGTAGTTTTTTTTATTTTCTTCACAGGTATCAGATGATAATCCAGTTGACAAGAGGGGAATCCTATGTGTCTGGAACACTAATGAACCCTTCTACCCACAAAAGTAAGTTCATGTAGTAAAAACTGTCAGTTTTTTCCATTATATATTTGAGCTAACCCAATTATACTATATAGTTTGACAATATATTTTGTAACATGTAGGAACAACATGTATAGTTATTTCAGTTATAATAAATATCATCTCTCAAAGACAAGATTTTGAAAGTGTTTGGTTGCACCTGTACACTAAAGAGGTCAGGTATTGCTATAAAAAAGCATCTCTACAGTAAAGAGGTCAGGCCTTGCTATAAAACAGCACCTGTACAGGAAAGAGGTCAAGCCTTGCAATATAACAGCACCTGCACAGTAAAGAGGTCAGGCCTTGCTGTTAAAACAGCACCTCAACAGTAAAGAGGTCAGGCCTTGCTGTTAAAACATCACCTCTACAGTAAAGAGATCAGGCCCTGCTGTTAAAACAGCACCTCTACAGTAAAGAGGTCAGGCCTTACTATAAAACAGCACCTGTACAGGAAAGAGGTCAAGCCTTGCAATATAACAGCACCTGCACAGTAAAAAGGTCAGGCCTTGCTGTTAAAACAGCACCTCTACAGTAAAGAGGTCAGACCTTGCTATAAAACAGGACCTGTACAGTAAAGAAGTCAGGCCTTGCTGTTAAACAGTCCAGCATATAAGTGTCCACTCAGGTGCCTTTTCAGAGGGCTGTTCACCTCCATGGTCAGGGAGAATTATTTTGTTTTGTGTGTTTTTTTTTGTGGCACTGTAACACAGGTTGACAATGTTGTGCCAAGGTGATTTGAGTAAAGTGCCTGACCAGAGACACTCTACAGTAGCTGACCCAAGCTGATTTGATGGGAGAATTCAAACCTGCACCCTTCTGGTTGTTAGTGTGGTATGCTACAGTCAGAGAGAAAATAACTCAGCCGAGTTAATCCTCATTTTAGCCCTACTGTTAATGTGTCTCAAGTCCCACATTTTTGACAATCTAAGTCTCAAGGTCCCATTCACTTGTTTCTCAGTGGACTCAGGGATGTAGAATAGGCTGAATACACCCTTCTCTATGAAGTAAGAGGTGACTAATGGAGGCAACCTTTTTCATCCCATCAAGATGTTCATGTTGAGAAAGCCATGGACTGTTTTTCATCCCATCAAGATGTTCATGTTGAGAAAGTCATGGACTGTTTTTCATCCCATCAAGATGTTCATGTTGAGAAAGCCATGGACTGTTTTTCATCCCATCAAGATGTTCATGTTGAGAAAGCCATGGACTGTTTAAAAAAGTGTGGTTTCTGCCTCATTTTGCCTTCATCATTGCCTTGTGTGTCTGTTTTGGGATGCCTAAACTTACTCAGTACTATATAGCCAGGATTGTGTTGATGTGCTGTGAAACCTGATGCATGCATATAGACATACCCATTCAGGAGTTTAGGCCATGACACCTGATGCATGCATATAGACATACCCATTCAGGAGTTTAGGCCATGAAACCTGATGCATGCATATAGACATACCCATTCGGGAGTTTAGGCCATGAAACCTGATGCATGCATATAGACATACCCATTCGGGAGTTTAGGTCATGAAACCTGATCCATGCATATAGACATACCCATTCAGGAGTTTAGACCATGAAACCTGATGCATGCATATAGACATACCCATTCAGGAGTTTAGGCCATGAAACCTGATGCATGCATATAGACATACCCATTCAGGAGTTTAGGCCATGAAACCTGATGCATGCATATAGACATACCCATTCAGGAGTTTAGGCCATGAAACCTGATGCATGCATATAGACATACCCATTCAGGAGTTTAGGCCATGAAACCTGATGCATGCATATAGACTTACCCATTCAGGAGTTTAGGTCATGAAACCTGCTACATGCATATAGACATACCCATTCTGGAGTTTAGGCCATGAAACCTGCTACATGCATATAGACATACCCATTCTGGAGTTTAGGTCATGAAACCTGCTACATGCATATAGACATACCCATTCTGGAGTTTAGGCCATGAAACCTGCTACATGCATATAGACATACCCATTCAGGAGTTTAGGTCATGAAACCTGATACATGCATATAGACATACCCATTCAGGAGTTTAGGCCATGAAACCTGATGCATGCATATAGACATACCCATTCAGGAGTTTAGGCCATGAAACCTGATGCATGCATATAGACATACCCATTCAGGAGTGTAGGTCATGAAACCTGATACATGCATATAGACATACCCATTCGGGAGTTTAGGCCATAGGAACAAAACATCATGTCTAGAACTTATTTTTATTTACATGTATATGGCAAAAACATGCAACTGAAACTAAATAATATTATATGATAGATATAGACCCCGAAATGGATAATTTTACCATTGAAAAAAAACAAAATGAAAACGGAATGTAGAATGAAGGCAGATGAAATGAAATGCAGAACGAAAACAAGCGAAATGTTAAAAGTGTTTTGAACAAATGGAGAGTGCAAATGTAAAATGCAGAACAATGAATAATAAACAAAAATGGAACAAAATGCAAATTCCTTTCATGAATGATTTGAAAATATATTATTTTTAAGTTGCTATTAAATTTATATGGTTACAAGCTCTTTCACATGATAATCAAAGGCCAGATTCTTTTTCACCACTTACAAGCTGTGACATTGTTCTTGTCAAGGCAGAAATAAAACAAACAAATGCCATTGATGTAATGACATCAGTAGTGATTGAGGTTTCAGTATAATCTTTTTGTAATAAAGTGAAATAAGAAACAAAATTTACTGACAAATACTCTGCAAGTATATATTTTTACACTTATTGCATTTTCAGTTATATTTTAATTTATGGTAAATTTAATGAAATATTTTATATTTGATGTATTCGCAATTTCATTAAATTGCACTTTTAATAAGACTAGATAAAAAAGCTATAGTTCTCTCCCTTTAACACTTGAAAACAGAAAACCTGACTTTTTGTACATGCATTTGCATTTCATTCAAAGCAAGCATAAAAGGAAACTATGGATGAAACTGATAAACACAAAATTTGAATGTATTTCTCAGACCATAAATAAAAAGTGATGAGATGATAGATGAAATACAAACATGAATAAAATGCAAATGGAATGCCAGTGAAATGCAGATTTACTAAAATTACCCATTCATAGTCTGGTGGTTCAGCAGCTGTATATACTGTAGTATCATATAATTTTGTGAGGCTCAATTTTCGTGGTTTTGTATTTTTTAAAAAAGATATTTTTGTGGGTACTTAAATTTATGGTTTTGCCTGTCTGCATATTAGTAGGTATTTTATTTCATGGTTTAACATCAACAAATACCCAGAATAAGGAATACAAAAGAATACAACTATGCCGATGCAAATGGTGGTTACTTGAATGTTTAAAACAATACTACCACATGTTTGAGCACAAATCATAGACCTGACAAGGTCAGTATTTACACCGTTTTTTTGTTTGAGTGAATAACATCAATGGAAGCCGATGCAGCCAACAACACTAAAACAATACTACCACCTCTATGAGCACAAATAAAACAGCTGTTAGGATCAATCACTTACACCATGTTTTCATCTGAGTGTTCAACATCAAAGGAAACCTACGCCACCAAAGTGCAAAGATGCTAACTAAATTGAAAGACAGTGGAATCACTCCATTGTTTGTGCCTGCCTCATGTACAGACCAACTTCAGCCACTAGACTTGACAATAAATAAAGAGTACAAAGAAGAATTAAAATCACACTTCCACAACTGGTATGCTAACAGGTCATGGAGGCCATCATGGAAAAGGAAAATGTTACTGGTGACGATCAGCACACTGTATTAGTGAGCCTTGCAACCTCATTAATCAAGCCAATTCATGCTGAATGGATAATTGCAGCTCATGCGACAATGAATGAAAGATTGGCCTAATTATCAGTGGTTTTGAGAAAGCTGGACTTGTTTAATTATGCAATTTGGGGATTATTTACCTGACATGCATTTGTGTGTATGATGAGACTTGATTGACACAATGTTGATACTGTGGCTTTGTCCAAAAATCAGTGAAGTGTGAGCTTTAATACTCTGCCATAATTAGTGTATATACATAGTGTTTCATTAATAATATTGCTTCAAGCAATAGTTCTAGTATTTTACAGGCTTGTTGTTCTTTTGGATTAAAAATGCATGCATAAAAAGAAATGTGCTTTCAGGAGGATTTAAATTTATCAACAACAACAGTTGTACTCGAATGAACGATCTATTTGAATAAGTATTAAGTTTAACTTTGATATACTAGTATTTTTTATTATTCTTTCTTTCATTTTCAGTATTACTAGTGTTTGAATACCTTATGCTTTTACTCGTTTCTTTCTATCCTTATCTTACATATCGATTTAAGGCAGTGAGTGGAAATTACAGCTACTGTATACCTTAGCATTGAGACAATATAAAATACTTTATAATTCTTTTTTCAAAGGGTTAAAATAAAAGAAACATGTGTAAAAGCTAATATTTTATTACCAGATAATAGTATTGATGTTGATTTTTCAAACACTAGTAGCTTTGTTAATCTCTAGGAACAAAAAACGGTAAGAAAATGGGTGGGTTGCTGGGGTCATCATCATACGTGGCTAATTTTTCGTTGGTTCTTTAAAGTGGTTTGGGGCAACAATGAAAACCATGAAATTATTTCCTCAATAAAATTTCATATAATACAGTATACAGTGAAACCCCTCAAAACCAAAAACCCTTGGGACAGATTTAATTTTTGGTTTTTAGGTGTTTGGTTTGTCGAGGGTATCTCAGATGTGAACAAACCTGTCTTTTTATACTTAAGTAGATGTACAAGTACATCATCATTGTACAAGTACATCATCATTGTACAAGTACATCATCATTGATACCAGCCTTAATTTTTAAGACAAAAAGATCCATACATTTTTAAACCAAAAAAGATGAATGTTTTTTGTGTGATTTGATGTAGACTGAGAGGGAATTTATCCATGGGTGCATGTTTGAGATATGGATAGTGTTTATGTGACTTAAGAGAGAAAGAGAATGTAATTATGAGAGAACATCTGTGTGTGTGTGTGTGTGTGGAAGAGTGCAAAAGATTAAAAAATCTTGTTTTTTTAATATTTACTGGAAAATTAGCTGAACAACATACATTCCTTCCAAATACTGTTTTGTCAGTCTCCATCATCAAAGTATAAAAAGCGAGGCCACAGGCCTGGTTATTAAAACCTGGGTATTGAATTTTTTTTAAAAAGTTTTATTGATTATTTTTACAATAATGATATCATCAATAATGATAAAATAATAAGCAATAATGATAAAATAATAAGCAAAATAATAAGCAATAATGATAAAATAATAAGCAATAATGATAAAATAATAAGCAATAATGATAAAATAATAAGCAAATGATAAGATATGCATGGCCACATAGTATTTTTGGACCATAAATATCAACGTTTTATGGAATTTAGTAGCTAAAATACATTTCTGAGTTAGAAGTGAGTTTTGGTTTTATGGGAATTTTTTTAGTATAAAATTTAAATTTGGGACCAAAAATTTGCTTTGGTTTTCAGAGTAGATGGTTTTTGGTTTACTGGGGGAAAAATGGTATTGATGAAGGAAGAATTTGGGACCAAATAAAAATGTCAATTTTGAATATATATATTTACTCATGCATCTGTTGTTTTATTCCAGAATTCTGGCTTGTGAATCTCAGCCCAGGTGCTGTTGTTTTAGTCCAGTCAAGCCAACACTAGTGTTTGCTGGCATGGTGAGACTTGTCTTATTATGTTTGTTCTTGTTTTGCTCTGTGAAGAATAATTGGTACAGAGTTCAAGCATTATTATATAAATCATTATGAAGCTAAGACAATTCATTCTGCAATGCACAAGTTTGCCCCATTGACCTTGGAGTCAAGGTCACAATCATAGAAAATTTGTATTAGGGTTTTTCATTTGCTGTTATTTCCTAAACCCTTTATAGATTTTCTTCCTTCTTTGGATGAATCATTATAAAGCTAACACAATTAATTCTTTGACATGCTTGCTAGCACCTCTTACCTTGGAGTCAAGGTCAAAGTCATAGAAAATATGCATGAGGATTTTTGTAACGTTTTTTCATTAGCTTATATATCCTAAACCCTTGATGGATTCTCTTCATACTTTGGATGAATAATTAAGAAGCAAATACAATTCATTCTGCTGTCTCAACTTTTTGACCTTGGAAGTCAAGGTCACAGGTTTTACACCAATGCTTTAATTGTAGACTTGACATGCAAGCTCAGGCCTTCTTGTTATCAGCATTTTATTTCTTTGTCTCTATTACAGTTTATTAAATTAGAAAAATACTACTGAGTGCAAGACAAAGCATCAAAAAAACTCAACAATTGCCAATTTGAATTAACTTAATCCTCAAAGTAAATTGTGTTTTTTGTTATTTTCTTTGCCAAAGTTATCCACAGGTCTATTGTTTTGACAACCATAACATCAGTGCTAGGCATCATGTCATAAATGAAGCCCATTCTGTTAAGTGAGGAACTTTATCAGATGTACTAGCACATGGTTCAGCTTTGGTTACAATTCAACAAAGAAAATGACTGAAATAACAGTAATATACACCCTCAAAACAAGTTTGGTGGAAATAGGTTAAAAGGTATTGAAATTAGAGCCTGCACAAAAATCTTGAACAACTTTTAAGGTCACAGTGACCCAGTTTAAGTACTTATTGCATGTTCATCCCAAGATGCACCCACATTACAGGTTTGATGTCAATAGTTGTTGTTATATCGGAGTTAAGTTCGACAGAGAAGATGAACTAGCATGTACAACATGCACGGATGGACAAAGTGAATCCTATGTACTGTTGATTTCTTGAAGCAGGGATAAAACAATAGAAATTTTATTTAAGATGTTCAGATTATTTTTATATGACAATATGCAGTGTCCGTGCTATTGGATCCAACCTTGTATTTCTCTAAGCTCAGTGTACATATTTCTGTTTAGGCTGACGGATCCATAGCAGTGTGGGACCTCAGGGAGACAGCATCATTGCATAAATCTATTGTTGTGAATAATGAGGAATATTTATTACGCTTTCCTACTTATGACACAGGTAAGTGAACATCATGACTAATTGTATTACTGTACTTCAGGAAGTTATTTAATATGCATTGACTTGTATCTCAAGTGAACATCATGACTCGTATTACTGTAATTCAGGAAGTTATTTAATATGAATTGACTTGTATCTCAAGTTAACATAATGACTCGTATTTGCTGTAATTCAGCAAGTTATTTAATATGCATCGACTTGTATCTCAAGTGAACATCATGACTCGTATTGCTGTAATTCAGCAAGTTATTTAGTATGCATTGACTTGTATATCAAGTGAACATCATGACTTGTATTACTGTAATTTGGGAAGTTATTTAATATGCATTGACTTGTATCTCACTGGATTATTGTTCTACTTTGGACAAGCTCACAAGTCATTTCCACCATAATTAGTTCACTCATGATGTCAGTTGATACTTATTTAATAACTGAATAGTTATATTCTTGTGTCATTTTCAGGGAGACTAATAAAAGTTTAATTATTATTTGGTTTCCATGTTGGCATATCTATTTTAAGTGTTTTCAGTAAGCTCATATATATATATATGTGTGTGTCAAGTGCATTCATAATTAGAAATATGATGTTATGTTGCAAACAAACATAATTGCCATATATATACCATACTAGGCTATTTTTATAATGGTTATTTGGTAAGAAATCAGTTTATTTAAGGATGTCGACTTCTGTAAAATAAACAATTACTGCTCAGCTCAAAAATGATGTGATCATCACATTATGACATCATGACTTGTTACCTAAGTGTCTTGTAGTACTGTGAACTCTGAGAGAGATTGTACATAAAATGACATGCTTGTCACTTCTGTCTGTTGTTAAGTATTGAAAAAACAAAATGTTTATACAAGTCTTAAAATTGCAAAAACAGTCTTGTGAAAGAAAATGATAAAATGAATGAAAGTATACAAGGCCTTGGGGAAATCTTTAGTGATTTTCAACCATCTTTAAATTGGCTGCACAGATTGTTTGTTGTGGAAAACCATTGAGATCTCAATAATTGTGTCATTCTGAAAAAATTAAATCATCAACATACTCTTTTCTTGTGTATATGTTACAAATTCACTCATCAACATACCCTTTTCTTGTGTATTTGTTTAGAAGAGTCCATGATCTATAACCTGTGTAAATTGGATGAATTTTTAAATACTCATTCAGCTATTATGTTATATACAAGTAAGTGACAGTATTATTTTTTCCTGTACTTTTCTGTTAATTGACTCTTGCATGGTGATAGATAAGACTGTTTAAATGTCATTCATGGGATACACAGAGGTCAACACACATTAGTCTGAATTTTATAAACATGTTAAAAAACATTTGTAGGGACTAGAGACTTGTAACAACTTCAACAATGGACAAAGTTGTAGCAGATATAACTGCCCTTTCACGAATTGCGATATAAACAAATGCACTGAAAAAAACAGAGATTAGCACTTGTCCCAAGAATGACACACCAATCAAAATGACAGAGATCAGTACTTGTCCCAAGAATCAGTGCACCAATCAAACCAACAGAGATCAATCTCAAAGAGCAATCATAAAAATAGCTCAGACAACACCAACAGCAGTTTGTCTATTCTCTTCTGTTTTGTTCTGTTTCATTCTATTCTGTTCTCTTTGTTTGTTAATGGCACATCAACACATGAATGGTTATATTGTGCCAAAGCATTTGGAGTAAAGTGCCATCCCCGGGGATACACCACAGTGACCAACCTGGCCTGGTCTGGGTAGAATTTGAACCTTCACCCCTCTGGTCCTGAGTCTGGCATTCTAATCCTGAGCCACTGTGGTTCCTCTTTCTAGGGATGCACCATGGTGGCCAACCTGGCCATGTCTGGGAAGGATTTGGACTTGCACCCTTCTGGTCCCAAGTCTGACTTGCTGATCACTGAGTCACTGTGGCTGCTGTATCAAGGGATGCACCATGGTGGTAAGCCTTGATTGGTCTGGGTAGAATTTGAATCTGCACCCTTCTGGTCCTGAGTCTGGCATACTAATCATAGAGCCACTGCAGCTTCTTTACCTAGGGATGCACCACGGTGGTCAGCCTCGCCTGGTCTGTGTAGAATTTGAACCTGCACCCTTCTGGCCATGAATCGTGCATGCTAATTGCTGAGCTACTGAAGCTCTATTTTATACTATTTTTGCTTTTAAATATATGAGGATAAAGTACATACAAGTACATTGCATGGTAGACTTTGGTTTGGACAAAGCTAGAATAATTAAAGAATAAGAAATTAAATGTAAAGGACACGATACAAAAATAAAATAAATTAGCCACGAAGTTAAAGGTACATACTTTGCAGATTATTTAGGGGTCCCTTCTCGAAACTTAGAAATGTTTTACTGTTTTTTGTCACCATGGCTTCATAAATGTTTTAATATTTTTTAAATTTTTTTTTAATGCAGCTGGTATACTTGACAATGAGAATCATCACAGTCCTGTCAATAGCATATGTCCGATATATTCCTACATGACCATGAGGTGAGAACTAATGTGTTACTCTCTTACCATCGGACCATTCAATAATTGGTATTATTATACATGTATGGTAGACATGAAGCCCATATTCTTAGAAATTCTTTATTCATATTAAAAATAAAAATCAAATGCTGCCAAGAATACTTAACATACAACATTAAAGCTACTTACCATACAACATTAAAGCTACTGACCATACAACATTAAATATACTGACCATACAATATTAAAGCTACTGACCATACAACATTAACACTACTGACCATACAACATTAAATATACTGACCATACAACATTAAAGCTACTGACCATACAACATTAAAGCTACTGACCATACAACATTAAAGCTACTGACCATACAACATTAAATATACTGACCATACAACATTAAATATACTGACCATACAACATTAAATATACTGACCATACAACATTAAAGCTACTGACCATACAACATTAAATATACTGACCATACAACATTAAATATACTGACCATACAACATTAAAGCTACTGACCATACAACATTAAAGCTACTGACCATACAACATTAAAGCTACTGACCATACAACATTAAAGCTACTGACCATACAACATTAAAGCTACTGATCATACAACATTAAAGCTACTGACCATACAACATTAAATATACTGACCATACAACATTAAAGCTACTGACCATACAACATTAAATATACTGACCATACAACATTAAATATACTGACCATACAACATTAAAGCTACTGACCATACAACATTAAAGCTACTGACCATACAACATTAAATATACTGACCATACAACATTAAATATACTGACCATACAACATTAACACTACTGACCATACAACATTAAATATACTGACCATACAACATTAAAGCTACTGACCATACAACATTAAAGCTACTGACCATACAGCATTAAAGCTACTGACCATACAACATTAAAGCTACTGACCATACAACATTAAATATACTGACCATACAACATTAAAGCTACTGACCATACAACATTAAAGCTACTGACCATATGAAATGTTAAATTTTTATCATTAGCTTAATTTGAACATTTTCTTCATTGTTTATTAACTACATTGTAAGCTCTTTGCCACTTAATATTGAGCTCATTATTTCTCTATAATAAACATGTAACTTTTTCGTCCCTTTAACAACTGTAGAAAATTCTGCAATGAAAAAAGGTTTTTAAAATTAACTTTAATGATCTTCAGGTTTCAAAAGTCAAATAAATCAATACAGTTTGAAACAAAATCAGTTAGCAGATACTCTGTACCTTTTTCTTAAAACAAACATTTTCTGTTTTATTTGTTTTTAGCTCTACTGGTTATAGACCTGAAGAGCTTATGGGATGGCCTCTTGTCCTTCTGCCTGTTAGTACATGTTATAGACCTGAAGAGCTTATGGGATGGCCTCTTGTCCTTCTGCCTGTTAGTACATGTTTGTTGTAGCTACTCCTGCTAAATTACTTGGAGGATTTCCATTTCACTTTACACACTGATTCATATCATGGTCCAGTTGGTCCTCAATGAAAATGGTGCTGCTCATGCATCCAATATGGCCATAACAGTGGCCATCTTGAAAATATTCTTATTGCTACACCTCCTGAATGGATGATCAAATCAGCATCGGGTTTTCACTAAAAGACTACATATAATGTCTAGTTGGTCTTGCATGTAAATGGTGAAGATCTGAAATGCAATATGGCCACCACAGTGGCCATCTTGAAAATCTTGTTATTGCTACTCCTCTTGAATGAAAAGTCATATCAATGTGGGGTTTTCACCACAAGACTTCTTATGATGTCTAGTTGGTCCTAAACTAAATGAAATGGTGCCGAACTTACAGCAAATATTGCCAACCCAGTACCCATCTTGAAAATCTTGTTATTGCTACTCCATTTTGATGGATAATCATATTGATATTGGGTTTTCACCAAAAGACTTCTGATGATATCTAGTTGGCCCTCAGTGAAAATATTTACAATCTGATATTCAACATGGCCACCATGGCTTTTATCTTGAAAATCTTATTATCACTCTCCCTCCTTAGTGGAAAGTGGTATCAACATGGGGTTTTCACCAGAAAACTTCTTATAATATTTAATTGGTTCTGAATTAAAATGGTGCTGATCTGACATCAAATATGGTCATCGTGATGGCCATTATGAAAATCTTGTTATTGCTTCTTATCCTAGGTCATATCAATATGGGGTTTTCGCCAAAAGACTTTTTATGATGTCCAGTTGGTGCTGTATGAATATAGTACCAATCTTACATCCAATATGGCTACCACAGTGGCTAATTCTGATAAAAACAAATATCAGAGATGGTTTCTACACTCAGCAGTTAAAAAGAAGAAATGGTCTTATCTTGAAATCCTGGAAATTCTTTTTGGCTAGTAAAGCATCAGTCCCTTTGTGTGGGACTCTTGTTTACTTTGTTTTTCAGACACTAAATGGAATTTGGGTTATATTTGATTCACATTTTTACATTAGCAATAATTTTCTTATGCATCTATTGTTTTTTCTTTGGTGTCTTCTTGTTGAGAAATATAGGGACACCATAAATCAAAATATGTAAATATATTTGTAGGAAATTGGTATTTGGAAAATCAGTATATTATATTATATGCCTTCAACTTCAACAGTCTATATTTTATTGGGGTTTTTGTTCTTTTTTTTTCTTTTCTCACCAGTAACAAGCCTGATCAGCAGTTCTCAGATTCAAGTGATGGTAAGTATGATTGATTTTCTGAAATTACTCATTTTTGCTTTGCTATAGTTTTTCATGCCTGCTTGAAAGAGTGGTCCCAAATTTTACACTTAGCTAGATAAGCTTTTCTCACATTTCACATTCCTATATGTGTTGGACTCGTGCCTGTGATATGTTTAGAGATGTAGACTGTGAAATCCAACAAAATATTCTGTGGGAGTTTAATAAATTCTGTGAGATCGGGGGTTTTTTTTCTTGAGGTCATCCATGTGCATAGATGCAAATTGAAAACACTGTTCTTTGGCTTCATTTTTGTTAATTGTATGAAATCTGCACACATGACTGTAATGTTCCTTATATTCCATCTACAGTTTTTCTCAAACAGCAACCTAATTATGAAAACACTTGCAAGGTTTTAGCTTTTAGCTCTGACTTGATTTCATAATCACGAGTCAATCAGTTTAACATACCAAAAAATATCATGAGCCAATCAGTTAAACATACCAAAAATGTTCACGAGTCAATCAGTTTAACATACCAAAAATTATAACAAGTCAATCAGTTTAACATGCCAAAAAATATCATGAGTCAATCAGTTTAACATATCAAAAATTATCATGAGTCAATCAGTTTAACATACCAAAAATTATCAAGATGAAAAATCTTCATGTAACAAATTTGTTATTATGTGAGAAATTGAATGCAAGGAGTGGAACTGTGAGATCATCCAAATTCAGTGAGATTTTCCCTCACACTGTATCATATTACATGTGTGAGGACTGAGATTTTCCTTCACTCTGTATCATATTACATGTGTGAGGACTGTGAGATTTTCTCTCTGTCACGGAATTGTATGGTTTATATCAATATGTATATGTGATCAAAAATGTATTCGGGTTTTGTTTCCGACTAGAGCGTTACTCGGGGGTTGTTTATCTTTTCGGCTCTAGTTATTTTGAAATACTGAGCGCGATTCACCCCATGCTGCACGTGCAAATTGCCTGCAGTGAAAACTCACGGACCTAGCTGCTGCGCATATCTGTCACAGCTAGAGTACATATAGAGCGGATTCTCTATAAACAAATTACACTACGATGAGTCTTGTCAGAAAGCTTACCTCTTTACGGGAGCAAAACTTCAGCTGCAGAGCTGTTCCTTATGTATGGTTTGGTGGTGTGAAGTCACAGAACTCTGTGTGGTTTCGTGTGACCTGTACGCTGTGTCTGGTGACGTTGTTTCGGAAGAGTGTACTGGTTTTCTCGATGCGAGGGACCAAGGCTTCTCGATCAACGGGTCTGTGTTAATGTGAAGGCTCTCGAGGGACCCTTCAACAGACTGGGAGGGGTGGACCATGCGTGGTGGCTCCTTGACCATGGACTAGAGCGGGTGGAACCGTAGATACATCTTGGTAGTCAAACGGACGCCACGATAGTTATATTTATTGCGTGTTCCATTTGATTGTTATCTCAATATTGCTATCTGTGCAAAATTACATTCATTCCCATTTCAATATCGCTATATGTGTGATAGATTCATAATTTCATACATCCCCATTTCAATATCGTTATATGAACGACATATTCATAATTTCATACATCCCCATTTCAATATCGTTATATGAACGACATATTCATAATTTCATACATCCCCATTTCAATATCGTTATATGAACGACGGATTCATAAATTCATATTCCAACATCGCTTGTTAAATTGATAAATTGACGAGTTAACAGATTGATGGATAAATGAGTATTCTATTGATAAGTGCATAAATCACATGCTTTGGTCACCCTTGGTACTTAATAAGACCTTGTTTATATTGGGGTGTAAATCATATACTCTTATTTGTCGATTGGTGATAGGATGCTATTCACGTTTGTTTAAAATTCCATTTGTTAAATCCATCTTTGATTTTTCTCGTTGAGTTACTTGTTGTTGATAGTTCCATGTTAGGAACTTTATAATTTTCCTTATCTTTTTGTTATAATGGTGTCAGATTTGTTCATCTTTAAATTGCGTTTATAAATAAACATCTTATTAACGCAGTTGCTTTCGGTGTCTTCACTAATCCAGTCCCAACCCGGCTTCATCCTGTGACACTCTCAGTCTATACCATATTACATGTGTGAGGACTGAGATTTTCCCTCACTCTATATCATATTACATATGCGAGGACTGTGTTTTCCATTGTGGAATACATGTGTGAGGACTGTGTTTTCCATTGTGAAATGTTCATGTTGGATTTTTTCCTGTCCCACCTGACTGTTATCCTACCTCACCAAATGCTTTTAGATATATGATTCTATTTGACTTTTTTTTAAACTTAAGAGCTTAAGTTATTTATCTGAGTGTGGACCACATATCTTTGTTGACACCGAAGTCTTTGTGGGTACTTATATTTCCTGTCATTTTAGATTCCTCGGCAGGTCTGTCTTTCCAGTTAGTTTCCACAGAAGACATGGCAGTGCTGCACTTTTGGGTAGGTTAATTTGTGAAAGTTTATAAAAAAAGAACTGAAAATTAAAACGGCCCTTAATGCTTGAAGCAGAGGAGTAAGGGAGGAGAGATCTTGATTTAGTCCTGTTCATATGTCCAACCATCATTCTGTGAATCTTGTTTGCATGATTACTTAAAAGCCACTTGACACAAACAAATAAAATATAGTCAGCATATTTTTATTCATATGTACATGATCTGATTAGATTTCCTGAAAAGAAATACCACATAATTATTTTGCGATAATAGTGTGGTTTACAGGCAGAACACAGTGTTGCATTTAGTTCTTGTTAGCTAAATAGTTATCATAATAACAATGTTGTATCTGAATTCACCAGTTCCATTACCAGTAAAAGTTACAATTCTGTGTACTTGTTGCCACTTTCAAATCACCTTCAACCCAGCTTTAGCAACCATTTACTTATAAGTAAGACCTGTATAGAAAGACCTAAGTTCCATTGATCCCATTTTTACATAAATCAGCTAATTTTTACCAATATATAAAGACCACATGTTCCAAAAGGTCACTTCTAGATGGTTTCCTGAATGGGCTTTTTGCGCATGGCACTCTGAATAAAATCGAGTTCTCCGGCATAATGGACATTTAATGGGCACCTGTGTATGAAGCCATGTTCTGTCAACCTATTGATTCACCAATCACATTACTGCTTTCATATTTCAAAAGTGAAACCTTCAGTCAAGACAATTTAATATTAATGATAACTCTTCCTTAGAACATAATGCAATGCTTTATTTGATAGGATACTAAAAATTAATGGGCTGGAAATTACAAACATGTACTTTTATCAGTGTCTGTTAGATGTACTTATCAGAATCTTTTAAATGAGTTTCAACTTGATTGCGTCTGTGTCTTTAAATATTTCTTTTACTTTATATTTAAAGTTTAAACTTTATTTAATCTCTATTGCACAACAAGTTCCGTCAACTTATTGACATGCTCTGGATGGCTTTGAGAAGTGCACAATGAGATCTTTAAGCAGAGAAAAACAAAGAACACAGAGAAAAAAACACCAGACTTGAATGGGCAATTAAGTACCCTTGCATATATCAAAACGGGGGATTGAACCCAGAGTCACAGAAATGCAAAGGCAGTGTGTTGCCACTCCCATATCCAAACCCCTTAATATTTCATTTAGTAAGCCATAGCCTCAGTTTACAATATATTTGTTTAACAGTATAACCTTTATTCCCCTAATTTATATTCTTCAATTTAAACTGTACTTTTTGGTTCAGGTTGTTGCAGAGATACTGCACCCTGACCCTTCAGGATCAGAGAGTGACCTTGGCCTTGCCCCCGGAGGGCAAGTGAAGCTCCTGAAGAGTTCATCTCTTACATTGGACAATCCAGCCAGGTTAGTATTTTAGAGAAAGTGTAACAAAAATGAGCAAATATTTTGGATGATATGTAAGAAAATCAATTACATTATGTATAGCATTTGAAAAAAAATAAAAAAATTTAAAACAAAAAAATTTCTTCAAATATGTTTAACTTGCCTGTTCATAATATGTTAGGAAGAGTACATTCACACCCTCATAAAACCAGCCCTTCAAACCTAAAACAGATGTTAACTGCATCTTTTGGCTTATGTTAGCAACAAAGTGCTAACATGTCATCAACTTGCTGAGACAGAAGTCAGAAGAGAGTGGTCTTCCCTTGGATATAGGGATTGGTACCAAATTCCATCAGTTGTCAGTCACTACTTTCAGTTACTACTTCCAGTCATGCTTGGTCAGCATGCTCATACACAAGACATCACAAATACTGTCTACTTTGTGCCTTTTTAATAGTTGGACTTGGTCGGCATGCACTTACAAAGGGCATCACAAATACTGTCCACTTTGTGCCTGTTTATCAGTTGGATTTGGTCAGCATGCTTGTACACAAGACATCACAAATACTGTTCACTTGGTGACTTTTCATCAGTTACATCAAGTAAGTGATCATTTATTTCAAGTGATAAGGTCATTTTTTGTACTTTACAATAGGTAAATAATCAATTATTTCAAGTGATAAGATTATTTTTGTAAGTTACATGAAGTAAATGATCTTTTATTCCAATTGGTAAGGTCATTTTTTGTACTTTACATCAAGTAAATAATCATTTATTTCAAGTGATAAGATTATTTTTGTAAGTTACATCAAGTAAATTATCATGGGGGGGGGGGTGAGTTGTATACCCAATCCTGGCTCCAAGACACAGATAGTGTCTGGCACCAGCTCATGCCATTTCCAGACCCAGTTCTGTCACAAATGCCCAGCATAACTCGCCCCAGATTTGGTGAAACACTCTGCACTATCCAGTGCTGAACCCATGAAAGCATCGTGGATCAGCACTGGATAAGTCTATTACTGGTCCCAGCTCCATCATGACCCTGTACTGGCTACTGGACACCCAGTACCTATCTCAGACTTTTGATGACAGGAAAAGTGAATGCCTTGAGATCACCATGTTCCAGCATAGACAGACTCTCAGCTTCTTTCACTGTCCACAACAAACTGCTTCATCAACTTTTTCATCACTGTCTTCGCAGGAGGTTTTGCCATCACCCCACTCTTCCAAGTTCATAGATGCATTCTCTCAAGCACCATCTTCCTTTCTTTGATCTGACAATACCAGAGAAGACTTCAGAGAGAATCCAGAGAAGACTCAGCCTTCTGTGCATTGATTGAAGAAGTCTTACATCTTCTGCCTCCAGAAATCTGTCCTCCTCCTCCTGCTCCATCATTGATCTTGATCTCTTACTGAATTCCTGCAACTGTTGATCTCTTAACCAACCTTCTTTCAAACAGCTCTCACAGTCTGGTCGAGTTACTGACATTCTACATTGTTTCAAAAGAAAACTCCTAGACCCAAGCACTAACAGCCCTTTCTTTGTGCAACAATTACTCCCATCAAATTTCGACCTAGCTTTTTTCAAAACACACAAGCCAATCTTTTGGACTTAAGTTCCAGCTGTTGACAGAGCTGTCATGGGCCTGGGAAGTTGAAACCTTCCTCTGTACATACGGATCAGAAAGCCTTTCTCAACATGCAATAACTACTTTGCAACATTGTAGTGATAGGATACTTGCTTGACATGGTCTTGGCCTCTCCATTGAAAACCTCACTGGCAGACATGCCTGAGACTCAGTTTCATGTATGGTTTTTGTATGTGACAGGGCAGCTTACTCTCCAATACCATAGCTACATCCATTAATCTCCTGCTTGCAGAAAGAAATGCATTCCTTTCTATGACCACACTGCTAAAACACAAAGCCATCCTCAGATCACAGCCTCTATCTTCCAAGCATCTATATCACAGCCAGACATTAGAGGTCAGAACACTAAGGAAACAAACCTAATGCTGGCTTAGTGACCAGAGAAGTGGAAGACATGCCAGGTGGGAAAACCCTCCTCAACATACTTCTCCTCAGGAAGGCTCAGTGTCTCTAAGCAAGTGCAGATAAAATATCGGGAGTGAAGGACTGGTTCAGACCCACCTTCTCTCCCTGGCAGTCCTTCCACAGAAAATGATGCCATGTCCATGCTTGCCTGTCTCCATTAGTCATCTCATAGGCAGAGCTGTGGTGGTGCAGTGGTTAGCATGCTGAACCCACTACCAAAAGGTTGCAGGTTCAAATTCTACCATCAGGCCAGCCCCGGGTCAGCTAGCATAGTGTGTTCTTGGGCAAGGAGCTTTACAACAGTTGCCTTGGAGACCAAAGAGCTTAATTCAACCTGGTGGGACCTTTATCAGCAATGCAACAGACTACCTTCTGCCTTTTGTCTTGGCAAGCAGATGGAATTTAGTACTTTTATTACTAAAGCCAAAATATGTGATTAATGTCTCTTTTAAGTTGGGAGGGCTTGATTTTCTTATGTAGTCTATGTATTCCATGTAACATATTATAATCAGGTAAATATTATTGTGGTAGCTCTGAATGTTAATATTGTACATAAGTTGGTATCTCTGAATGTTAATATGCTACAGAAATTGGTATCTCTGAATGTTAATATAGTACATAAGTTGGTATCTCTGAATGTTAATATAGTACATAAGTTGGTATCTCTGAATGTTAATATAGTACATAAGTTGGTATCTCTGAATGTTAATATAGTACATAAGTTGATATCTCTGAATGTTAATATAGTACATAAGTTGATATCTCTAAATGTGAATATGTTACATAAGTTGATATCTCTAACTTTTAATATGGTACATAAGTTGTTATCTCAAAATGTGAATATGGTACACAAGTTGGTATCTCTGAATGTGAATATGGTTATAAGTTGGTATCTCTGAATGTTCACATGGTACAGAAGTTGGTATCTCTGAATGTTCATATGGTACAGAAGTTGGTATCTCTGAATGTGAATATGGCACATAAGTTGATATCTCTGAATGTTAATATGGTACATAGGTTAGTATCTCTGAATGTTAATATGGTACATAGGTTAGTATCTCTGAATGTTCATATGGTACATAGGTTCTCTGCTTAAGGTTTCATTGAACATGTATACCAACTATGAAGATTTATTGTATCAAAGTATTTCCGTCCCTCTGTAAAAGATGAAAATGTTTGATTCTCCATGGGAGTCATTAATCTATGCCAGTAGATTTACTTATTGTTCTCAATATGTATGTTTCAGAGATGGATTCCTGAAGACAAGCATGAGGCCATTATCAATGCAATTGTTACCCTCAGATCCCAATCAATTCTATATAGCCACAGACTTGGTAAGTAAAATGTAATTGGTATTTTTAAAAATATCTCAGCTTATCATTTTCACATTATAATTCATATCTTCATCATTTGGTATAAAGGCATAATAATGTCCTTTCTTAAGCATCATATGTTCTGTCTGTCTGTCAGTTACTCAAGCTTATCCTAAACCGCAGGGTGGAAATTCATGAAACTTGATACATTAGTGGTCCATTTGATAACCATATGCAAGGGGATAAGAATTTTGTCTACTTTCGTGGGGGTTCCTGAGATTGGGGTCAGAAGTCAAATGTACACAAATTTGCATTACAGTGACACTTTTTTATATTTTTTGATCAAGCATTACATTGTAATCACAACACATAAGGACATATAGATCAGTCGGACTTTCCTACCCTGACCCCTCTATAATCCAACTGCCGCTGCTGACTGGCAAAATAATTTAGTCCCATTAAGGCTATTCTAATACAAATGAAACCCCTACATACTGGCAACCTCTATAAAATGGTCACAATTTTTGGTCTGGACAGTTGTTTGGTGGTTCCACTGTGTATGTAATGGATTTGGGTTTTGATGCCCACATGGGAGGGGAGCAAGCGATAAAAATAAATGTGAGGATATGTAGTAGCAAGCCATCAAAATTAATCCAATCAGGGTTTTCTTTAGTTCACCTAGTTATAAGGTCATGTAAGCTTGTTGGTCCTGTGTGCATTGTGCATAGTGCATGGTCCATCATCCATCAACAACTGCTAGTTTCAACATTGTAAAAACCATTGGACCAATTTCAACTAAATTTTGTCAAAGAACATTCTAGCAGGCCTTTCATTTTTGTACAAATAATGCTGATCAGCCATCATATATGGCCACCATTACTAAAAATAGAAAAACCTTTATAATGACTTTTTGGAAACAGCTGAAAAGAATTTTTAAAAATTTGACAGAAAGCTTTTCCTGTATAAAGGCCTTTGAAATTTATACAAATGATGCCAATTCACCATCAAATATGGCTTCTGGAATTAAAAACAGAAAAACCTTTAAATTACTTCTCAGCAACCACTGAACAGAATTTGGCTAAATTTAACATAAAGCAGTCTGGAATGAAGGCCTTTAAAATTTATATAAATGACGCTGATCCATTACACAAAATGGCAACAGTTATTAAAAATAATATAAAACTTAGACAACTTTTTCTCATGAGATGCTGAACAGAATATAAACAAATTATACAGAAAGCATTCAGAAAAAAAGGTCTTTGAAATTTGTACAAATAATGCAGAAAGCATTCTGGTATAAAGGCCTTTGAAATTTATACAAATGATGCTGATTTGCCATCAAATATGGTCATCAAAACTTATAGTAGAAAAGCCTTTAAATGACTTCATCTCAAAATCCACTGAACTTGACCAAATTAGGCAACAGATTCTGAAATCAAGGCCTTTCAGATGTATAAAAATGATGCCAATCCACTACCCAATATGGCTGCAGTTACTAAATATAGAAAAACCCATACACAACTTTTCTCCAAAACTGCTAAACAGAATATTTTCAAATTCTCAGCATTCTGGCATAAAAGCCTTTAAAATTTATACAAATGACGTTGATCTGCCTCCAAATATGGCCACCAATACTAATAAATAGAGAAACATTCAAGTGACTTGTTTTCATAGGCCAATAAACAGCATTTGACCAAATTTTAGAGAAAAAATAGAAAGCATACAGCCTTAAAGGCCTTTTGATTTTGTACAGATGATGCTGATCAGCCATTAAATATGGCCACCATTACTAAAAGTAGAAAAACCCTTGAAACAACTTTTTTGCAGAAATGGCTGAACAGAATTTGACCAAATTTGACATAAAGAATTCTAGCATAAAGGCCTTTGAAATATGTACAAATGATGCCGATTCACCATCAGATAAGGCCATCAGAACTAAAAGAAAAAGAAAAACCCTTAAATGACTTATCTCAAAAAGAGCAGGACAAAACTTTACCAAATTTGACAGAAAGCATTTTGATTGTCTGAAAAGTTTATACAGCTCCTGCTGATCTGCTGTCAGATATTGCCACAGTTACTAAAATAGAAAAACCTTTAAACAACTACCTCTCAGAAAAAAAAATAAACAGAATGTAATTGAAATTTACAGAAAGCATCCTGGCATGATGGCCTTTAAAATTTGCACAAATGATATTGATTTGCCATCCAATATGGCTGCCATTACTCAAAACAAGACAAAGATTTAAATGTCAGAAAGCATCATACTAACCCAGTTTTTGGACAGTTACCATTGTATTTGATTTCTAAATAGTGTAAACCATGTGAATGTTATAAGGCCCACTTGGGCCTCTTGTTCGGTTGACAAAAAAGAAATCCCAAGTAATAATTTGTATAAATTCAGATTCTGAGAAATAACATTAAAATGTATGCAGAAAAAATAAAATAGTTTTTGCCAACAAATTTCCGTGTTTTAAGTTTTACAAGGATTGAATTTTTACAGGTTTTATTTTAGTCCTAGCCTCCACATTTCTCGTCCAGTTTTTATGAAATTTGCATGTAAGCTTATAATTTGGATAAACTTGTCATCATAAATCAATTTATATAGTGCCAAAGTACAAGAGATTTTTATTAGTTGACTAGTCTTACACAAAAATTAACTTAGATCAAAGGTGCAGTGGTACATATCAGTAGTGGTGTCAATTTGTCTGTCTGTACATGAGGTGGTTTCTGCAAATCAATTTAGTTTGTTGGGGTCCTTTCTTCTCAAAACTCATATGTGCCTTACAGATGAGTAGTGGCAGGGGGCTGCTAGATCCATGGTCAAGATCACTGGAGCTGAAATCTGATTTCTCTTGCTGCATGAGAAGTCAAGTTTCCTTGGCCTAATTGTATAAAAAATCATGGGTAGACAACACTTAGGCAGCAGCAGCTCCCTGTTGGTTTTGAGGTTGAGAGATGAAACGTCAAGATCATTGAGCCGAAATGGTAATTTGTTGTTTTTGGCTCAGTAAGTAAAGTTTTCTGGATCCAATTTTCATCAAATTTCATAGGAAGTTTGCACTTGGGCAAAGGTATATCTTTATTGAATCTCAGATTCAGAGGTCAAGGTCACGAGCTAATATTGTTAGTTTTGGGTTTCACATGACAAGTCCACTTTGGTCAAGTTTTCTGTACCCAATTTTAGCAATTTCATAATTGCATTACACTTGGGGTATGACAGCTTCCTATGAAGTCTGTGATCAGTTGATCAAAGATCAATGTCACTGGTTTTGAAAGTGTTAAGTTAATTTTACACTTGTAATAGCTATGGTCAGTCTGTGGGTATCAACCATTCTTCTGATGGCTATTTTTGTGTTTAAGCATGTATATTAACAAACAAATGTCGAATGGAGGGGATATGGTCCAACTAATCTACTTCCAATTTTGTGGTTGACAATCTAGTCTTTGCTCATCACAGGTCAACAAACCAACTAGGCATTGCAGCCCTAAAGTTATGTGGTAATGATTATTCAATTAAGTTTTAATTTTATGTGCAGTGCTGTTAAATCGGTAGAGTTATCTCTGCTTGTGCAATAGGTAGGTCAACTGTGTGATGTCAGATGTAATACCATTTATTTTCTCTTTTCACCAGGGCTTTGTATTTCATGGCCTGCGGTTTAGCTCCAGAGCTTATCCAAGGACCCATTCTGCTGAGATACGTAAGTATATCAAGATTTCTAGATTACTAGCTATGTGGATTACCCATGCAACCAAGAAATCTTACACATTCAGAATACACCAATTTACATTTTCCTCTGTGCAGAGATACAACTTAAATCATTTTGCTGTCAGAGGTCATTTGAGTTAAAAATGCTTAGCAGGTTAAATCACATACACTAAACACGTATAAATTTGGTCTCAATTTAAAGTACATACAAAATAAGTACCTGATATAATAAAAATTTCATTTTATTTCTTATCAGCTTCATACTGCTGAATCTTCTAAATCTAGACTCTTTTACCCCAAATGACCTCAGATCTTTGGAGCTCTTAAGTGCATAGAGAGCATTTTTGTTGTAATGGTGGTCAAAATGTCAGTTTGTGTAATGCTGCGCTTTTTTTATACACCTGCCACATTATAATGTCCATCTGTCCAGTATTCTGTTTCTGCACAATAACTTGAGTGTTCCACCATCTACTGTTACCAAACTTTGTAAGTAACTTGCATTTGAGATAAAGAGGAAACCTATTGATTTTTGGCTCCAAAGGTCAAGGTCGCAGAAACTGAAAGAAGGAAAACTGTTTCCACACAGTTACTTTACTTTTATACCCAGTACCTTGCCCAAACTTTATAAATGGCTTGCATTTAGAATAAGAAAGACCCCGATTGATTTTGAGGTCAAAGGTCTAGGTCATGGTTACTCGTAAGAAGAAATTTTTTTCTGCACGATATTTTGAGTTCCATGTGGATGGCCTGCATTTAAGACAAAGAAGAGATCTATTCATTTGAGGGTCAAAAGGTCACAAGTAACAGAGTTGAAAGAAGGAAAAATGATTTCCTCAAAAGTACTCAAGTTCTGTGCCACATAACTTGACTAAACTTTGTAAGTAACTTGCATTTGATACAAAACAGAGCACGTCTACCAATTTGGGGTCAATAGGCCTAAGGTCAAGGTTAGAGGGACTCCAAGAAAGAAAACAGTTTCCACAAAATAATTCAAGTCCTGTACCACAAACCATGACCACACTTTGTGGATGACTTGCATTTGTGACCAAAAAAAATTACCTATCAATTTGTGATCAATATGTCAAAAGTCAAGGTAACTGAGACTGAATGAAGAAAAACGTTTTCCACAAATTAACTTGAGTCCTGTGGCTCTTACCTTAAAGTTTTGTGGATGGCTTGCATTCACAACCAAGAAAATACCTGTTGTTTACGGATTGAAAAGGTCAAGTATCCAACCAATGAAAGAGGGTTTTACACACAAGAAGTCTAATAATACTATTTACCACATGGCATATGCCATATAATGCACCATTTACAGTACTCTAATAATACTATTTACCAAATGGCGTCTGCTGTATAAATGTACCATTTACAGTACTCTAATAATACTATTTACCACATGGCAGGTGCCGTATAAATGTACCATTTACAGTACTCTAATAATACTATTTACCACAAGTGCAGGTGCCATATAAATGTACCATTTACAGTACTCTAATAATACTATTTACCACATGGTATGTGCCATATAATGCACCATTTACAGTACTCTAATAATACTATTTACCACATGGCAGATGCCATATAATGCACCATTTACAGTACTCTAATAATACTATTTACCACATGGCAGGTGCCGTATAATGCACCATTTACAGTACTCTAATAATACTATTTACCACATGGCAGGTGCCATATAATGCACCATTTACAGTACTCTAATAATACTATTTACCACATGGCAGGTGCCATATAATGCACCATTTACAGTACTCTAATAATACTATTTACCACATGGCATGTGCCATATAATGCACCATTTACAGTACTCTAATAATACTATTTACCACATGGCAGGTGCCGTATAAATGTACCATTTACAGTACTCTAATAATACTATTTACCACAAGTGCAGGTGCCATATAATGCACCATTTACAGTACTCTAATAATACTATTTACCACATGGCAGGTGCAGTATAAATGCACCATTTACAGTACTCTAATAATACTATTTACCACATGGCAGGTGCCGTATAAATGCACCATTTACAGTACTCTAATAATACTATTTACCACATGGCAGATGCAGTATAAATGCACCATTTACAGTACTCTAATAATACTATTTACCACATGGCAGATGCAATATAAATGTACCATTTACAGTACTCTAATAATACTATTTACCACATGGCAGGTGCCGTATAAATGCACCATTTACAGTACTCTAATAATACTATTTACCACATGGCATATGCCATATAATGCACCATTTACAGTACTCTAATAATACTATTTACCACATGGCATATGCCATATAATGCACCATTTACAGTACTCTAATAATACTATTTACCACATGGCAGATGCCGTATAATGTACCATTTACAGTACTCTAATAATACTATTTACCACATGGCAGATGCAATATAAATGTACCATTTACAGTACTCTAATAATACTATTTACCACATGGCAGGTGCCGTATAAATGCACCATTTACAGTACTCTAATAATACTATTTACCACATGGCAGATGCAATATAAATGTACCATTTACAGTACTCTAATAATACTATTTACCACATGGCAGGTGCCGTATAAATGTACCATTTACAGTACTCTAATAATACTATTTACCACATGGCAGGTGCCGTATAAATGCACCATTTACAGTACTCTAATAATACTATTTACCACATGGCAGGTGCCGTATAAATGTACCATTTACAGTACTCTAATAATACTATTTACCACATGGCAGGTGCCGTATAAATGCACCATTTACAGTACTCTAATAATACTATTTACCACATGGCAGGTGCCGTATAAATGCACCATTTACAATACTCTAACAATACTATTTACCACATGGCAGGTGCCGTATAAATGTACCATTTACAGTACTCTAATAATACTATTTACCACATGGCAGGTGCCATATAATGCACCATTTACAGTACTCTAATAATACTATTTACCACATGGCAGGTGCCATATAAATGTACCATTTACAGTACTCTAATAATACTATTTACCACATGGCAGATGCCATATAATGCACCATTTACAGTACTCTAATAATACTATTTACCACATGGCAGATGCCATATAATGCACCATTTACAGTACTCTAATAATACTATTTACCACATGGCATATGCCGTATAAATGTACCATTTACAGTACTCTAATAATACTATTTACCACATGGCAGATGCAGTATAAATGTACCATTTACAGTACTCTAATAATACTATTTACCACATTGCAGGTGCCATATAAATGCACCATTTACAGTACTCTAATAATACTATTTACCACATGGCAGGTGCCATATAAATGTACCATTTACAGTACTCTAATAATACTATTTACCACTTGGCAGATGCCATATAATGCACCATTTACAGTACTCTAATAATACTATTTACCACATGGCAGGTGCCGTATAAATGTACCATTTACAGTACTCTAATAATACTATTTACCACATGGCAGGTGCCGTATAAATGTACCATTTACAGTACTCTAATAATACTATTTACCACATGGCAGGTGCAGTATAAATGTACCATTTACAGTACTCTAATAATACTATTTACCACATGGCAGGTGCCGTATAAATGTACCATTTACAGTACTCTAATAATACTATTTACCACATGGCAGGTGCCGTATAAATGTACCATTTACATTACTCTAATAATACTATTTACCACATGGCATATGCCGTATAATGTACCATTTACAGTACTCTAATAATACTATTTACCACATGGCAGGTGCCGTATAAATGTACCATTTACAGTACTCTAATAATACTATTTACCACATGGCAGGTGCCGTATAAATGCACCATTTACAGTACTCTAATAATACTATTTACCACATGGCAGGTGCCATATAATGCACCATTTACAGTACTCTAATAATACTATTTACCACATGGCAGATGCCATATAATGCACCATTTACAGTACTCTAATAATACTATTTACCACATGGCAGATGCCATATAATGCACCATTTACAGTACTCTAATAATACTATTTACCACATGGCATATGCCGTATAAATGTACCATTTACAGTACTCTAATAATACTATTTACCACATGGCAGATGCAGTATAAATGTACCATTTACAGTACTCTAATAATACTATTTACCACATTGCAGGTGCCATATAAATGCACCATTTACAGTACTCTAATAATACTATTTACCACATGGCAGGTGCCATATAAATGTACCATTTACAGTACTCTAATAATACTATTTACCACTTGGCAGATGCCATATAATGCACCATTTACAGTACTCTAATAATACTATTTACCACATGGCAGGTGCCGTATAAATGTACCATTTACAGTACTCTAATAATACTATTTACCACATGGCAGGTGCCGTATAAATGTACCATTTACAGTACTCTAATAATACTATTTACCACATGGCAGGTGCAGTATAAATGTACCATTTACAGTACTCTAATAATACTATTTACCACATGGCAGGTGCCGTATAAATGTACCATTTACAGTACTCTAATAATACTATTTACCACATGGCAGGTGCCGTATAAATGTACCATTTACAGTACTCTAATAATACTATTTACCACATGGCATATGCCGTATAATGTACCATTTACAGTACTCTAATAATACTATTTACCACATGGCAGGTGCCGTATAAATGTACCATTTACAGTACTCTAATAATACTATTTACCACATGGCAGGTGCCGTATAAATGCACCATTTACAGTACTCTAATAATACTATTTACCACATGGCAGGTGCCATATAATGCACCATTTACAGTACTCTAATAATACTATTTACCACATGGCATGTGCCATATAATGCACCATTTACAGTACTCTAATAATACTATTTACCACATGGCAGGTGCCGTATAAATGTACCATTTACAGTACTCTAATAATACTATTTACCACAAGTGCAGGTGCCATATAATGCACCATTTACAGTACTCTAATAATACTATTTACCACATGGCAGGTGCAGTATAAATGCACCATTTACAGTACTCTAATAATACTATTTACCACATGGCAGGTGCCGTATAAATGCACCATTTACAGTACTCTAATAATACTATTTACCACATGGCAGATGCAGTATAAATGCACCATTTACAGTACTCTAATAATACTATTTACCACATGGCAGATGCAATATAAATGTACCATTTACAGTACTCTAATAATACTATTTACCACATGGCAGGTGCCGTATAAATGCACCATTTACAGTACTCTAATAATACTATTTACCACATGGCATATGCCATATAATGCACCATTTACAGTACTCTAATAATACTATTTACCACATGGCATATGCCATATAATGCACCATTTACAGTACTCTAATAATACTATTTACCACATGGCAGATGCCGTATAATGTACCATTTACAGTACTCTAATAATACTATTTACCACATGGCAGGTGCCGTATAAATGTACCATTTACAGTACTCTAATAATACTATTTACCACATGGCAGATGCAATATAAATGTACCATTTACAGTACTCTAATAATACTATTTACCACATGGCAGGTGCCGTATAAATGCACCATTTACAGTACTCTAATAATACTATTTACCACATGGCAGATGCAATATAAATGTACCATTTACAGTACTCTAATAATACTATTTACCACATGGCAGGTGCCGTATAAATGTACCATTTACAGTACTCTAATAATACTATTTACCACATGGCAGGTGCCGTATAAATGCACCATTTACAGTACTCTAATAATACTATTTACCACATGGCAGGTGCCGTATAAATGTACCATTTACAGTACTCTAATAATACTATTTACCATATGGCAGGTGCCGTATAAATGCACCATTTACAGTACTCTAATAATACTATTTACCACATGGCAGGTGCCGTATAAATGCACCATTTACAATACTCTAATAATACTATTTACCACATGGCAGGTGCCGTATAAATGTACCATTTACAGTACTCTAATAATACTATTTACCACATGGCAGGTGCCATATAATGCACCATTTACAGTACTCTAATAATACTATTTACCACATGGCAGGTGCCATATAAATGTACCATTTACAGTACTCTAATAATACTATTTACCACATGGCAGATGCCATATAATGCACCATTTACAGTACTCTAATAATACTATTTACCACATGGCAGATGCCATATAATGCACCATTTACAGTACTCTAATAATACTATTTACCACATGGCAGATGCCATATAATGCACCATTTACAGTACTCTAATAATACTATTTACCACATGGCATATGCCGTATAAATGTACCATTTACAGTACTCTAATAATACTATTTACCACATGGCAGATGCAGTATAAATGTACCATTTACAGTACTCTAATAATACTATTTACCACATTGCAGGTGCCATATAAATGCACCATTTACAGTACTCTAATAATACTATTTACCACATGGCAGGTGCCATATAAATGTACCATTTACAGTACTCTAATAATACTATTTACCACTTGGCAGATGCCATATAATGCACCATTTACAGTACTCTAATAATACTATTTACCACATGGCAGGTGCCGTATAAATGTACCATTTACAGTACTCTAATAATACTATTTACCACATGGCAGGTGCCGTATAAATGTACCATTTACAGTACTCTAATAATACTATTTACCACATGGCAGGTGCAGTATAAATGTACCATTTACAGTACTCTAATAATACTATTTACCACATGGCAGGTGCCGTATAAATGTACCATTTACAGTACTCTAATAATACTATTTACCACATGGCAGGTGCCGTATAAATGTACCATTTACATTACTCTAATAATACTATTTACCACATGGCATATGCCGTATAATGTACCATTTACAGTACTCTAATAATACTATTTACCACATGGCAGGTGCCATATAAATGTACCATTTACAGTACTCTAATAATACTATTTACCACATGGCAGGTGCCGTATAAATGCACCATTTACAGTACTCTAATAATACTATTTACCACATGGCAGGTGCAGTATAAATGTACCATTTACAGTACTCTAATAATAATATTTACCACATGGCAGGTGCAGTATAAATGTACCATTTACAGTACTCTAATAATACTATTTACCACATGGCAGGTGCAGTATAAATGTACCATTTACAGTACTCTAATAATACTATTTACCACATGGCAGGTGCCATATAATGTACCATTTACAGTACTCTAATAATACTATTTACCACATGGCAGGTGCCATATAATGCACCATTTACAGTACTCTAATAATACTATTTACCACATGGCATATGCCATATAATGTACCATTTACAGTACTCTAATTTTTCATCTCTGGATGTTGTTATCTTCTTGTGGTTATAGATTTCAACATTTTGTAATTTATCATTAATTCTCAACAATGGAACAATGTTATTACTTGATCCAATTAAACTATAAAACTCTTTAAAAATACTGTTTAGTTAGTCCAAGTAAAACCAGACCATCTGGTTGTCTAAGAAATTTGTTATTGCTATCTTTGTATCCAACACTTAATCATTTATTTTAAGTAAACTAATGGATGAGAAATATAGTCGATTGCAGCTCAGATACCTAAAATAAACAGCTTTCTTTCAAACAAATTATATATTTGTACAAAATTATGTAGCTAAGCTAGTTCTCAGTTTCATTACTTTACTGCATCATTTTTATTTCAGAGACTCCGTTGGATGTCACATGTATTGACTTTTCACCATTTGAGAAGCCTTGCTTCCTGGTAAGTTTAGCAAGAGATGGTAATAATCAGAAAAACTTCCATTATTAGAAATAATGTGCTGAAAAATGATTGTTTCTAAAGTATAAAAGTGCTGAAAATTTTAATTGAAATGTATATTATTTAGGACTACACATGAAGTCAAAATTTTAATTGAAATGTATATTATTTAGGACTCCAGATCAAAATTTTAATTGAAATATATATTATTTAGGACTCCACATCAAAGTTTTAATTGAAATGTATATTATTTAGGACTCCAAATTTAATTGAAATGTATATTATTTAGGATTCCAGTTTTAATTGAAATGTATATTATTTAGGACTCCAAATTTAATTGAAATGTATATTATTTAGGATTCCAGTTTTAATTGAAATGTATATTATTTAGGACTCCACATCAAAATTTTAATTGAAATGTATATTATTTAGGACCCCAAATTTAATTGAAATATATATTATTTAGGACTCCATATTTAATTGAAATGTATATTATTTAGGACTCCAAATTTAATTGAAATGTATATTATTTAGGACTCCACATCAAGAACCGTATAGTAATCGCCTTTCCATCTGTCCATATGTCTACACTTCTTGTAAATGGGCATAGCTCTACAACCATCACACATAATTGCATGCTTAGCCTTTTAAAGGTTTTATCTTTTCAGGAACAATTTGATAGAGTTACTGCCCTTTTTCCATCAATATTATGTCTCAACTATAACACATTCTTGTAATCAGCATAGCTTAAAAATCATTTGACATATTATGATGCCATTTAGTGTGCATATTGTCTCAATGCCTATATTTGCCTTTTGTGTTTTATCTCATCAGCTCCATTTTGGATAGAGTTATGGCCCTTGACAATTAACTTCACATCTTCACTTATGATGTTGCTTGTAAATGTTGTAGCTCAAAAACAATTCAAAATATTCCATGCAGTTTGGTATGAATATTGTCTTATAGACTTGAATGTGCCTTGTATGTGTCCAGTCTCATTTAAAAGAGTTATAGCCCATAATAACTCGTGTCCCTGACTTTAGTTTCTACAAGATAACTTTGCCAAAATTTGTTGGATTTCAACCAAATTTGGCATGTAGCTTTATATTAGTGAGTTTGATTTCCAGTGTTCCATGACATCATTTACAGGAGTTTTGGCTTCTGATTGCCCATCTTCCTGACTTTGGCATCTTCAGCACAACTTTTGAAAGCTTTGTTGGATTTCAACCAAATGTGTCATGAAGCTTTCTATTGAAGAAATCTTGAATGAGTTAAATTTCAAGCATTACACATTATCATTTAGAGGAGTTATGGTCCTTGATCCCATCCTCTTAACTTTGCTTTCCTCAGAATAACTTTACTAAGGCAGGTTTCAGTCTAGACTGTGCTTTTGTGCCAGTGGTGCGAAACAAATTATTGATGGCCCACTTACATATGAAAGATGTGTCCACATGGCATGTTGTCAGAATAATTGTTGCAAATTTCATGTCTCCATGCCCGTCATATTCCTGGTTGTGAATTCAGTCCTTTACCTTGGATATGTATTATAGAGATGAGTGTTTGACTTGCAGAAACTGATGGTTTAGTTAAGATTGGTTACACTGCATATGCCATCAAATAAAATGAACTTTGGAAAGAAATTTGAGTGGTAATAAAACCAGCAGTACATCTATCATGGCTTGCAGTGACCATGGTAAGAATGTTAAAGTCCAAATTTTTATCTCTGACTCTCTCAGAAAAAAGACAGTAGAATGAAGAAGTTTAAATTTTAACATTTTCACACTACAAGTAGATATACATGAAGTGATTCTAATTGGCATATCATTAGATGTTTGCTTTGTAAATGGATTCAGGTTGCTATTTAAACCCTTTGAAAAAGTGAAAGAACACATCAGCAGTGAATATTGCATACTGGCCAGCACAAGAGTAAAGCACCTTATTTAAATTTAAATCAGTATGAAAATTGACTATCTTCCACAGGCAATTCATCATAAACATCTAATTGTGCTCTAAATTACTAGTAAATGGTGGATAGTCCCTTTCATTGAATATAAGAAGAATGCAGATGATGTTACATAAAGATTTGCTTCAAATGAAAAAAGAAGTTTTAATATTGATTTATTTACCTTCAGTATATTATATTTTAAAAATCATATTTTGAAAAACGAAACCATGTGAAATATTTACCAATCAAAATCTGACCTGGCCCCTTTAGACAATGGCAGGGAGCAATCGTCCTCATATCCCTGAATTTTTTATTGAACTAAGGAATATTCTTTTAAAGAATATTCCATTTTCTTCAAAGTTATTATGCACCTTTATACTGATGTGCACTTGAATGGATTGGATTTGCAGTATTCACATCATCATAAAGAGTTATGGCCCCTAATTGCCTGTCTTCTCCAAGCTATGGTTTTGCAACAGAAGTTCTGTTTAAGGCCCTGTTGAGCAAATTATGGAAATTGGGACCCATTGTGATGCACCTATCACTACAAGTTCTAGTTTAATTTTCTCACCACTACAACTGCCATTACCAGCAACAACAACAAGAACAACAGCAACAACAATAATAATATTAACAGTAATAATACAGTTACTGTGATCCTTCACTATAACACTCTGTCCAGTGGAGCCATACAAGTGTACCGTTATACAGGCAAGGTCACTTTATACTGAGGTACATTATTTGGAAAAATGAAATTTACTGACCATACCAGTGTTTTGTCAGGGATGGTGTTATGCTGAAGCACTATATAGTGGAAAACTACTGCATTAATAGTATTATGGTGCAAGAATTTATTATGTTATTATTCTTTGTCTGACACAGTCCCAGGTACTGACTAAGATTTCAGTTTTCACAGAACCACACAGATTGATACACACATAAATTAATGAATTCACAGCTACCACACACTGCAAACAGTTCACTGTATAACAGTATTATTCAACTCACATTATATCACACACTGCAGACAGTTCATTGTATAACAGTATTATTCAACTTGCACTATACCACACACTGTAAACAGTTCACTCTATAACAGTATTCAACTCATTTCTTAAATGTTGTGTCTAATGAACAGTAATATAATATCTGTGTATGATACAATGTTGATATTTCTCATTAATAGGCTGGTTACAAAGATGGATCATTTTCGTTATACCATACAAAGTCAGGTAAGTGCTTTTAGATGAACTTCACAAGTTTGGGTATTAGTAATACACAATAGAATATACACTAAACTTAATCATTTAGTATTACAGTAACCATTTAATATTATTTCATTTGGTATTATGGTAACCCTTAAATATTATTTCATTTGGTATAATGGTAACCCTTCAGTATTATTTCATTTGGTATAATGGTAACCCTTCAATATTATTTCATTTGGTATAATGGTAACCCTTCAGTATTATTTCATTTGGTATAATGGTAACCCTTCAGTATTATTTCATTTTGTATAATGGTAACCCTTCAGTATTATTTCATTTGGTATTATGGTAACCCTTCAGTATTATTTCATTTGGTATTATGGTAACCCTTCAGTATTATTTCATTTGGTATAATGGTAACCCTTCAGTATTATTTCATTTGGTATTATGGTAACCCTTAAATATTATTTCATTTGGTATTATGGTAACCCTTAAATATTATTTCATTTGGTATTATGGTAACCCTTCAGTATTATTTCATTTGGTATTATGGTAACCCTTAAATATTATTTCATTTGGTATTATGGTAACCCTTCAGTATTATTTCATTTGGTATTATGGTAACCCTTAAATATTATTTCATTCGGTATTATGGTAACCCTTAAATATTATTTCATTTGGTATTATGGTAACCCTTAAATATTATTTCATTTGGTATTATGGTAACCCTTAAATAATATTTCATTTGGTATTATGGTAACCCTTAAATATTATTTTATTCGGTATTATGGTAACCCTTAAATATTATTTCATTTGGTATTATGGTAATCCTTAAATATTATTTCATTTGGTATTATGGTAACCCTTCAGTATTATTTCATTTGATATTATGGTAATCCTTCAGTATTATTTCATTTGGTATTATGGTAACCCTTCAGTATTATTTCATTTGGTATAATGGTAACCCTACAATATTATTTCATTATTATTTCATTTGGTATTATGGTAACCCTTCAGTATTATTTCATTTGGTATTATGGTAACCCTTCAGTATTATTTCATTTGGAATAATGGTAACCCTTCAGTATTATTTCATTTGGTATTATGGTAACCTTTAAATATTATTTCATTTAGTATTACAGTAACCATTGAATATTATTTCATTTGTTATAATGGGAACCCTTAAATATGTTTTCATTTGGTATTATGGTAACCCTTCAGTATTATTTCATTTGGTATTATGGTAACCCTTCAGTATTATTTCATTTGGTATTATGGTAACCCTTCAGTATTATTTCATAATGAGAATTAAAATGTCAGCACATTATTATGCATGAATTTAAGGCATTTATTTGCATAATTGCTACAATTTTGGTATATGTAAATTTAAAAAGTGTCAGCATTGTTTAACATTTATGTGTGACCAAGTATTATTACATATCCATTTAATCTTATATGGCTGATCAGGTGTTCGATATAGATGTTCAATCCATATTTCCATATCACACACCTAGATTGGAACTATTTAGTTGTCTTTTCTGATGACCACACATCAATATTCTTAGATGCACCAAATCAGACTTTTATAAATCCCAGTTTATTTTTAATTTTATCCACACGGTAAAGTTTAATATATTTAGAATGTGTTAAAGAGGGGGTATTCATAAAAATAAAACCGCATTTGTATTTTATTCCGAGTCGGGGGAAGGAACTCATTTGATATGGCTTATGAATACATCTTGGCCTGACAACTTTGATGTATCCCTATATACCATATCAAAATTGTTGTTTCTGCCAACTCAGAACAAAACATGTATGTATTTTTGTATATGTACAGGATTCTTTTTTAAAATCACATGACAACATATATTCCACGTCTTCTTGTCTTCAGCACATGACTTTTATATAGTAGAAATTATACATGTACCCAAAAAATATAAAATATATCAATACTGATAAAGTTCACTATTATCCTTGCAGTGTTTTTTGCAATATTTTTTAATGTTTGATATATCAGGGAAATGGTCATATAGTGTTACCAATGCCTTTCTGTCCCAACTGCCATGAAATTTATTATTGCTTAGTAACTTCTGAAGGACATAATCTATTGAAACCAAATTTGATGTGATGCTTTACATTTAGTACACCTAGGTCAGGTTTGATTTATTTTTTCCAAGTTCAAGTTTTATTCACACAAAACCCTTTACAATTATCCTTAGATGTCGGGATTCTCCCAGCATGCTACTCCCTATACAAGTAGTAAGCTCCTTTACAGTTACTGGTACATATACTTTATTCAGCCCTTACACATACATAAATGACTTGTCCATAAATGCATATCATTGACTTGTCCATAAATGCATATCATTGACTTGTCCATATATGCATATCATTGACTTGTCCATATATGCATATCATTGACTTGTCCATATATGCATATCATAATTAAAACTTGCATATAAGAGTACTGATTGACAGTTGATTATCTTGGACTGAAATTGTATTATGTGTGGCATAATTACACATGAATCCAATTACATTTTCTTTGTTTATGTAAAATTCAAATACAATAAATATGATAACAATTTGTATTCAGAATTCCATTGGAGTTGCTTATAAATGAAAACACAAATGTTAGACCCTTTAATGATGATTCTTACTTCCGAGATCACAAATGTGGTGATATTATTGATGTGAAATTATTTAACAATAAAGTTTTTAGTCTTCATTACAATTCCACTCATCAAAATTAAATTCCAAAACCATCTATGCCTCTTCATTACAAAAACAGCATTTAACATCGTCAAGACCCCACAATTTAAACTTTTCTCTTTATTACAAAAATAGCATTTATCATCATTGTCAAGACCCCACAATTTCAACTTTATTACAAAAAATAGCATTTATCATCATTGTCAAGACCCCACAATTTCAACTTTTCTCTTTATTACAAAAAATAGCATTTATCATCACTGTTAAGACCCCACAATTTCAACTTTTATCTTTATTACAAAAAATAGCATTTATCATAATTGTTAAGACCCCACAATTTCAACTTTTCTCTTTATTACAAAAATAGCATTTATCATCATTGTCAAGACCCCACAATTTCAACTTTTCTCTTTATTACAAAAAATAGCATTTATCATAATTGTCAAGACCCCATAATTTCAACTTTTCTATTAAGGTAATACCCATACTTGATAATTCCCACATCAATTAATTTGGCTCATTGGCAGGATTACAAAGCAGTTCTGCCTTATTGGCAGGATTACAAAGCAGTTCTGGCTTATTGACTGGATTACAAAGCAGTTCTGGCTTTATTGGCAGGATTACAAAGCAGTTCTGGCTTATTGGCAGGATTACAAAGCAGTTCTGGCTTATTGACTGGATTACAAAGCAGTTCTGGCTTATTGACTGGATTACAAAGCAGTTCTGGCTTATTGGCAGGATTACAAAGCAGTTCTGGCTTATTGGCAGGATTACAAAGCAGTTCTGGCTTATTGACTGGATTACAAAGCAGTTCTGGCTTATTGACTGGATTGCATATCAGTTCTGGCTTATTGGTTGGATTACAAATCAGTTCTGGCTTATTGGCTGGATTACAAATCAGTTCTGGCTTATTGGCAGGATTACAAAGCAGTTCTAGCTTATTGGTTGGATTACAAAGCAGTTCTGGCTTATTGGCTGGATTACAAATCAGTTCTGGCTTATTGGTTGGATTACAAATCAGTTCTGGCTCATTGGTTGGATTACAAATCAGTTCTGGCTTATTGACTGGATTACAAATCAGTTCTGGCTTATTGACTGGATTACAAAGCAGTTCTGGCTTATTGACTGGATTACAAAGCAGTTCTGGCTTATTGACTGGATTACAAAGCAGTTCTGGCTTATTGTCTGGATTACAAAGCAGTTCTGGCTTATTGACTGGATTACAAATCAGTTCTGGCTTATTGACTGGATTACAAAGCAGTTCTGGCTTTTTGTCTGGATTACAAAGCAGTTCTGGCTTATTGTCTGGATTACAAAGCAGTTCTGGCAAATTGGCTGGACTACAAAGCAGTTCTGGCAAATTGGCTGGATTGCAAAACAATTTTGGCTTATGGATTGATATCTATCCATCTGGCATCAATACTCCGGTTTACAAAGCAGTTCTGGCTTATTGACTGGATTGCATATCAGTTCTGGCTTATTGGCTGGATTACAAATCAGTTCTGGCTTATTGGCTGGATTACAAAGCAGTTCTGGCTTATTGGCAGGATTACAAAGCAGTTCTAGCTTATTGGTTGGATTACAAAGCAGTTCTGGCTTATTGGCTGGATTACAAATCAGTTCTGGCTTATTGGTTGGATTACAAATCAGTTCTGGCTTATTGGTTGGATTACAAATCAGTTCTGGCTTATTGACTGGATTACAAAGCAGTTCTGGCTTATTGACTGGATTACAAAGCAGTTCTGGCTTATTGACTGGATTACAAAGCAGTTCTGGCTTATTGACTGGATTACAAAGCAGTTCTGGCTTATTGTCTGGGTTACAAAGCAGTTCTGGCTTATTGACTGGATTACAAAGCAGTTCTGGCTTATTGACTGGATTACAAAGCAGTTCTGGCTTTTTGTCTGGATTACAAAGCAGTTCTGGCTTATTGTCTGGATTACAAAGCAGTTCTGGCAAATTGGCTGGACTACAAAGCAGTTCTGGCAAATTGGCTGGATTGCAAAACAATTTTGGCTTATTGATTGATATCTATCCATCTGGCATCAATACTCCGGTAAGGTGTTGAATTTTGGTCACTTTGTCAGACACTATTGCCTATGGAGTCACATAACTATATATGTAATTGCATCATGATGAGTACTATATCGAGGAGTGAAAATTAGGTCACTTTGACCTATATTTCACAGCCCATTATTTTGATTTACTTTTGTGTTTAGCTCATTTTCTCAGACACAATTGCCTTTGGATTCACATAACTTGGTATGTATTTGTATCACATGTGAAAACTAGGTTAATATTACCTATATTTCATGGTCCAATGATTTGGGTTAACCATTGCATTTAGCTCAGTTTCTACAGATTACAGTTTGCATCTAGGACCTTTTCTCAGACAGTGTCAGTGAAAATTACCTCTTTTTTATGGTCCAGTGATTTTGGTTTGGTAACCTTTGTGTTTAGTGCATGAAATCATGTAACTTAGTATGTAATTGCATCACAGGTATTACAGCCCTCAGTGAAAACTAGGTCCCTGTTACCGATATTTCATTTTCCAGTGATGTTGGTTAACCTCGACATTTAGTGCACTTTTTTCTCGCTTAAGGTTAAGGTTTGGTTCATGTTTTCAGACTGTTGTAAAGTCACACCAGTTGGCATATTTTCTGTATTATGTTCAGTGCCACACCTTTCAGTGAAAATTAGGTCACTATGTCCTGTATTTCACAGTCCAGTGATTTTGTTTAAACTTTGCATTTAGCTCATTTTCTCAGGCACTATTGCCTACAGAGTCACATAATTTGGTGTCTGATCAAATCGTGATTATTCCTACAGCTATCAGTGACAACCAGGTCAAAGTGACCTATATTTTATGATTCAGTGATTTGTACTTACCTTTGCATTGAGCTTGGTTTCTCTAGGTTTTTGTTTTTCTTTAGATCATTTTGTCAGATGCTGTTGCTCATTGAGTCACATAAGTTGGTATTTAGATGGGTCATTTCTGGTTAAAGGAACCAAAAAATCTACAAATATTGGTACCCCATCAATAAAAATTTTGCAGATAGAGTAATACCAAAGTTTCTCAGTGCCAATGTTTTTACAATTACAGTTTGACTAAACATCAAATAATTCCTTAATTTCCTATTTAGTACATTTGTACAATAATTTTCACAATTTTCCATCAAAATTTTAAGGAGTTATGACCCTTGTTTGACTTAAAACTTTGCCCTTCTATTGCGTCCCATTGGTGGGGATATCTATACTGAATGGATACATTTAAAGTTTTATAGGGACTGTTTTTATTTTATAGAGAATCCAATGATGACCTGGTCCAGTGTTACCCAAGAGAGGCCTATTTTGTCAGTGATGTGGTCTAGAAGCCGCCCATGTTTGTTTTTTGTTTTTGACGACTCATCAAATATGTACATATTTGATCTCCTTGAGGGGGATGCAGCACCAAAACATATTGAGAAAGTGTCCAAAGAAAGGTAGGTGTCATTTGAAATTTAAAACACCTCTTGTCCTGAGGCCTAAATTACAAACTTGTGAAAGGAACTCTTTCTTGGAATTTATGTATTTTAACTGATGACAGATTGACTTTTTTCTAAGAATTTAATGAGAAATGGATAAAAGGTGATTCCATTTGTAAACGCACTTTATGTGTCTCTTTAGTTTTCCTAATTTTGCAACTCGGAAGATTTCTTTAAGAACAATAATAGTACAAGCTGACAAAAACAGTGTGCCATACAATACATCTGCACTGCTTGCAGCAGGGGCATCCTATTTGGTTTTGTTTTTCCCTGCATCCATCTGTCCATCCTTAGAAGCTTGTCAGCAAGTTTACTCAGAAACCTCTCAATGCAGACAAATGAAATTTTTCTAGAATATTTGTATCCATATGTAAATGACCTGACTCAATTTTGCTAGAATATTTTTTTTATCCATTTGTAAATGACCCGATTAGATTTTCATGCCAGTATAGCAATTTTTAAAACTTTTATACATTTTTTACCTTTTGTAGACTTAGTCTGTTTGGTCTGCAGTAACACAGATCAATTTATAATTCACATCACACCATCCTTTTCATTCTCTCATGTAATAAAAATAATCATGTATGATGAGATTAGGATACAAAGTTATATCTGGAGGTTACTGTATTTGTTTTTTAATACAATGCTATATGCTGATATTTCAAATTCTGTTTTTAGAGTGGTGAATGTTGCATGTTCCACAGATCATAAAGCCACCGGGCTTGGAATTCCAGGGCGACTTCCTCAGCTGGTAAAATTTTCAATTTAATGTTTGATTTTTCAATGTCAAAATACAAGTCATTGAGGCATCCTTTTAGACAAACCTCTAACAGTTACTATTTTGGATTAAGGTATGTCCCTGCTGCTATAGGACTAATTTCAATTGCATATTAAATGGTAAAACTTTAAACAAATGTGTAACTTTTGAACATATTTCATATCACAATCATCTTGAATTATCTGCCTTTCCACAGCAGAAATTATGTGTTTATTGTTTATAGAGGATCTTACATGATGTGTTCAGTTCATACAGTACTTCCTCATTTTGACACCATCAATAGAAGTCGTAGAGTGTACAACCTAATGTTGATACCACCTTACAATGAAGTACATGTCACATATACAGTAACACTGTCCATGGAAACCATGGAGTGTATTGCCATATAGTTAGACAGTTTTATATAATCAAGTACATTATACAATACCTTACTCATTATAACATGGTCCTTGGGAGTCATGGAGTATACTCTCTTATAGTGAGTGCTATATAATGAAGTACATGATACAGTACTCCCTCATTATAACATGGTCCTATGGATCCATGGAGTATACTGTCTTATAGTGAGCCTATTTTATAATAAAGTACATGATACAGTACTCCCTAATTATGACATGGTCCTATGGATCCATGGAGTATACTGTCTTATAGTGAGCCTATTTTATAAAAAAGTACATGATACAGTGCTCCCTCATTATAACATGATCCTAGGGATCCATGGAGTATACTGTTTTATAGTGAGTGCTGTATAATGAAGTACATAATACAGTACTCCCTCATTATAACATGGTCCTAGGGAGCCATGGAATATACTGCCTTATATTGAGTGCTATATAATGAAGTACATGATACAGTACTCCCTCATCATAACATGGTCCTTGGGATCCATGGAATATAATGTCTTATAGTGAGTGCTATATAATGAAGTACATGATATAGTACTCCCTCATTATAACATGGTCCTTGGGAGTCATGGAGTATACTGTCTTATAGTGAGCCTGTTTTATAATAAAGTACATGATACAGTACTCCCTCATTATAACATGGTCCTAGGGATCCATGGAGTATACTGTCTTATAGTGAGTGCTATATAATGAAATACATAATACAGTACTCCCTCATTATAACATGGTCCTAGGGATCCATGGAGTATACTGTCTTATAGTGAGCCTGTTTTATAATAAAGTACATAATACAGTACTCCCTCATTATAACATGGTCCTAGGTATCCAAGGAGTATACTGTCTTATAGTGAGTGCTATATAATGAAGTAGATAATACAGTACTCCCTCATTATAACATGGTCCTTGGGAGTCATGGAGTAAACTGCCTTATAGTGAGTGCTATATAATGAAGTACATGATACAGTACTCCCTCATTATAACATGGTCCTAGGGATCCATGGAGTATACTGTCTTATAGTGAGTGCTATATAATAAAGTACATGATACAGTACTCCCTCATTATAACATGGTCCTAGGGATCCATGGAGTATACTGTCTTATAGTGAGTGCTATATAATGAAGTACATGATACAGTACTCCCTCATTATAACATAGTCCTTGGGAGTCATGGAGTATACTGTCTTATAGTGAGCCTGTTTTATAATAAAGTACATAATACAGTACTCACTCATTATAACATGGTCCTAGGGAGCCATGGAATATACTGTCTTATAGTGAGTGCTATATAATGAAGTACACGATACAGTACTCCCTCATTACAATATAGTCCTTGGGAGTCATGGAGTAAACTGCCTTATATTGAGTGCTATATAATGAAGTACATGATACAATACTCCCTCATTATAACATGGTCCTAGGGAGTCATGGAGTATACTGTCTTATAGTGAGTGCTATATAATGAAGTACATGATACAGTACTCCCTCTTAATGCTGTCTATGGAAACCACAGGCTTTACAACCTTATGGTGAGACAACTTTGTAAGTACATGGTAAAGAAAGGATGTTGAATGAGTGCTCATTTCAGATTAGATTTATGAACCAAGCTGAATAATTTCTATCTTTATTGAGCCTTGTCATGCAAAAGGTTGAAATTATTTAAGAAGTTTCATTTGAAGTGAGCACAAATGTAAGGCAATATTTATTTCATGACAAAAAATACAAATTTGTATTTTACCAGACCACAGAATAGTGTAAGTGAAATGATTTTGAAATACGTTTGGATGCCTCAGTTGTTACACCTGTCCTTTGTGTAACATTATGATGTAATTTGTGATGTCACAAGGTGTTACACCTGTCCTTTGTGTAACATTATGATGTAATTTTTGATGCCTCAGTTGTTACACCTGTCCTTTGTGTAACATTATGATGTCATTTGTGATGTAATGAGGTGTTACACCTCTCCTTTGTGTAACATTATGATGTAATTTGTGATGTCACGAGGTGTTACTACATGTGTTACATATATGAAAATTATGATAAAATCACCTTATAACAGGATCTTTTTGATAAGGAGTGCTGTATGAAATTTTTGACACTTTTAATTATTTCTTTTACAAACCTTCAGTACACCTTTTGAAAATTTGTACATGTATTTTCTCGAGTCAAAAATTACATCCGACCCTTACTTTCTAACATAATACTTGTACCTATTCAGAAATCAGTCAATATGCGACAGACTTAGTGTTGGATGTCATGACGTGATATTTTACTTAGTCTAGATTAATAAATAGAGGATATTTGCTTGAAACGAAGGAATAACGGATATATTTCATTGAGTACTGTATCATGTACTTAAGTTTTTCACCCACGAGATGAAATATATCCGTTATTCACTGAGAGCAAGCAAATATTCTTGTTTTTTTTATGCTCAAGCGTATTGTCTAGCAATTTGTATAGCACACTGAAGTAGCTGATTTCTTGCTGTATCCCGCACGATAATGTCAGCGGTTTACCGTTTATGTTTTGCTCTGTTTTGTGTAAATTTGCACATAAAATATCAGTAGTTACAAAGTGCTCCTTCCCAATTCAAGGTAAAATAGCAGAAAAAAAGAAAATGAAAAGAAAAAAATATTTCTCTATTGCTGGATTTGAACCCGGTTCACCTGGATCTGAGGTGGCCATCTTTACCTTTACACCACACAAGCGTCTTACAAACAGTTTGAAATTTCTTACTCATAATGTTATCAATGGCTATTGATGGCCAGTGAAAAAATGATATTTTTTCACTGCAGTGTTATGGAATTATATATATTTTTCCTTTTAATAATGGTATAGTTTATTAGTTTATGATCTCTGTTCTTAGTCTAAACAGCTGTCGTCTTATGAGTATACATACGGTAGGCTCGATCAATATTTCTGCTTATAGCTTTAGTCATGTGACGTATTTTCTGTGTGCAATGCTGAACTTTCGACCTAGTTCTCGTACTTTTAGGAGTAAACATTATATTGACTAGGAATTATAGTTTAAGTTCACATTTGAAGAATGAATCAATACAGTGTTTACTGTTTAAAACACTGGTATTCGAGCACTTTAGCAGAATCAAGCATAACCTAATTCCTGATTGGTTCGGAGAGGGTTGCATTATTTTGAAATACCCTGATTATTGAAGACATAGTATGGGTTTTTATTTTGATTCTGCACATTAATGCTATATATATAGAAAATAATCCTGTGTTTAGATATTCTTCATATTTACTTGTGAATAGAGAGGTCATTACGAAATTGGTTAAGTTTGTGTGTGGGATATTCTTATTTGGAGATTTATTTATTACTAATTCAGTACATTTAGGATTCAGTACGGTCTTTAATCTGAATTATTATACAGCTCCATGGAATTATTGGAAACATTTCTAAAACTTGTGAGATTCAAGATTCACAAGGATTATTTGGATATAACTTAATTGTACTAACATATTAGCACAGTGAAGGCTATTTCATTCGGAATACTACACTCTGAATATTTGGATTAACTTCCAGAACAGTGAACTTTAAAACAATTTAGGACTTTTAAGGATATTCAATACTGTAAGTTATTTTTAATTCTTTCACTTTAATTGTTTGTTGAAATATTTTAATATTTTAGGAAATTAAAGATTTGTATTTTAAATCTTGAAAGCTTGTTCGAGTCTTTTCTTTTGTTACATAACCCCTAGTCGTAACAGCAGTGAAATATCACAATTATTTCACTCGGAAAGTCCAGTAATTCACTGCCTAGCTTAAAATAAAAATGTATTAAATGGACTAAAGCTGTGTCATAATGATGCATATGCACTGTGAGGAAAGGGTGCTTTTGCCCCTATCCATCTGTCAGTAGTGGGGAAGGGATCCTATTGCAGCTATTAACATGTCAATATTGGGGGAAGGGGTCCTATTGCACCTATTTACATGTCAGTATTGGTGGAAGGGGTTCTATAGCACCTATTCATGGGGAAAGGGGTCCTATTGCACCTATTTATATATCAGTATTGGAGGAAGGGGTTCTATTGCACCTATTTATATATCAGTATTGGAGGAAGGGGTTCTATTGCACCTATTTATATATCAGTATTGGAGGAAGGGGTTCTTTTGCACCTATTCATCGGGGAAGGGGTTCTTTTGCACCTATTCATCGGGGAAGGGGTTCTATTGCACCTATTCATGCGTCAATATTGGGGAAAGGGGACTTTTGTACCTGTACATGTGTTAATATTTGGGGATGGGGTACTATTGCACCTCTTCACATATCAATATTGGGGCAAGGATTTCTATTGCACCTATTTACATGTCAGTGTGGGGGATTGAGTACTATTGCACCTATTTGCATGTCAATATTGGGAAAGGGTTCTTATTTGCACCTATTCACAGGTCAATATTAGGGGAAGAGGTCCTATTGCACCTATTCACAAGTCAATATTGGGGAAGGGTTCTTATTTGCACCTATTCACAGGTCAATATTAGGGGAAGGGGTCCTATTGCACCTATTCACAAGTCAATATTGGGGAAGGGGTCATATTTGCACCTATTCACAAGTCAATTTGAGAGGAATGGGTCCTATTTTCACCTTTTCACTTGTCAGTATTAGGAAAAGGGATCCTATTGCACCTATTCACATGTCAGTATTAGGGGAAGGGGTCCTATTTGCACCTATTCACATGTCAAAATTAGGGGAATGGGCCATTTTGTTTCCACTGAAGGGTCATTGTTGCATCTTTATATTCATGGCTTATAACAACTAAGAAATCCATGAAATTGGATATGCCATGAAAATGGATACACCATGAAAATGGATATGACATGAAAAATAGTGAATTCAGAGTATTTAAAATTACAACTCAGTCTGATGAGGAGGGGGGTGGACAACTTACTCTTCTTTATGTATTCGTCAGTTGATTCATTTCATTTTCAAATTATGGCTCTTTGTAAAAGCTGGAGAAATTCTAGCAGTTTTACTCATTAATCTTTTTTCCCCTTTAATTTCAGTTTATTTCCCTCGAGTCAGGCAAGACCGAAATCCACACATTTGCAAAATCTGTGCGCGAGTCAGAGCCACTGGAAGCAGAATTCCTCACAAAGTACTTGGACAAATATTAGTTTGTACTCGAAAATGGACCAAAGTCAACTTCTTAAAGCTGTGATACTTTACTAATGATGAATATTGACTCATACATTTTTTTGTTGAAATTCTTCAGGATGCACAAGAAAAAGATGAAAGCTAAAGTCAGAGATATATTTGCAGAATTTGAGAGAGTGGTTCCTTGTGCTCATTCACATAGATGCTTTTGTTTATTCAGAGAAATGCTTGAGTATTCCTTTACTTTATTTTAACTCCAATTCATGGACAAGCTTGGTACAAAAACAGTTTTTTTTTTTATGATATAGATATTTTATGAGTGCTCTTTTCATATGAAATTACTTACAATGACGGATGAGACACCTAGGCTGCTTGCATATCAGAGTATAAACTTAAGGATTAAAATAATATTGTATGAAAGTTACTGTTAAATAAAGTAACTGTTGCTAAGGATATATGCCTTAAAATCTTTAATACAAGATGAGTCAGGATAAATGCACCAATTGCAATATTATTAAAATAAATTATGTTGATACATTTGGGAAGATGTCATTTTGTTTCAAATATATAATGTTATTGTTTCAACTCTACTTCATTTGAAGTATCTTTACAAGTGACTGGGTAATGGCTTTTATCTAACCAATTAAGTGCCACCATGCTTTAGATGTACTATGTTAATTAAAAACATTGCACTTGTTGTGAAGGAAGTTTTTCTTTCGGTCGATAAATTACTGTTTCACATTCCATTGGTTTACTAGAGAGATTGTTTGATAGTGAATATTACAATGTAAAACTAAATTGAAATGTTTTGGACACAAGGTATGACTGTTTATTTATTTATGCTTGTAGGACTTAAATTTATGTATTCATCTAGTTAAACTTATTTCATTTGTAAGAAAGCTTACTAAATGCAGGAAATATACATGAATATCCCACAAAATTTGTCATTTTATTTATTTCACAAAAATTATGTTTGAAATATAAAGGACATGTTTCAAAGTAAGCAGGAGTAGTGGTAAGTATCTCTGGAGATAAATCCACTAATAAGATTTCATGTTTATAAATGCATTCAGGTCAGAGAAATGCAGCTTGAAGTAATAGATTGAGTAATGTTTTAAAGTATATGACAGACTATCTGAGACTGAGTCAATGGGATTGTAATGTGCCTTGCTCAGAGACACACCAAGACAGCCTATCCAGATTGTTCTTGGCAAGATTTAAACCCAGTCTCGTTGATTATAAATCAGGCAAACTGATCATGAAGCCACAGTAGCTCTCAAACTAAACTGAAATATAACATTTTTAACATATACTCTGTATTATCATAAGGTTAACATTATGGAAGATCAATGTGACCCACATTTGATAGCAGTCACTGGTGAGTAAAACACTTCAAGATGAAACCATTCATTTTTTTAAACATGTATATGCAACTATTACAAAAACACAGCTTTATGCAAAAAGAATATCACTGGTGCATGAGAAATTGGTCACTGTGACCTACTTTTGATAGTGGCAAGTAGTCCTTGTCAAGATGCATACATTAACCAAGTTTCATGATTTTCATTCATCAGAATACAAGAAATGCACATAACTGTGAAACTCTAACATCAACGAGTATACAACAATGCTAACAAAGTTTTATATAATCAGTTATCACAGGAAGAAAATTGGAACCAACATAAAATCATGCAAGTCTGTTCTTGTCAGTGTTTCAAAATTTCTGTCCTTAAGACACATTCAGATATGATAATCATTTTTAAAAAAAGCAAGCACTATTCAATTACAAACATGAATCTAAAAATTAATTTAGCAACTAAACTTGTTGTATACATGATTTGTATTTTTCTCATGTTGTTTCATTTAAACTAATTTTGTAAATATTCACAAATAAAGATCTTTTGATAATTATTTTTTTCTTCTTATTTTCTCTTACATTCAGGTCCAGCAGATTTTTTTATGTCAATTTATTGCATTATAATCTATGATTTAAGAGTTCTGTCTTTTCCCTGAAAGCTTACATATTACACTGAGAGTTTTGTCTTTTCCCTGAAAGCTTACATATTACACTGAATTTTGTCAAAGCTTTTCATAAAATTGAAGTATGTAAAACAGCATTTCCTCTTTGATCCCAAAGGGAGAGTCATTAAATCGAGTAAATGTGTGACAATCGTGCTGGGACTCCCCCTTTTTTTAGAAATGTACATTGTAGGTAAAATTGGGAATCTTGGTTGGACTCTTGATTTTAAAAATCTTAAAAAATACAAAGATAAAAGAGGTTACAGTATCATACACTTGAACTAATGTTGTCCAGTTCACTTGTACCCATTCCCCACTTTGACACAGTCACCTAATATAAGCAGTGTCTGAAGTTGAACACAATTACCAAACACTGAAATTTAAAATACTCTGTCACAGCAACCTTCTTTTGAACTAATGGTGTTCAAAACTACAACTGTTTGTCAGTTTTTATAACCTCTTCAAAGTCAGTGATCATGTCCAGGCTGAATTTGCAATGCCATTTCACCTATCATGACCAAACATGCAGTCCATGCACATTTTACTGGATCACTGTGACCTGCTTTTTATATGCCACCCAAACGGCTGGGCATATCATGTTATGATGTACCTATATCCCTGTGTTCACAATTTCATTTCCACGCAATAACTACTACATTATCTACCATCATAAATAGCGTGGGGCAAGAAAAAACATTGATTTCAGGCTCAAAAGGTCAAAGGTTAAGGCCACAGAGACTGAAAGAAAAACCAGATGCACTTACTAACAACTTTGCAAATGGCTTGCATTTGAAATAAGAATGACACCTATTGATTTTGGGATCAAAGGTCAAGGTAACTGACAAAGTAGTAAAGATTGTTTTTGCATCATAACTTTAAGGTTTATGTGCCCTTGTTGGTCTTTACACCATGTATTTTGACCATATGACTTCCAATGAGCACAGCAGAAACTATTCACTGCAATTAATTCTGACTGGTAGGAGTACCTAGATTACAGTATTGCAACTGCAAAAAGGTACAAATATTTAATCAATTGCCACATAAACAAAAAAATTATTTTTTTGTTTAGTTTTTGAAACTTCACCTGAAAATTATAAGTCGAAAACATTTCAAAACAATTTTGACAACAACCCCTATAAATGAAAATAAGAGCACATACACTGGTGTCTTCACACAGTAGTGTTCATCTATTCAAACCATAGTGGTCACTGATGTTACAGATGAGTAACCTCCACTTTACAACTACACCACTCCCTCAATAACTTGCACGCGGGTAATTCACAAACCCGCTGATAACGCAGGGTCAGGCATGGATCCCATTTTTTTAAACTAGAAAATACCAAAAAAATTAACCCTATTTATTGAATGTGAAGAAAATCACGATCAAAATTGCTAAATAAAACCTTGATGTATTGCTTATTTTATCATCAAAAACTGTGGTTAGTACCCGAAATTTGAATCAACATCATGAAATTGTCAACTTTTAACAAGAAGTAATATATTTTGTTAAATTTTCTTTCCGAAGAACATTCTCAGTACACTGTAAATAACATATTCGATGAAATATCAATTAAAATGTCAGTAATACCTACTGTTGAAAACACTCACAAAATAAATACCAATAAAATAAGTCTTGCCAAGCAAAATTTGTGTTTAAGTTCTATCTTTGAATTCGGTTTCAGTAGAATCATCATAATTGCAGTATGCCCTCTTGTATTCAAATGTGAAAAATGTCAATCTTCAGTCACAGCTATGTCCGCGAGCGTTTCTGTGAGAAGTGCCAACCGTGTTTTGATCTCCAACTTGTCGAAGTATTTGTTGTATTGTTACAATCAATTAAAAGTAGACCTGCTTTGTATTATCACATTAATTATGTCTTGTGTATCAAATTAAATAAAGGGGGTGGAATAAAAGAAAAGTTCAAAGGCATTCAAATTCTACCTGCATAAGAGCTAGCGGTCACGGTCATGTGTCAGGTCAACTCGTTTCAATTGATCAAATGAACACAGTTATAAATATTATTATGTAAGTAATATAAATAAACTACCTTAAATTAGCCTACTCATTCACAAATGTGATCAAAGATAGCAAGGCAACCAAGCAAAATGAGTACCGTACTTGGTGAATAAAAAGCTTTGTTTCACAGATACGGTTCATTATGGAGAAGCGAGTTCCAGAGTTTGTAGTGAACTTAAAATTCCTGAATCGGCACTCACAGATTTCCTCAAGAATGAGAAGAAGTTTCACTATTACTTGAAACCACGACATCAATATTTTACTAATAGAATAATAATTTAAAAAATAGAGTTTCAATGTTGATGGTTGTTTAACGAAATAAATGTCCCTAGTTTTTGAAAAAAAGGAATCTTGTTTTGTTGTGAATCAACAACAATAAAAAGCAGTGACATAATACAAAATGTGATGGCAGTTGAAGCCTCTGGGAGTAATGTTGTTAACAATCTATCAGAGGTTGGGGATCCTGAAATTAAAGGTAATTTTTCCAAAAAAGCAAACAACTTCATTAGAAAAAGCTCTTTATTGACAATTATTCCCAATGCAAGTATAAAACGAGTATTCAGCCATTTAAAAGCACCATTACCAACTCCCCACCCCCCAGGTTTTCTCGATGATCTGCAGGGATGGCATCCCCTTCTTAATTTTTTTGAGGTCCCTCGTTAACTCATGCACACGCTTATAGTGCGGTCTATGTTTTTGGACCCCACTGTGCACAAGTTATCGAGGGAGAGGTGCAGATGTTTAGAGGGTTCATTCTTGGGACACCGTATATGTTGGGACACCATAAATTAATTTTTAAAGTAATTTTTTGTGCACTGTAAATTCTGGGACAGATTGTTTTTTTCGAGTCATAAGTTTTGGGACACCTTTTGAATCATAATAATGATGCTTAGCTGGTAAAAAAAAATGCACTCAAACTTATATTTTATTAAATAAATAAAATAAAAACCGCTGTCAATGTTGTTTGTTTACACTTTTCTTCTCAACTGCAAACTTTTGAAGAACAAAATTTGATAAATCTATGGGCAATATAGGAGACTAAATGTATGCACTACGTACAAAATATGTGCAAGTTGGAGCAACCCATACTTGTATTATATTTTGTTTTGCTGTATAAACACTGTTTGATGCAATAAAAGTTTTTAGTTGATTTATATTTGTCTTTTTCATAAGCCAGATCTAATTCCCAAGTAATATTTCCTCAGTTATCTGCCAGTGCAAATCCCTTAGTTTGTAAAGGCAGCCTCACTTTGTTTTCCCAACCCTTTGATCGAGCCGCAAAGTTGATACTTGTTCAGTGCCAAGTAGAGTCCTATATTCAGCTGACAGAATTTATTTGAACTTCCTGTGATCATGCCGCACAATTGACACCTGTTCAGTTGTGGCAAATCCTTTAATACATTTCACTATGTATGCTCAAAGTGTCACTTACAGTCCCCGACTGTTCCACTGTTTCAATTTATTTTCAAAATTCCTGTGAATACTGCTAACAAGAAACCAAAGCCGGCTTCCCTTGCTCGGCCGACTTTGTATATAAAAAATCTGCACACTTAAAAGAATCCAAAGTCGGTTTCCGGGGTCTGCTTGCTTTGTAATAAAATAAACTTTGTATTTGATATCCTACTGGTAAGTTGAAACAATGAGTTCATTGCTCGCCATCAGCTGTGTTTATTCACCACCCGGTCTTCTATTGTTTGCCATCTGTAATCATAACTGATACAAACAGGCATTGATGTCTGCAGGGTAAATATAATACACAGCATTAATTGTCTTTAAGAATACGTTCTGAATCCCATGCTAGCGAAAAATATTGTCATTTGCTCTCACGGTGAATGTATTTTCTAATAATGATTTTTATTTGCAAAATATTGTTACATTGTTAACCTGGATATAATACACTCTTGGTTAGTTTGCACCATACACTGTATCATGCGTGAATTGCTGCTGCCTTCAAGCAATCGGATGTTATTTCTCTGTCTCTCTCTTTCTATTGTTTGTGATTTTGCTGGATCCAATTTTCAGTCTGATAATATATTCAAACTTCTGAGGACAACCAAACATGATTCGTTCATCTATATTCACATCAATAAAACAATGTGTCAATGTTGTTACCTGACATAAGCGATACACACGACCGGTACTCTACATTACCGGGCCATGTGGTGTTAGTGGATACGTTAGTGATAGTGGATATGTTTGTGTCTTTTATACATAAATTGCTTATGAAAAACAAAAAAGAGGAATGGATGAGAACAGTACAAAGTTAGTTTATTTCAGTTTATTATGAAATAAACGTTTAATGTACCTACCTTATTGTAACATGAAGTGCTGGGGGGGGCAGCGGGGGGCAAATTCAACACAATTTGTTTCGGTTCTTAAGTTTTGGGACATATGATCTAGTTGAAAAAAAGTTTAACCATAAGTTATGGGACAGGAAAAAAATCGTTTATTTTATCTTGTCCCAAGATATACGGTGAATACGGCATTTGGATTTTGTCAATTTTGTTTCAAGTTTTAAAAATGAAAAAAAAAAATTAATCCCTTGTTTTAATGGCAGTTGATTAACTATTCATACTTATTTGTAGTTACAATACTGTAATCTTGGTAGTCCTATCAGTTAAAACTAATTACAATGTACAGTTTCTGCTGTGCTCATCTGAAGCCATATGGCCAAAATAATACATATTGTAATGGTGTAACAACCAAAAAGGCACATAAACCTTAACTACACTGCAAACTAATGATCCATCAAATGAATATAACCTTGCATCAGTGTGCTGAGCTAGGTCTCACTGTGACCCGTTTTTCATAATTTATTAAACACTGCTAAAAACCTACTAGTACAATGAAGCAAAAGTTGCTTATGAACTCCAGCTTACCAGGCACCATAATGACAACTAATGATCCATCAAAAGAATACAACCTTGCATCAATGCACTAAACTAGGTTACTGTGACCTGCTTTTCATGATTTATTCAAAAATACTAATTCTTGCAACAGAACATATTCTGAAGCAAGGGCAACTTGTGAGGTCCTGTTCAAAAGCAAATATAGTGCAAATCAATTATACTACTTTGCATCAGTGCACTGAGCAAACGTCACTTGCTTTTCACGATTTAAAATTGCTTAAAATACCTAGTCATGCAACAGAAGCAAGGGTAGCTTGTAAACTTCTGTTCACTAGCTAGTATAATGCCAACTCCTGATCCATCAAATAACTACTACTTTGTATTAATGCGCTAAACTAGGTTAATGTGCCCTGTATTTAATGATTTATTCAACATTACTAAAAATATTAACTCCGGCAAAAGAAGTAATTTTCACAGTTTAGCAAGAAATTACATTTTCACTGATACTTAATTTCATAAATATGTCTCTAAACAAAATGGTCAAAGTATGTTGGGTACTTGACATCATAGTGTGTAGAAATCATGAAATCCATACAAAATTCGTACCTCTACAACACAATAGTAAATTCACAGGATCCAAGCCCACTGAGAACTCAGCCCTCTACAACACAATAGTAAATTCACAGGATCCAGGCCCACTGAGAACTCGGCCCTCTACAACACAATAGTAAATTCACAGGATCCAAGCCCAATGAGAACTTGGCCCTCTACAACACAATAGTAAATTCACAGGATCCAGGCCCACTGAGAACTCGGCCCTCTACAACACAATAGAAAATTCACAGGATCCAAGCCCAATGAGAACTTGGCCCTCTACAAAACAATAGTACATTCAGAGGATCCAGGCCCATTGAGAACTCCATTCTCTACAAAACAATAGTAAATTCACAGGATCCAAGCCCAATGAGAACTCAGTCCTCTACAAAACAATAGTAAATTCACAGGATCCATGCCCACTGAAAACTCTGCCATCTACATGAGGCATGTGCAGCTTCCTCAAAGGCATGGGCTGGATAAGCAATATTTAAAGCCACACCCTATGATGTAAATAAGCATATAAAACCAGGTCTCATGCCGGATACAGCCTGAGGGCCATGGGAAGCACATGCCTGCTCTACATGTTACCTAAGGAACAGGTGCAACAAACATATTTCAAAGAAGAGTTACATCGACTAAGATTTATTACATTCAACAGAAATACATTATGCTGTTTTTAAAATGATTAAAAATGAAGTCAAATTAATATTCAAATCCGTATGTAGCAAACATATATCAATTATGTGTGTGTAATTTGCATTATTCTACCTTGATGCATTGAAACACATATCAATTATGTGTAATTTGCATTATTCTACCTTGATGCATTGAAACACATATCCACCGATTGTATTCTCTGTAAGACACTCTAATGCACAACTTAAATTTAAAATGATACATGTTAAATGTAATAACATAACAGTGTACCAAAATCATTAAATTTCCTTCAGAGTTTGAATTGGACCCGTTTCCATCTTGGATACTAATAATTTTGTATTATAATTCTGTTCTGCAAAATTAAGTTTTTTTCATAGTATTCCAGTATACAAGTAACTAAAACTTCCTGGGTAAAAAGGTATGACAGCCTTCATAAAATGATACATAACAATAAAAAGGTATGACAGCCTTCATAAAATGATACATAACAATAAAAAGGTATGACAGCCTTCATAAAATGATACATAACAATAAAAAGGTATGACAGCCTTCATAAAATGATACATAACAATAAAAAGGTATGACAGCCTTCATAAAATGATACATAACAATAAAAAGGTATGACAGCCTTCATAAAATGATACATAACAAATCCACTAAGACTCCCTCTCTCTCCCTCTATCTTTAAAATAAAAGTAAGTGACAAGGGCCTACATTTCACAAAAAGTATATTATCAAGAACGTTTTGGCATACAGTTTTACAGTACAATACGAGGAAAAATGTAAGAAAATTATCTATAATCAAAATATCAGGAATTAATGCATCATTTTGACATGAAAAGAAGATCACAGTGACCTAGAGGGTCATGATGTTGTCTTGTTAAGAAATATTTCATGATAAAGTATTAAAAAAATTAATTATGCACTAAATTTATTTGTTTTTGTGATATAAATATTTAGTTTTTTGCAAAAATTTAGTTTTAGGGGTAAGGGAGTAAAAGTACTTTTTATAATGTTATACTTGCCCATCACTATTGCCTTGCTTATCTAATCCAGGATGTAATTACCCTCATCCATATTATAAAATTTCATCCTCCCATAGATAGAATGTTCTAGAAAGTCTAGAACAGAAAGAACACAGATCCAGTCTGACTCCCACTTCATAGGCCCTTGCGCATCCTCTTCGTCTTGGACCCAGACTACTTGTGGGACATCAGAGCGGTGTGTGAGGAGGGAATCTCACAATAGTAACAGGTAAATATCACATTATTAAAATTAGTTCCCCCCCCCCCCCCCCATAAAAAAGAACTACATTTTAATAGCAGTAATACAATACCTGTTACTATTGCCTTGCTGAATTTGCCAGTTCTTCACAGACTGATGGCCTAAAAAACCTGGTAGAAAAATTTATATTCTCACCCTTACAGTAGGAGTGTCCACTACTGAAAGTTGGCAGCAGACTGGGCCACAGTTTGTGTTGTAACTATTGGGCCCACAGAAAATATGCCATCAATTTGGTGCACCAATGACGGAAGGTAGAAGGAGAAAGTAGTACATGTATGTGACCGCCAAAACATGGCTCTCATGACATCCTCAATGACAAAGAGTTAGTAGCAATAGCCCTAACTTCTTGGGCTTTAATTCTCATAAAAGAGAGGTCCCTCTCCGTGAGGGACTGATAAGCTCTCTAGATAGTGAGGACAATCCACCTGGAAAATGGTTGATGCAAAAATATCAGCAGAGCCCTTGAGAGGAAGGAAAAGACACTTCCTACCCTTCTTTTCCACTAAACAGTTCATATGACTAGCAATGGTGTAAATTTTTAATACCAGAGGTATGGATAATCTAGCAAAGGTGTCAGGCCTACGTCTACCTATGGTATGCCTTGTGAAGCATCAGTTTTGTGCAGAAAATCTTTGTGTTAGTCTAGTTTGAAATTAAGTTCAAGGTCACAGTTGTTACATAACTGATTAACTAGAAGTAACTGCATGGACACCTGCTTGGTAATTTTCATGTAATTTTGTGGAAAAACGATCCGTTCATGGTCCATATTTCTATTGATTTTTTTAAATATTTGGATCTCATTTTATAAGCCTTTATTTCTGTCATTTCCACCATTTCATTTTTGTACTGATCTAAAATGGGGTTGAAAATGTAGAGTTTTACTGATTTTCACTCACTGTTCGAGGGTGGGTGGGTATGTGGGAAAATTATTGGGTGAAATAACCCTAGTAAATGCATGTTGTGCAAATATTTTATTTACACAGTTTCTTCATTCTCTAACGATCATAAAAACAAATACATGTTGATGATTGTAATGGGTGGATTTTTATCCAACATGCAGGTACACGGATCATAAAAACATATACATGTTGATGATTGCAATGGGTGGATTTTTATCCAACATGCAGGGACACGGATCATAAAAACATATACATGTTGATGATTGCAATGGGTGGATTTTTATCCAACATGCAGGGACACGGATCATAAAAACATATACATGTTGATGATTGCAATGGGTGGATTTTTATCCAACATGCAGGTACACGGATCATGCTCCCAATACTATTTAGTGCTACGTGTATTTCTGAACCCCAGGTGGAAAAATAAAAGTAGCATACTTTGAAGTATGAGAAACAGATCAAAACGACCAATATCAAGGTTGCTAGGTTTGTGTCAGCCGAATTGCATACCTAATAACCTTAATATGTTGTACATGGATAAACAAACAACTTGTGTGCATTACCAAAGGTAAATTAGAGTACACACACTGGGGAAAAACAATTTTTGGAATAAAATATTTTTCTTCAACAATTACTTACCTGATCATAATACTTACAAGTATATCAACTACTCTTAAATACAGCCCTCCCAAACTAAAATGTCTGATATTTGTAACAGAAGTCAGACAATAGTTGCCTCCCCTTGGAGAGAGGAATTGAAGCTAAATCCCACAAATCATCGGTTATTACTGGAGCAGATATGCCTTCTTCTAGCGATGTAACTGAGAAAGGCCTGGGACAGTATGCTGTATTATGATCGACTGAGTATTACAAAAGAAACATTTTACCACAAAAATATGTTTCTCCTTCCAAAAAATGTTATAATACTCAGGAGAATGGGTAGGAGGTGGAGGGAATTACATCCCCATACTACACAGTTGGCTCTGTCTCCAGTCTCCAAGTGCATGTGAAGCAGATTTAAGTCTCATGTGAGATAAGGGCTAGTCTCACGTGAGATAAGGGCTAGGTTAGCACATGGTCAATGCATAGATGAGGTTTAGATAAATATTTGTGCACCTGTAAATTGAGTGGAAGCAGAGTAATCCACATTGTTACAAAGATCCTAAGCCACCTGAGAAAGGTAGCCTCTTGTGCTGCTGATATAGGTACCATCAGGTCAAACTGGGCCCTTTTGGAACGAAAGGTTCCTCTGGTAAATATTAATATTGTTATCCTGACCTCTGTCCCATAGCTTGAATGATGTCAGTCAGGGAACAGTTGCACTCGAATGCCATGCTTGTGGTGACTGCCCTAATGTCACAAAACCGATGTGTGTAAGAAATTCATCTGACCTTGAGTAAGTTCCTTGTAGGCTGAGCGAACAACGCAACAGATCCAGGACGACTGAACCTGAGTGGAAATATCATCCCTTCATTTTCTGAGTGATAAGAACAAGCGAGATCCCCCTCTTCTGAATGGAGTCCTGCTAACGTCTTTTGGAAGTACAGTCCAAAGATGAAAGTGGTTTCAACACAAAGAATTGATTTCCCATAAGCAAAAGCCTGTTCTTCACAAAAAAGCGTGGGCCTTCATGGGCCTTCATGAGCCTTCATGAGAGAAACTGAACCATCATGGCAGAATTGCAGAGAGTTCAGGTCAACCAATAAGGCATGGTTCTCATTGATTCTACCTGCTGTAGCAAAAGTGACTAGAAAACAGGCCTTGTCTGAAGGTGAGTCAGAGAGGTTCAAGACAGTAGTTATTCAGCCACGTCAGAACCCAATGTATATCCCATTTTTGGCAAAGTCCAAAGGTTTTAGTCATGACAAATTGAAATTGGCGAGAATGTCCAAGAGGTCTTTGTTCTGGCCTGTCTCCTCCCTTACATGATAGCTAAATGTGTCTGAAATTGTGAAACAGTATCCTCTGAATGTGAATGGTGTTAACTTGTTCTTGAAAAGTCATAGTAGGAAGGTAGCTATTTGTGATACCAAGCCTCTTCATGGAGAGATGTGTCTCTGCTCCCACCACTGGAAGAAAACTCTACATTTGCCTTCATTGGTATTAAAAGTGGTGGTCTTCTTGCCGGAACAATTCTGTTCCCTACTTGTTTGGAAAAGTTTTTTTTTTGAGCGATTGTTTGATATGGGCCAGGGGTACAGGTCCAGGATGCCTGGAACTGGATGGAAAACTTGTGTGCAAAGTTGTTTAGCAGTTGAGGAGATTGCAGGACTGTACTGAGAATCTTCACTGCAAGATATAGAAGGTTGTTGATCCATTGTTGATCCATTATTTTACCCAGTTGAGTGGATCAATCAGGAGTGGTCAGCCCTTGTATTACCCTGCTTTCTGCAAGACGTTGGGAATCAGAGGAGTATGAGAAATGGCATGTGCATCAAGACCATTCCAGTGTGGGGGAAGGGTAGTGAAAACCCAGGCTTTCTGATCTGGAACTGGTGGGATGAGGACGTGGTCCACAAGAGGTTGACCCCCATGGATGTAGATTCAACTTAAGAAGGAGGGGTGAAAGGGCCACATGACATGGACTGCCTGATTCTGTAGAAAGTGAGTCCACTAGGACCTTGATCCTCCCTGATATGTGCCAGACTTGTATTTTGGATTTGTCAATGCATACACCATTGAAGAAAATACCGAATGGGAAGGCAAAGGTCTAGGGACTTTATTCTCCCTTGCTTTCTGATATAAAAGCTGACAGTCAAGTTGTTTTCGAATGAGAGCATCCTTTCCAGATAACATCTGCTACCACGATCAAAAGGCATTCACTATTTCTAGGAGGTTGATATGCATGGAGTCCTCATGAAGGGCCAAACCCCACTCACTTTAAGGGTGGGCATGAGGTGGAGTCATGCTGGTGAGATATGCACTGTTAGCCTGGGGAGGTCCTCTCTTTTGCTGAGATAGGACCTCATATAGTCCAAAACTTCAATCACTGGGACTGGTAAACAAATTTTCTGCTGCCACTGTGATTGAAGGGCAATCTGAGGGGGGTCTCATGACACATAACAATAAGGTCCCAAGCCACAGTGAGAAGACCCAAAAGGCGACAAAAGTCCCTGGTTAAGATTCACCTTGCCAGGCAGATGAGGGACACCACCAAGATGATCCTAAAAGGAAGTTCCTTGGTGGAGGACAAACTCAGAACAAGGGTTTTGAATCAGATGCCGAGATGAACAAAGGGCTGGGATAGAATAAGATAGAATCTGCCTTAGTTGATAAGGAATCTGAGATGAAGCAAGAGTGAAGCAAGGGATTTTATGTCTTGCTACAATATTTTATTTCTTGCTCACCACATGCTTTTGGAGGATGTCATCAAGGTAGTATGGAGTCATATACAGACATGGAGGTGGTGATCTCCAGGCTTCTAATTTGAGTATTGTCAAGGTCTGGGATGGGTACCTAGTGTCTGGGAATGTGAAGTCACCATAGCCAGTACTGGGTCACAATGGTGCCAGGAGCAGTGATGACCTGTCCAGCGTTGGTCAACGATGCTTTCATGGATCTGGTACTGGATACTGTGGGAGATGGGTTTCACCAAATCTGTTGCTGGTTACAATGAGTGGTCATGACAAAACCAGGGCTGGTATTGGCATGACCAGTTGCCATCTGCATCTTGAGCCCAGAACTAGATATCCTGGGAAGACAGCTCACCATACCAAGTTCCAGTGCTAGGTGGCTTAGGCTGAGATTGTTCTCGAGCTTATTCATGGTCTGAAGCCAGCTGACATCTGGTGCTGAAGTCTGATACCAGCTAATACAAGAATTATCACAATAGACAATACCAGGGTCTGCAAGTGATTGTGCTTTGCCCAGGACCGGTCTGAGTGGATCACCATACCATGCTGGTACTGGCCCAGCATTCTGTTCAGTGCATGTATGTTCTGGTTGTTGCACTGTGGGCGACAGTGGATCTGTAACTGTATGAGAGGCCCGTGATGGTAGATATTCCCATTCTTTTCTGAATGGGTGATTTTTCTGCCTCAAGTGACTTAGTGGAATTGGAGGTGGAATACTGATCGCATCCACATCATTGTGGGAATTTAATACCTGTATGGAAGGCTTGGGGAATTTAATACCTGTATGGAAGGCTTGGGGAATTTAATACCTGTATGGAATTTAATACCTGTATGGAAGGCTTGGAGAATTTAATACCTGTATGGAAGGCTTGGGGAATTTAATACCTGTATGGAATTTAATACCTGTATGGAAGGCTTGGGGAATTTAATACCTGTATGGAAGGCTTGGGGAATTTAATACCTGTATGGAATTTAATACCTGTATGGAAGGCTTGGGGAATTTAATACCTGTATGGAAGGCTTGGGGAATTTAATACCTGTATGGAAGGCTTGGGGAATTTAATACCTGTATGGAATTTAATACCTGTATGGAAGGCTTGGGGAATTTAATACCTGTATGGAAGGCTTGCTGCAGGGGAGGCTGACAAAGGTTTTAATTTTCTTGAAAAAACAAGAAACAGGTACGGATATTTGTGTTTTTCCAAATATCTGAACTTCTGACCTTGTGGGTACCCTTGGGCCCCCCCTTTTTCCATTCCTGGAATGAACACTGTGACACCCATACAAATTGTACAGGTCACACACTGCACATTTAATCCTGTACACAGGTGAAATCAAACCTGCATCATGCTGGGTATCTTGTACAGTGGATACTATGAATTTTAAAAAATATAAGAGACAAGTGACCCCCTTTCTGTCAAACCAGCCTATAATTTAGTTAGAAAGAACAAAACTTGAACATTGAGTTCAATCTAAAAAAAACCTTATCAACATTTAACTTACTCTAGGGTGTGGATGGATGTATGGACATGCACACAGATGCCACAGTGATCATTATGTTTAGCTTTCATCAAGGCAGGCTCAACAAATTTTACAAAAATGATCTTATTACCAGAAATAAACCATCATTTACTAGATATAGCTTATAAAAAGGTCTAATACTTACATTAATTGTAACTACTATAGATCACAGGACAGGCACTTAAGATGGTACAGGTTAGCTCATCATACAATGAAGTTTGGTAATTAAAGTACAAAATATTCATCTACAATAATAACAAAGTGAGATTTAGAAGAATAACTGGAGTTATACAGTCAAACCTGTATTAAGCAGATCCTCTGAGAAATATGAGAAAACTGACCCTTTTTGACAGGTGGCTGCTTAACAGAGCTTATTCCTACAGTAATTCTGTGAAAGGCACCTTGAAAAGTTGGTGGTTCAAGACAGGTGATTGCTTAATACAGGTGACCTTTAAGACAGATTTGTCTGTACTTCTCAGGCTGAATTTGTGATGTAGTGGATGTAATCCTAATGTATTATGATCGAGTAATGTATTGGAAGAAGAAACCAGGGCTAACAAAAAATCTTTAAGCTGCTTATAGTTATGGTCATAATGTAACTATTTTTTTTTTTGTGATCGTTTTGTATAGAGTTAACAAAATACATGTCCTTACCTGTTCATCACTTGTCAGGACATGTGGACGAGTGAATTTTCAAGCCCTGAGACACAAAATTTGTGAATTTAAAGCAAATTCAATTTTTATTCCCCCCACTTCTCACTCCAAAGCTTGTGTTCAAAACTACTATATTTACCATGTATCATGTACACCAACTGCAAACAACACAGACCCATATCTGCAGTCACACACACACCATGTATCATGTACATCAACTGCAAACAACACAGACCCATATCTGCAGTCACACACACACCATGTATCATGTACATCAACTGCAAACAACACAGACCCATATCTGCAGTCACACACACACCATGTAACATGTACACCAACTGCAAACAACACAGACCCATATCTGCAGTCACACACACACCATGTATCATGTACATCAACTGCAAACAACACAGACCCATATCTGCAGTCACACACACACCATGTATCATGTACATCAACTGCAAACAACACAGACCCATATCTGCAGTCACACACACACCATGTATCATGTACATCAACTGCAAACAACACAGACCCATATCTGCAGTCACACACACACCATGTATCATGTACATCAACTGCAAACAACACAGACCCATATCTGCAGTCACACACACACCATGTAACATGCATGAACAATAATCCTTCTGTAGAATCAATAGGTACTCCTCCCCAATAATCCTTCTGTAGAATCAATAGGTACTCCTCCCCAATAATCCTTCTGTAGAATCAATAGGTACTCCTCCCCAATAATCCTTCTGTAGAATCAATAGGTACTCCTCCCCAATAATCCTTCTGTAGAATCAATAGGTACTCCTCCCCAATAATCCTTCTGTAGAATCAATAGGTACTCCTCCCCAATAATCCTTCTGTAGAATCAATAGGTACTCCTCCCCAATAATCCTTCTGTAGAATCAATAGGTACTCCTCCCCAATAATCCTTCTGACCAAAGTACCTATATCAATATAATTTTTTTGTAAAAAAATACATAAACCCCAAAATAAATGAATTTGCATTAATGCAAAGGAACATAAGCATCTAAGCAGTTCACATGAAATCATATATTAAGTATGGTTGCAGTTGCAAGTACATAATACTTTTTGCCTTGCATGCCTTTTTATTTTTTAGTTATATGACCCAAACTGCGTTTGTTTTCTTTTTGCTAGTATTATAAGAACTTTTAACACATTATTAGATATCTTACGCTGAGGAAATGGGATTTAAGTGTCTTTCTGAAGGACACTCAGGGCCCAGGCTGGCCTTGGCAGGTATCGAATCTGCGACCCTTGTATTACAAGTCCAACGCTCTACAAACTTTGCTACTCCAGCTCCTACCAAACTGATTTCTGATATGTTCTGATAGATATATATAAGCATAAACAGTTTCAACCCTCTATCTCCAACAGCTGTACAGTTAAGGGCAGCAATGACAAATTGAAAATGCTGATCTCTGACCTTACTCTTAAAGGCATGATGTCAAATGCAGTACACAACACACCCTCTAGTAATGATAGACAAGTATATCAAGTACTATCAATTTATCTCCTGTGGTAAAAAAGTTGCTGAGTGGAAGAGAAAATATGACAGGTGAATAGACTGACAAAAGAAATTAATGCATGGATAGAAACAGGAAAACTATTAATGGATGGATAGAAACAGGAAAACTATGTCCCCTACTTTTCTCAAAACAGTGTGGGAACAACTAGCTGTTCAACTTGTCTATTGAACCTTCTTTGCTTGGGTAGAAATCACTGACATCCACAGACTTTGCCGTTTTTTGAGATTTCCTTCTCATGTCTGAAGCACTCTTTGTTCTAAGCTTTTCATCACTCAGATCAGATATTTGTTCTTTTGTTTGCACTCTTTCTGAAGATTCTATACTTACAGATTTTTTATCAGAAGCACTTTTTGGTTTCAGTTTTTCACTACTCAAGTCAGTTACCTTTTCTTCGATTAGTGCTCTTTCCAAGGATTTTATAGCAACTGCAGAACTTGAAGATATGGATGTTTTCTTAGTAGCAAGATCAACTTTCAAATAGTCACTAACATCAACTAATTTATCACTCTTTCCTGCTGTACTTGTTTTGACAGATGGATCAGCAGTTTTCAGTTTTTCATCACTTAATTTTGTACCTTTTTCTTCATTCCACACATCATCTTCATATCCTATACTATCTGGCAAACATTCACTTACTGTCTGATCATGCCCTGCTTTTGTTGTCCTCTCTACTTGTACTAGAACTTTAGAATACCTATTGTACCTTTCTTCGCCAACAAGATTTTGTTTCTTATTTCTCTTGTTTACCTTCTGCTTGACAACTGTACCAAAAGAGTCTTCATCCTTCTCTTTGAAAAGCTCATGCACATTCAAAGATGAACCAGTTTTGTTCACCTCTGCTTGAAGACTTGTTGTACTTCTATTAGACTGTTCCTCTGGTTTGCTTTCTATGTTAACCTGTGAAACAGATTCACTTATGAACTTGTTTGTTTCTTCACTGATGGCACCATTTTTGCTCTCCTGTGACTGAAGATCACCCAATTTCACAGTGGACTGGTCTAAAAATGTATCTGGTGTACATGACTTGTTACAAATACTAAGAATCCCCCATGGGCCATCACTTTTCTTTGCTGAATTCTGTAGCTTCTCCACAGCCTCTATGAATGCATGCTGTAATTGTTTGAGGCGTAAAGGATCAACATTTTTACTTACATTGTGATCCGATTCAAAAGGATTTTCTATCTGCATGGGGGAGAATTCATCAGATTCAACTTTGGGGTAAGATGTCCCACTTATCACAGATATGGAATTCTTTTGAAAATCAAACTTGGAATAAAATTCAAAGAATCGTACAAGCAAATCACCTGAAAAAAAAATTAACTGATCAGTTAATCAATCAATTACTGCTAATATATTTTTTTATATTTTTCTTTTATTCTTTCAATTAGTAATATTTGATTTAGTGTGAAAACTTTATAGGAAATTTACTGTTAATCAAAACTTTTAGAGCTCATTAAATTTCCAAACTATTTGCCAAAATACCAAAATACGTGATACAATATTCTTTATAAACTATTCAGGAAAATGTTTGGCACTAACATCGTAAGTTAACAGCATTTATGAAAATTAAATTAGACACAACAAGAAAAATTTTCAGTGACTGTTTAACTGCATTCTTGAGTATATTTTGGAATGGAAGACACCATCAAAAAGATAACTACCATATTCAATGTAACAAACAAACTGTACACTTAATTAATATTTGGGTCAGTTCATCATAATAAATGAACAACAATTATGTCATATACAAGGTTCTCATCACATGTAACACATTGTACATGTTGGAAACTTTCCAAAAATCCAGGTTTGAGACAAGTTTGTGGTACGGACGGCATTGTCCCCCCCCCCCACTGACCACCACCACTACCGCACACACACACACACACACACAGAGTGTGTCCTGGGATTGAAACATGAGGCTAGTAATGGATATTGATATGCGAGCTTGACCAAAAAGATGGGTGTGTACTTATTAAGGCCTGTATGGATATTTTTATGCGAGCTTGACCAAAAGATGGGCATGTACTTATTAAGGCCTGTATGTATATATATATGTGAGCTTGGCCCAAAAGATGGGCATGTACTTATTAAGGCCTCATGGATATATATATGTGAGCTTGGCCCAAAAGATGGGCATGTACTTATTAAGGCCTGTATGGATATTTGTATGTGAGCTTGACCCAAAAGATGGGCATGTACTTATTAAGGCCTGTATGGATATTTGTATGTGAGCTTGACCCAAAAGATGGGCATGTACCTATCAAGGCATGTATGGATATTATGTAGAATACAGCATAAATCTATTTTCTTTTTTGCATAATTGGAAATTTGCCAAAGTTATGTACATGTGGGGACTGGATTATCCTGGCAGAAATATACAAGTACTCTATGTCTTATAATTTTTCATACATGAAAAAAAAACACATTTTTTCAAAGTATTACAAGGTTTTTGCAAAATAAAATTAATTATCATTTCGTGGAATATATTGTGTACAAAAAAGTAAAGGACAAGACATCGAGGAGAACTCCTAAAGGTCTACAGGATCATGACTATTAAATTGACATTCATTGGACATAATTGTACTAAAGCAGCCTGCACTCGTAAAATAATTGTGACTTTTATGGATAAACTGTTTACGAAAAATTACAAGAATTACATTAAGTTATGTACGTTTGGGGGATGGGCTTATTATGGGTGAAATACACTATAATGGGCTTACCCAGTAGAAATATGCAAGTAAGTTATGTACATGTGCAACATGGGCTTACCCAGTAGAAATATGCAAGTAAGTTATGTACATGTGCAACATGGGCTTACCCAGTAGAAATATGCAAGTAAGTTATGTACATGTGCAACATGGGCTTACCCAGTAGAAATATGCAAGTAAGTTATGTACATGTCCAACATGGGCTTACCCAGTAGAAATATGCAAGTAAGTTATGTACATGTGGGTGATGGTCCTATCCTGGAGAAATATGCTAGTTAAGTTATGTACATGCGTGGGATGGTCCTTTCCTGGAGAAATGTGCTAATAACTTATGTACATGTGGGGGATGGGCCTATCCTGGGGAAATACACTAGCAAGTTATGTACATGTGGGGGATGGGCCTACTCTGGAGAAATATGCCAGCAAGTTATTTACATGTGGGGGATGGTCCTATCCTGGAGAAATATGCTAGTGAGTTATTTACATATGGGGGATGGGCCTATCCTGGAGAAATATGATAGTAAGCTATGTACATGTGGGGGATAGGCCTATCCTGGAGAAATATGATAGTAAGTTACCTAAATCTTGACTATTCTTCTTCATTTTTATTTTCTTTGGATCTGTACAGATTCTTTTGCTGTCTTGGATAATGACCCAGTTATCCTCTTTCCCTGCAGATAAAAGACATGAAAGTTATTGAATACAGGCACATCAATCTAGTAACACTTTATTCTACCCTACTTACAACTGTAACATGCTGTCCAATTACCTCAACATGACAACTTGATGAGATTTGTTTTTGAAAGCAAAAAATTGTTTCACCGCCTTAATCTCCATCACTGAACACAAAGTATAGCTCTGTCACCTTGAAAATAAGGTCACAGTTGCAAAAACTTAATCATTTGTTGGAATTCCCTCAAGGTATCAGTCCAATTTGGTATGGTTTGGCTCAATAGCTTTTATGAAATCTTGCTTAGGGGTTGTCCATAAAGGACATCCGCAGATAATACCTGTTTTCCTACCCCCTCCCCTTGTCCGCTTTTGTCCGCATGTGGCATACCCCCCCCCCCCCCGGCTGCGGACGTCCCCGTCTAGCATTATACACTACTCTATGGTCTGGCAGTGTAATAGCTTGTGCTCTCAAAATACAACGCTCACTGATCTCATCACAACATGTAGCTCAAAACAAAGAAAAAAATAAACAGAAAGTTCTTTCTTTAAAAAAGTCTTTATTCAGGACATAGAACTAAAGTTTTAATCTCACAGAAAGCTAAATTCGATAGACTGTCAATGTCTTACTCCACTTCAACAAACACAGACTGTAGCCAGTCAAATAAGTTGCGAACAACTGGCAGACCATCATCACTGCTTTCAGTTGCTGAAGTTGATGATGCAGTTGACAGAATAGCGCGAACAGATTCAGGCTCCACAGCGCCGACGTCTGCCACTTCAGCTTGTGTGCTCACTGCTGCATGCCTGTGAATACGGGCATGATTGCGCTTTGCAGCCTGAGATGGAAAGTACAGGCCACACTGATTACAAATGCGCTTCTCAAGATCACCAGTCACCGACGGACAGTAGAAATCAAAGGGCATCCTCAGGAAGTCGTGTGAAGGCTGCAGATGTAAAAGAGCCAGTCGTTGATAAAGCGATCCAAACGTTCCACTGTTGCTGCCTACTGATGCATAGGTAATCCCTTTATCTGTTCTGTAGTGTGGAACAGGTGGAGGTAAAAATCGTCCAGGAAATATATCATTGTAGTTAGTGCGACGCTGACCACAGCATGATTCACTGTTGCACTTCACAATCTGCAAGCAATACTGCGACTGTTGAATGTGCCGACTTGACCTCTCATCTGACGGTGGACTGATGTCCAGTTTTCCTGCATCACATGATACAAAAGATGCTACCACATCAAATCCATCAATAACCGTTGAGCTCCAGATTTCTGCCAGCACTTCACCTGCCTTCTGGAAATTGGCCCTTTCCAACTCTACATCACATGTCTTGCCATTGCTGTCCAAATGAGATCCATAAGGATTGTAAGGCAGGATCAATCCTGATAGATCGCGTGACAGAGGAGCCATGCGTCGTTCGACGGTGTTGTAGGCAGAGTGCCCTGGCGCATGGCACGCAACGAAAATCGCATCCAGGTTGTTGTAATGGAAGGCTCGATAGGCTGCGGCTAGTGTTTTCGGAAATCGAGGGTTCTCATCCGGACCGCCATCTGCTGTTATGACCACAATCGGCTTCACTGATCCATTAATACACATAACAGGCTGAAAAGCAGGAAGTTGTTTGAGTTCTTCAAAATCAGCAGCGTGTGTCATTGCTGTGTTATGTTCATGCTTCCCACTGCGAATGAAGATAGCAGTCAACCCTGAATACGATACAGCCCCTGGTTTTATAACACATGCAGCATAGACTGATGGGATCAGTTTGTGGCGTTCAGCAATAACCCAGTCGTGATCTGGCAGCTGAACACAATACTCCATGTGCATCAGAATGGGCGCCTGCTTATTTGCTGCCGGTAATCCTAGTGGGACACGTGCCTTGTCGTCTTGGCTCAAGAAAAAAACACAGTGTTCTCCCATAGCGACAGCCAGATCTTTCAAGTAGCAGATTGTAGCTGCTGCAAAATGAGCATCCACGTGATTGCGCCTTTCACTGTTTGCTACCTTAAGCAGCTTGACAGGCACTGTGGTCATGTGATGCTTACCTTCAGTCGTCGCCGAATTACGTGGAAGTAGACGTAGATATGTTCCTGCTCGACTGATGCTGAAGCCATCTTGGACGAGGGCTTCATGCAAGTCATCCAACGTTTTGCAGCTACTAAGCTTCTCAGATCGTCGCCGCAGATCAGCAGCTGCTCCACATGATACAATGTCCACGATTGTCTTTAGCAACTGTGGTTGGTCATCTTCTAAGCGGGGCCTTCCTACTTTCTGCCGACAGAACTTTTTGAGTCGCTGGCCAATGACTGGATGTTCTTCCATAACTTCAGTCAGCTTTCTCTTGAAGTCAAGCCTGGAGTTCTGTTTGCGTGCTCGTTTAGCTGCCAGACATTTTAACTTTTTCTCCAGCTGCACCTTTTTGCTGCCAACTTCATCAGACTTTGTTTTCATATCAGCTGTCCACAGTCCAGTGTTTTGTACCTGTAGAAGACTAGCCATTTGTGCGTTGACAGATTCTAACTCACTGCTTGCTGCGTCTTGTGCTGGTGTAGAGCGTTGGTTTTTTTTCTTCACTAGACATGCTACTGCTGTCGTTTGCGTCTCGGCATCCGTCTCTCTTGCTGTTACATCAGCAGAAGATGCCTCTTCCACCTCTGACTGAACGTCACTATTTATTATCACCACATTTGACGGAAGTTCCTGAGATGACGTGGTTAGCGTCGAAGTAGTTGAATCTGATGCTTGGCTTAGACTGGCCTTAGGCGTGGCAGCGCGGGCCCACAGATGACTTTTTCTTTCTGCTGCTCTCGCATGCCAAACTCGAATCAAGTTTTTGACTTCTTCTTCATTTTGTTTACAATTGTTCCACTGCTCCTGTGCACGTTTATGTGCCAGATCTGCCTTCCGATCAGGGTGTTTAGCAATGAAAGCATCCTTAAAGTCGCTAAACAGTTTATACCGCACATCCATTATTAGCATCGGTAGTATACAGAATATTCTTAAATAATATGTAATATTAGCTGGAAAAATATAGATATTAAAAACTCTATTAAACAGTACGTTGCCTATGTCACTGATTAACACACACGTGTGCGGAAGGCAGCTGGAGTCGATGCTTTCAGATGTACTGTGCGTAGCAGCAGTGTAGTGGTGGCTACTGCAGCCAGCCTCCTGCTTCAAGGGAGGCTGGCACTAGCTCTGCAGTCGCATGGTCAGCCAGGGTCTTCATCACAGGCCAGGCACTGTATTGTCTGAATTGAGAGCGTTATACAGGCCGTGGTGCATCTTACTTGGCTATTTGTATACTCGCTCAGGTCCGCAGGGCCGATATGTGGGCCATGTAATCAACCTCAGGAACTGGGAGCCAGACATATGTATTAATGCTAACCCATTCATATATATTCTGTGGCACGAATCGTACAAATTGAAATTAACAAATAATTTATACTTAGGGATCACCCATAAAGGACGTCCGCAAAACATACTGGAATACACGCAGTAGGCCTAAAGCAGCTGTTCAACAAAGAATATCATAACAAAAAATACTAGCTTGCGGACGTCCGCAAGGTCCTTTACACCCCCTCCCCCTTTGTCCGCATTTGAACAAACCACCCCTCCCCCCATCTTTGCGGATGTCCTTTATGGATGATCCCTTACAAGGAATATGTAATGCATGGATGGTTGGACAGATGGAAGGATGTAAAGCAGAAAACTGATATATCTCACTCCCTGGGGCGAGGAGACACAATTATAGACCTTCCTTTAGATGAATGTGAAGTTTTATGAACAAGCAAACCTCATACTGAACCACTAAGCAGAAGTCAATATGACAGGTTCACTGAGTCATAAAAATTGCTGTTCACCTCAACAAAGGTCAATAAATGCTTTACTGCATAATTCAGTGCAAAACTGAAATTTGCCTTGTTTCAAAAGAGAAGTTGAAATCCCATTTCAGCCACATGACAACACAAAAATGTGATGTCATTACAAAAAAGTCAATTACATCACAAAAGGTCAATATGATACAATGTCGCAAATAACATATTGTGTCAGATAATTGAAAATTATCTCTTGCAGAAATCATGTGATAAAAATATTTATAACTGTAACATTGATATTTAATATGTATTTTCTTTATATAATATTAGGGGTAAAACAATTAGCCTGTGACACATATCAATATGTATCACAATACACAACCTACAGTATGATATATATCAATACACATAAAGAATGAATAGGCATACAACTAATAATTACTCATGACTATTACATGTCAAAAGCAACTTTTATAAGAAAAGTATCATTTTGTATCGATTCTCCACCGTTTGTATCAAAGTGTGTATCCGATGGCAAAATTAATAATGTATCAATGAATCATTTCATCCCCATGTAACATAGGAAACAAAATGTAGTTCATTTATTCACAAATGCAATCACAAGAAGGTGACATGATCCATTTTGGTCCAACAGATGGTCTGCTACCCTATACAATGATCTCGTCAATAGGGCTCCTCTCAAGAGATCACCCTTAATACGAGTACAGTAGTCTACTGTCATTAAAGCCCCTCTCAACAGATCACTCTTGATACGAGTACAGTAGTCTACTGTCAATAAGGCCCCTCTCAACAGATCACCCTTAATACGAGTACAGTAGTCTACTGTCAATAAGGCCCCTCTCAACAGATCACCCTTAATATGAGTACAGTAGTCCACTGTCAACAAGGCCCCTCTCAACAGATCACCCTTAATACGAGTACAGTAGTCTCCTGTCAATAAGGCCCCTCTCAACAGATCACTCTTGATACGAGTACAGTAGTCCACTGTCATTAAAGCCCCTCTCAAGAGATCACCCTTGATACAAGTACAATAGTCCACTGTCAATAAGGCCCCTCTCAAGAGATCACCCTTAATACAAGTACAGTAGTCCATTGTCAATAAGGCCCCTCTCAAGAGATCACTCTTGATACGAGTACAGTAGTCCACTGTCATTAAAGCCCCTCTCAAGAGATCACCCTTGATACAAGTACAATAGTCCACTGTCAATAAGGCCCCTCTCAAGAGAAGTCATCTCTGATAAGAGTACAGTAGTCCACTGTCAATAAGTCTCCTGAAGAGACCACCCTTGATACAAGTCCAGTAGTCCACTGTCAATAAGGCCCCTCTCAAGAGAAGTCATCTCTGATAAGAGTACAGTAGTCCACTGTCAATAAGTCTCCTCAAGAGACCACCCTTGATACAAGTACAATAGTCCACTGTCAATAAGGCCCCTCTCAAGAGAAGTCATCTCTGATAAGAGTACAGTAGTCCACTGTCAATAAGGCCACTCTCAAGAGAGGTTACCCCTGATAAGTGGGCTTTATATCTTGCACCAAGGATGTGCATTTTTACCATAGTATCCCCTTCATAATAAGGGGACCCATTTATATACTTCTCTACTACATGCAAGAAAAGGTTGGGTTACTAAACTTTCCTAAGTGTGGATGTCAATAATCTGGTTGCTATGGCAGGATTCAAATATTAACACAGTTATGAAGCACACAAACTGCAGACATTACAGATAAAACTTCAGTCACTATTCTCCTATTATGTATTCCTGAAAACCTTGAACCTTGAAAGCTTCTGCTCTGGTGGAACTATGATCACCAGTAGCACCAAGGTAGGTAAACTCTATGATCACCAGTAGCACCAGGGTAGGTAAACAAAGTAAACTCTAGGCGACACCAAGGCCTTCCTTTATCATTTCCCACTCCCAAGACTTCCAAAAAGCACAGGATGCCATTTTAAATGCCCATTTTGCCCTCCAGCAGCAACAAGAAAGAAAGGATGTTTGAAAAAGATGCTGATCTCATAGGTAGCCTCCCTTGTTTCTAGAGTCTTGTTCCTATGGATGGTTTTACAACGCAGTCCTGCCACTCACTTCACTTTAAAGTAAAGCAAAGTAAAACTGAAAAATGACTCACTTAAATATGTTGCTTTAATAGCAGTGAAAATGTTTGTTGCAAAAAATGTGTCTGGATAATGAATGGAAGGATAGATCTGAGCTTGGGAGCTTTTACCTCATAGTGATTAGCCTTTCGCTCTTTTTTTCAATCTTTTCAATCAGATGTCAATACTTTGGTCACAGAAAGATGCAAACAAAACTTGGCCACAGAAGTAACAATACAATACACAAGCAGAATGTTCTTAACTAGTAGGATACATGATCAAAATGTTTTTGGTTATTGCATCAGGCATATATGTGATCAGAATGACCATTGCCTCCATTGGATGTTTACTTGCCTGGGAATGATAGGAATGTTCACTTGCCTACACAGTAATATATATTAGTTTTAGACAAAAATAATATTTACTAGATTTTTACGCTGTACTGTCAATTGAGCCATATAAAAATCTGTTTATTTCATACTGGTGCATCTTTGGATCCCAAAAAACTACTGGCCTATCATTAAAAATTTAAAAAATAGTATATGACCCTAACCATTTTTTATTTTTGAAAAAGCTGCCATATTTTAGGGAATGTGTATTTAATTTAATTTTACTACTTATGCCAAAAGGATACTTACAAAATGATTTCAGTGGTGCAATTGGTGTTAGCATGTCATTTTAACTGGAAGCATGTTGTTCTGACCGAGTACAAACTGTGCTTTGTTTTTGGCTGGTTCAAAAGACAACACACTGCTTATGATGAATTTCCAGTGACATTTTTTTTTTTCTCCTCATGGGCTTAGGCTCTTCCTCAGGCTATAAATTAATTTGTTGCCACTTTGTCAATTACAACTGAAATGTATGCCTTGTCCAATGCAGTCCATATTTAATTTTTCATGGTTGTGTATTTGTCAACTTCATTTAGTATAAGTTTGAACTCTTCTTCAGAGATGGCATTGTCGCATAGCACATTAGATATGTGGTCTGCGATTATGTCGAGTTTCCATTCAGCCAAGACACTGATTTCATCTTGCTTTTTAGCTTTCATGGATGAACGCCAGAGTTGATCAAATTTCCTGTCACAGAAATCAGTCCTAAGATCACCATTGTGACCTCAAGGGCAATCGTGATGGGCACAGCAAAGATTGTTGACAACATTCCAATTCCCATCACAATGGTGTTTATAGACATAGCCTTCATTGTGACATTAACACCATCCACCAAATTTACTGTGCATCTGAACTTTTTGTACAGAGTGTGCCACTGTTCAGCCTCTGCCCATAAGAAGGTTTCAGCCTTGCTGATCCTTCTTTGAAGAAAATCTTGTGAGTCTTGGATATTTGGATATATCGACATTATAATTCCTCAATAAGAAGCATGATATGAAACTTTGATTCATGCGGGGAGTTGGTTAGTTCGTGGACCCACACCTTGAACTGATTGTTTATGCTTATAGGTAAGACAATGGCAAAGTAAAAGAAGCTGATGGTTTCCCAGATATCACCAGATTCACAAATTTTATTATTACAGATTAAAAGTACCTTGCCTTTTTAGCCAAAAGTTGCATGATGATTCGGCCTTGTTGCAGAATACTGTGATGCGGTAGATCCATCTTTGTTAAAAACAACTGTTGCTTTGTTGTCAATAAGACAAGTGATTGAGGAATTTGCATAATCCAACAAAAATGCTACAGATGTGAGCTTAATGTCAAACTCCACATCACTAATTGTGATAGCCATTTCATCCCTATTGAGCTGGCTTAATATCTGGTACCTTTTTAGTAGCACCATCTTGGTAGACATAATGCTGTTTACCCTCGAACAAAAAAGAGTTGTCTGTTATGGGAAACTCACATACCCAAGTTGAGATGACAGGCCCACCTTTTTTCCCAAAAAAGGAGAATGACAGTATGTACGGCACAGTCAAAGCATCATCTGGCGGGTCTGGTACCCAGTTAGTGAAAAATTTTTTAGTGGCAGCATTGTGCGAGTCAATGGGGTCTTGTACTTTTTTGATTAAATTGTTGTTCATTAAAAGCACACTGCTCACTGTATAACCAGCTTTTAAGTTTAAGGTGACACCACCACCTGCCTTGTGGCTAAGAGTTTTAACATCTGGGGCAACATTAAATGGGGGGGATGGCCCGATGGCACTTGCAGCATGGCTAGTAAAGAAGCTAGACTACTGGCGTGCTTGTCCTTCATGGTTCCCACGGCACTAGTGCTAATTTTTAATCTCAAGTGTAATAGTGCACACCCGCATATTTATCCAGCAATTGTTTTTCATCTAAACTACATATTTTGAGCTCCTGGATGCTTCTTTCATGTAGTCTGTGCCAATGTAGTTTTCAATAAGATATAGTACACATCTTCCCACAGGACTCAACATTCACAGGAATGACTTGTAGCAGGTTACTGTTTTTTTCCATCAAGAATACTCTCAGTTATGTTTATCTGATTGAGATGGACAAAAAGCTACAGAATGTTGATAAACACTGGGATACTGGCTGCCGTATACAAAAGCTACAGAATGCTGATAAACACTGGGACACTGGCTGCCATATACAAAAGCTACAGAATGCTGATAAACACTGGGACACTGGCTGCCATATACAAAAGCTACAGAATGCTGATAAACACTGGGACACTGGCTGCCATATACAAAAGCTACAGAATGTTGATAAACACTGGGACACTGGCTGCTGTATACTTTCCCTGATAGAGCATATTGGTTCTCGACTCGAACCCAAACATGGTTGACAGTGCTACAAAGTCAAGACTCCAGACTGCCTGCATCCACTTCCAGTTGGTTCATTAAAGGTTGCTGACATGCCAGGAATAGCAACTTGGATAATGCTTTTAAACACATCAAGGTTTTAATAGCCATCTGGTACAGCAACAAAAGTCAGTCCCTGCTGAGTTCTTTTTATAACTAAAAATATGCTGTTTTCAAGGTCAGCCCAAACACTGAACCATCTTGGCCTGAAAAAAATCTCTCAGAGCCCTACACAGGTACCAGTGTGTATCACCTGTTCAAGAGCCATCTGTTGAACTAGAGAATTTTTCAATACAATATTCATTGTTTGCACTCGTGTGATAATGGTACCTCTTAAATAATATAGCATTGGTTGTGTTTCCCCTAGGGGTGCAAGATTGAGAGTCAAAAATTCCCTTGGTGTCAGAAATGGGGGTCAGATTGAGTAAAAAAACAAACCTTGGTGTCAGAACTGGGGGTCAAATTAAAAATTTAGTAGTCTCTGACACACATATGAGGGTAAAGGGAAACACTGACCAAATCAGTGGTGTCTTTGAGTACCCAGATAGTACGAGAGCAAAAATATGAGAACTATTAATGAACCCACAAGTGTTTGGGAAGGAGAATGCTTCATTTAAGGCAAGATTTATTGACATAACTGATAAGTATGCACTTCCTGATACTAGGTTTGCAGATATAAAGAACATGTGGTATTGTAGCCCCATGTGGTTTTGGAAAAATCAGTTAAACTTGGCCATCTGGTGCGCTACCACAGGCTGTGGCATAAGTGTTAGTGACCATATATGGTCCAACCTGCCAAAAATAATGAGCCGCTTTTACCAATTTCATATTTACTTTCAGATTAGAAAGATTTTCAGCCAGATGTGGTGCCCCCTTCCATCCCAGACCAGCTGGACTGCATTTGATAATGCTATTCACATGACTGCCTACCAAAATTCTTGAAAAGAGTTTAATGTGGATACAAACTCGAACTGGCGCCAGCAAATCCCCCACAATGAACTTGGAATGATGTATTACTTTTCCTCAGCCAACAAAAGATCATTTCCAGAAACAATCATTTTTTACACCCGAAGTGATAAACAGATACAAGCTGATATTCTACTACTTTTCACAGGGACCATGTGCAGTAAATGCATGGGCAACGTTTATGCTGAATAAGTCACAAGCTGTTGTAGAGCATCTAAACAAGAGTATCTGGGCATATGTGTGGGCACTAGGTACGCAAGGTCAACTGAAAGCCACAATAATAGAGGTAACATGGACCACCTTTGAGACACAAAAACAGTTTCTCTTAAATGTCGAAGATATAACTGTCCATGAAGAGGGCATGGCAAAGTCCAAAGAAAAATACCAAGACATGTTCCACTATGCCCAAAGCAAACCTGATCATGTCCTGGGGGATCAACTCTATATGATTCCAAGCAACATCGATCGTAACACTGGCACCTATAAGGAGTATAGCAACAAAATTATTATATCAGACTTTAGCAAAGTGGACTTTACACTTGGCACTAACCGAATATCAATGCAGATCAATACTGCAGCAGATGAGACCGGTCCAACAAGCAACACAACAACTGCAACCAGCAAAGCACAATCAGGTAAGTTTTGACTCAGTCATCTCGACAGCACAAGTGCAAGAGTCTATGCAAGTGGAGGCAGTGCCAGTTGTCCTGACTAGCAAAGAAACCAAAGACCACGAAGCTAAAACAGCACTAATTGTTGGAGATATTGTGGTGGGGCTTATGGCTATTTGGTTTATGTGCTTGCTTTTCTGTCTGCACATGTCCACATAAGAGAATAGAATGGCAAAGAATGTGACCACTATCACCACCGAATTCCTGGCCAGCCAGCCAATAGCATTGCCAGCTGTTTTTAGGAGGAATGATACAATAGTGCCATTAATACCTGGAAGTACCGCCAAAGCCTTTTATGCAAGCGTTGTTTTCAGCATCCCAGTCGCTCCAGCTGCTCCTTTACCCATTCTTTGCATTTGTGGGATGCAAGGGGTCAGGTTTAGGTGGGACTGGTGGAGTTGGTGGCCCTGTACAGCCTTTGACGGCAAGTGCAATTGTGCTTATAATAAAACTGAGTGCAGTTAAAATTGAGGCTGTGGTTATTCCCTGTTCATGGAAGAGAGTTTGCAATTTTTTGGTGGGTGTTATATCCTCATGGAGAATTCTGTTGATAGTCTGTCAAATTTGGGAAATGTAGCTGCAATGGGCTTCTCAGTTAGTGCTGACAGTCTCTAGCAGCTGTTTGTGTTCCTTCTTTAGCTGTTGAATGTGATCTTATTTCATCTTCTTTTTAGGTCAGCTTTTTTTCTATGGGGGCGATGTGGTTATTAGTTCTGCAAGCTTCAAGAGGTTTGAAAGCTTGCCACAAGTTCTCTGAAGTGCCTTGTTGGAGCCCAGGATATGTCACATTGGGAGGCCATTGAGGTCTGTCAGTGTCTGTGCATCTTTGACCACTGTGTCCACAGAATCTGACATAGCAAGCATTCTGGTATTTTCCATCTGGCGTGTGTTGGCTGGAAACTCTTTCAGAATGGCCACAAGCTTTTGTGCAGCCTCCCTGCTGAGCTCTGTTTCGAGCCCTACCACTCAGAGAACGTTAGTGCCCCCACCCCCACAAGACCCTATATAGCATTTAGGGCAGAGAATTTATGCTGATCCCTAATGTTCATCAACTTAATCCAGCATTCATCCCATTTTACCACAAAAGCACCATTCTTATATGCTTTAAACTTGATATTAACAGTGTATTTTACATTAAAGCCATTTTCTTTGAGATACATATCAAACTTAATATTAACAGTGTATTCTACATTAAAGCCATTTTCTTTGAGATACATATCAAACTTGGCTAAGTGTTGTTTTAGTTCACTTTATGTGGATATTTTATCTTGCTTACAGTCAGATGGCACCGCATCGCTGCCAATCCAAAAAGGGGGTGCTGTCTGCTGCTGCCACTTGGTAAATGTTTCTTTTTCTACATCATCGGCCAATGACATAACATGATCAGACTGACGAAACTCCTCCATTTTAACGTCATAGCCTCTTTGAGTCATTTTAATAAGTTTTGGCAAGTTTTAGCACTTTCTGCTTTAAAACAAGGAAGTTAAAATGACATGTCTCAACATATTAAAGGAAGGACACATGAACTCCATGATGCAAAAGTATGTCTCGATATGGAAATAAGCTTGAACCTTTTTTTTGCACCCTTTGCCAAGCACCTGGTGTAAAGGAAATTCGAAACACCATTATTGTAACTAATAACCCAAGCATCACAAACCAAAACCAACTGTTTGTTGTTATATTTCCCAACCTAGGCAGCAAAGATGTTATTGTGCCTGTTAGACTGGCATTTACAATTACTTTAGGTCAGCATAAAGCTGTATTGACAATGCCAATGTTTGGGGCATCTACAAGGATCTCTATACAATTCTGGAATAAGGGGGTCAAACACTCGTACTTGCTGTGCATGTGCCATTAAGAATGGGTATTTCTTAGCAGATAAACTTTTTAAAGTTTTTAAAAATAATAGCAGCTAACAGCAGAAATTCTTCAAGTAGCCAAGAGATTTTTCTTTCCTAAGGCATGCTCATAAAGTGTACGAGCCACAAGCCCTGCAAAGTGTGTAGCATGCCTTAACACCAATACCACACACATGCAAGTATTAGTTCCACCATCCCTGTGATGTCATTGTGCATTTACTTTACAGTGTTCTTTATACAACGCTTGCTGCACTTCCCAGTACTTCCCATGTGAATGTATATTTGCCCCAATGTTAATAGGTATACATAGTTGGTTAGGGTATTTCTAAATGACAAATTTTTACAAGTCAAATACTATCTTTAAAATAAGCATTGTCTTAATTGGGAGCTAAAGTATATAATCTCTAGAGACCCAGATGCCAACCCTTAAGGCTCTGGGGAGACTACCCAAGATATAAGCATCTTTTCCAAACATGCCTAGTTTTTTGTTGCCACTGGAAGGCAAAATGGACATTTTAAAAAATGATGTCTAGTGGCATTTTTTGCAGTCTTGTTAGCACAAAATGGTAAAGGAAGGCTCAGTGTGGCCTGATAGTTTACTCTGTTTGACTGATAGTTTACTCTCTTTGACTGATAGTTTACTCTGTTTGACTGATAGTTTACTCTGTTTGACTGATAGTTTACTCTCTTTGACTGATAGTTTACTCTGTTTGCCTACCCTGCTGCTCCAGTGATTGAGTTTTGAGTTAAAGTCTGAATCCTTTACTTGAAATGTTTTATGAATTTCAGGCCAGTGCTTCAAAAGCTAGTCTTGAAGACTCCAGTCTGCTATGCAAATATCAAATCTATGTAAAATTATATTTTTAATTTTAATAGCACACTGATCTTTCATGTCCCCTTGTGAACTTATCTGCAGATTTTGATGGCAATACATTTTTAGCAACAGAAAAGGTGGCTATTTTGATAAACTAAGCTAAAGTTGAAGACAGTCATATGAAGCCTGCTGAACTGTGTACAATACTTTGATGTTCACTTTTTGGGACATAATGTAACATGATTCAAATTGTTAAGAGGGACTAGTTCATTGTAATAAGGAATTCATAATCAATCTTTCCCTAACCTGCAGTGTCATTTTACCAATTAATATTTTTCTACTTCACTATCAACTATTGCAGAAAAATGTTATATATAATGGTTTTACATTTTATCATACCTGTCAAATTACAAAGTTTGTTAATTGATGGTAGGATTGGATTTCTTCTTGTCTGTAAGAAGAAGATCACCAACATGATCAGGGTAAAGTTGGATGGATAAGGACTCGGTCGCTGTACTACCGTAACGCCACATTCATGTGCCCACAGTTTAACAGCATAAGCGAGTGGTCTGAATCTGGCATCTAATTCTCCATATGTGCATAACAACTCTGTCATTTTGAGACCTGATCTGGAAATATAAATAAAATTATAATTTTAATCCTATGAATAACAAAAAACCTGGACCTGTTATTGCTCATCAGGTTTACAAAATTTAACATTCGACAATTTCATTAAGCAGTTTTTTCAGTATTGTAAAAACACAACCATATTTAAACTATCTCCCAAATGTAATAATGTCTTTTACTATATATTAGTATTGTAAGAACACAACTGTATTGAAACTATCTCCCAAACTTGTATGTGTTTACTATATTGTAATATTGTAAGAACACAACCCTATTCAAACTATCTCCCAAACTTGTATGTGTTTACTATATTGTAAGAACACAACCCTATTCAAACTATCTCCCAAACTTGTATGTGTTTACTATATTGTAATATTGTAAGAACACAACCCTATTCAAACTATCTCCTAAACTTGTATGTGTTTACTATATTGTAATATTGTAAGAACACAACCCTATTCAAACTATCTCCCAAACTTGTATGTGTTTACTATATTGTAATATTGTAAGAACACAACCCTATTCAAACTATCTCCCAAACTTGTATATGTCTTTTACTATATACAGTCTGATACAAATTCTTCCAAATATAAAGGCATAATAAATATGCAAAGATCTTGCTCATAATCAAACTCATCAAAGTTCTTGAAAATAAAAACCTATTTACCAAGTTCTATCAAAATCAGGTGAGAAATATAGTCTCAAGAGAGATAACAAACTCTGACAGTTATATGCATGATTCCCTTATCATGTGCAGATCCCACTTATTATAGCAACTGTCTAAGACATGATTCCCTTATCATGTGTAGATCCCACTTATTATAGCAACTGTCTAAGACATGATTCCCTTATCATGTGCAGATCCCCCTTATTATAGCAACTGTCTAAGACATGATTCCCTTATCATGTGCAGATCCCCCTTATTATAGCAACTAAGACATGATTCCCTTATCATGTGCAGATCCCCCTTATTATAGCAACTGTCTAAGACATGATTCCCTTATCATGTGCAGATCCCACTTATTATAGCAAATGTCTAAGACATGATTCCCTTATCATGTGCAGATCCCACTTATTATAGCAACTGTCTAAGACATGATTCCCTTATCAGATCCCACTTATTATAGCAACTGTCTAAGACATGATTCCCTTATCATGTGCAGATCCCCCTTATTATAGCAACTGTCTAAGACATGATTCCCTTATCATGTGCAGATCCCCCTTATTATAGCAACTGTCTAAGACATGATTCCCTTATCATGTCCCCCTTATTATAGCAACTGTCTAAGACATGATTCCCTTATCATGTGCAGATCCCCCTTATTATAGCAACTGTCTAAGACTATCAATATAAACTTAATTACCTTGTTTGAGCAAAATCCAATCAAAGTTTGGTCTCCAGAGGGCTAACAAGCTCAACCAATCAGATACAAGATTATCTAATTAAATATGCCCAGATCTTATTCATAATCAAACTCATCTTGACAATGCAAGACTCAAGTTTAATCAAAATCTGATTAGAAATGCTGTCAATAGTGCTGACAAACTCAACTAATCACCTCTTTAATATGCATGGATCTCACTCGTAATCATATTCATCCGAAATCTTGATAATATAAACCTATTTACCAAACTTTGTCAAACTTAAATAAAAAGTCTCTAAAGTTGTAACAAGCTCAGCCAATCAGATGCATTGTCACCACATTTAATATTCATAGAAGTCATTCATAATTTAATTCATCCAAGATCCTGATGATATAAGTTTATATTCCAAGTTGATCAAAACTGGCCTCCAAAGAGTGATCTTTCCTTGGGTAGATGGGTTGTTGCTAAATCCCATCCATACTTCAGTTACTACTGGAGCAGATGTGCATGGATGCAACTGCAGGGAAGCTAGGGAGAGTGTGCTCATATTATGATTGGGTAGGTATTATCTAATTTACTACAAAAATTGACTTCTTCTTCCAATACATTATCTGACCTTAGATCCTATCTCGGGACCCCTATAGTATATCAAGCAGCTTGAAATCTTGTGTGAGATACAGGCTATGGTTGGCATACGGGTATGCATGGACATGGCCTTAAGTATATCAAGTAGCTTGAAATCTTGTGTGAGATACAGGCTATGGTTAGCATACAGGTATGCATGGACATGGCCTTAAGTATATCAAGTAGCTTGAAATCTTGTGTGAGATAGAGGCTATGGTTACCATACGGGTATGCATGGACATGGCCTTAAGTATATCAAGTAGCTTGAAATCTTGTGTGAAATACAGGCTATGGTTAGCATACGGGTATGCATGGACATGGCCTTAAGAAATTTCACTTATGCAATTCAAGCATACGTAGAGTAACCGCATCATTGTGATACTGTTGAACTACCTGGACAGGTAGTTTGTTACACTACTGCTATAGACCCCAACAGGTCAAATTGAACTCTCTGGGATGAAATATTTTTGAGATAAAACCTAGAGACTGTCATCCCTGCCCTCCATCCCACAGCTTGGATAATGCCAGTCAGGGCACAGTTACATTCAAATGCTATGATAGTGGCAATCACCCTAACCTCATGAGCTGTACAAAGAATTCATTTGGTCACGGCTTAGTTTTTTTGTAAGAAGAGTGGATAACCCAGAGGACCCAGGAAGATAGTGCTTCAGCTGAGATATCATCCTTTCCTTCTTTTTGTGGTGAAAACAAGTGAGATCTCCTTCTGATTGGCTTCATTCACTTCAGGTACCACTTCATAGCCTGTACGAGGTCCTGTAAGAAACCAATGGGGTGAAGGGTCCAAAGAGGAAAGAGGTTTCAGTGAAAGACTGATTCAGCACGAGTGGAAGCCTATTCTTGGCAATGAAAGCAGAAGTTATCATGAGTGAAATCAAACCCTTGTGGCAAAACAGGATATGGTTTGGATCAGCTGACTAGGTGTGTACCTCACTGATTCTGCCTGCTATGGCTTGAACAACTATGAAAAAGGTTTTGTAAGAGAGGTGAGACAAGGAGACTCTAAACATACATCTGAAAGGCGCTCTATTCAGCCATGTCAGAATCCATGGCAGATTCCATTTCAGACACAGTGCCAAAGTTTAAGTCAAGATAAGTCAAAATTCGCCTGGGTGTTGGAGAGGTCTTTGTTTTGGCCTATATCCTCCCTTCCATGATGTTGAAACATGTCTGAGATTGTGGAGCAGGAGCCCTTGATAATGATGAGGGCTAACTTCTACTCTCTGAAAAGCTAAAGAACAAAGTTAGCTATTTGTGGTACAGAGACTCTCAAGAAAGGGATATGTTTCATCACTTTCCGTCATATGCTTTTAAAGTAGCAAGTCTTCTTGCCCAAGTGATTCTGTTCACCACTTGTTCTGAAAATTCTTTTTTCCTGAGAGTTTGTTCAATAACGGCCAGGCAGACAGGTTCAACAATTCCTGGTTCGAGTGGAACACCTGCATGCATGATTGCCCGAGTAGATGGGGAAAAACCCAAATTTTGGGGGATCTTCACTGCTAAGTTGGCAGAAAGGCATATACATAGAGACCATTCCAGTTCATGGAAAGAGCCTGACTGCCCAGGCCTTGGGATCTGGGACTGGAGAGATGACAGTCAGAAGCTTTAAGTTCCACTTGGTCACATATTTGTCCATAAGTGGTTGCCCCAAGTAATTGACTGAATACTGAGGGGTAAATGGACCATTCAGTTGGAATAAACCGATTCTATTGCAACAGTGAGTCTCTTAGAACACAAAGTCTGCTGTCAAGACATCAAGTCTGCTAGAACAAAGAATCTGCCTGGGATGTGGCAGACTTGGATGTGGATTTGTCAATGATGACAACACCTGAGAAAATTCAAAACCAGACCTCTGCGGTCTGGGGACTTGGATCCTCTAGCCTTCTGATGCAATTTACCACAGTCCAGTTGTTGGACAGCCTGTCCATACAACATATAGCGCATTCTGATGCAATTTACCACATTCGAATTGTTGGACAGCCTGTCCATACAACATATCCTGCCATGACCGAAAGGCATTCACTATGGCCTTCATCTCCAGGATACTGATGTACAATCAGCAATCCTGAAGGAGCCAAACCCTGCTGACTTCTCAAAATGAGGGCAGGAGGTGGGCAACCCGGCCTGCATTGGTGCAGATTGTAATTTGTGGGCACTAAAACTGGAAGGGAATACATGCCGTAAGCCTAGTGAGGTTTTCCAATTTGCTGAGACAGGACCTGATGTATCTGAAAATTGGGATGGCTTGACCCTGTGGGTAAATCTTCCATTGCCACTGGGAAAGGAAACTCATCTACAATGGTCTCATTAATAGGTGGCCCAGGATGATGAGATCTGCTTCCACAATGAGAAGATTAATAGGTGGCCCAGGATGATGAGATCTGCTTCCACAATGAGAAGATTAATAGGTGGCACAGGATGATGAGATCTGCTTCCACAATGAGAAGATTAATAGGTGGCCCAGGATGATGAGATCTGCTTCCACAATGAGAAGATTAATAGGTGGCCCAGGATGATGAGATCTGCTTCCACAATGAGAAGATTAATAGGTGGCCCAGGATGATGAGATCTGCTTCCACAATGAGAAGATCCACATGGCAAAGAAATGCTCAGACCAAAGTGTGATTCTTTGGGAGAATGGCAGACATCATAATGATGATCTTCAAGTTCAGATGAGTTTTTAACTCCATACCCACATGGGCAAAATTTTGATATGGAATGAGATTGGCTTTGTCCTTGTTCACAAAGAATCAAAGGCAAAGCAGAAGTGAAGCAATGGACTTCATGTCATGATAAAGAATGCAACACACCTGGTATTTTGCAGAATGTTGCCCAGGTAGCTGGATGTCAAGGACACTGAGGTGACTTGGAAGTTCAACACGACTCTGTCCATAATTCTGACAAAGACTCAAGTTCAGACCAAATGTGAGTGCCCACAATTGGTACACCATATTCCTGAATGAGAGCCCCATAAACTTCTGGAAGACTTGTGAATCGGAATGTGGAGATAAGATATTGCAGATCAAGGCTGACTGCAAGATCTCCCTCCTTAATCATGTTGAGAACCAGGTGTGATGTCTCTATTTTGAACCATGGTACACAAATTATAAGGTTGATTGAGCCTAGATTGCTGTAAACTTTTGGAACTAAGAACAGTCTGGAGTAAAATCCTTGTGTGTTTACATTTTAAACAATCTTTTTTGTCAAAAGACTGTCTATTTCCTGCTCCAGAACCTCAGCTCTGACTGGGGACATCTGTAGCAAACTGAGTCATTAACAATGGCGGAGGGGTAATGAACATAATCTGGAAGCCCTCCGGGACAATTTTCAAGACCCATGGTTTCCCCATTGGACAGGCCCTTGAGGGATCCTTCTTGTTTCTCTGATCTCACCTCTGAAATGAGAGTGAACCTCTAGGTTATTGGGCCTTTGCAAGGTTTGCCTCTTTGGCAGCCTATTTTTGGACCTCCTCAATCTGACCATGAAAGAACACGTTAGAAGTGACTGTGATCAGAGAGTGGCCTTATGATGGTCTTGAAGGAAGGCAAATGTAGAGTAAATAGCATCTCTTTTAACGAGTTGTAGATTCACTGACACCGTTATAAAATTGGCAATTGTGGGCTGCACTGCTGTGTTTAGTACACATGCCATCTGCAAGACTGATTCCCAAGCTTGAACAGCAGGGTTCTTGACAGAAGAGTCTAGGCTTCAACTGCTGCAAGACAGTCAAGAAAACTAAGTCAAGCATGGATCCTGCAACAGCTGACAGGTGTTGAGAAAGGACTTCGGGTCTATACGAACAGAGGAAGGTTTTGTCATTCCCAGGTCTGCAACACTTCTGCTGATGGCTGGGATGAAAAACAGAGATAAGAGTCTTGTAGACAACCCTGTTAAAATTAGATGAAAGTCAGAACTGTAAAAAAGAAAGGTCTTCAAGCTACCTCTCAAAACAATGTAGTAATCAGTGACTTGACCAGAGTTGTTTGAATGCTGGCTAGGACATTTTTTTGGCTAACAGATCGATGGATGCAGGAACTTTGTAACTTACCAATGATGGAGAAATTTGAGGTGGTGGGCAAAATTCAGGCAGCAGTAGCCTGAAAAACATCTTTGATCAATAGACGATTCTGTCTTCCGGAATGGTAATAAAGCTTAGCCAATCACATACAAGATCACCTCATAAATATGCATGGATCTCGCTCTTTATTAACTGTCCAAGATCTTGATGATATAAGCATATATTCCAAGTTCTATCATAATGAGATCACAAATATGGCTTCCAGATTGGTACCAAGTTCAGCCAATCAAATCAGAGATAACATCATTAATATGCATGGATCTTGCTCATTATCATATGTTTCCAAGATCTTCATGACATATGTCCGTATTTCAAGTCTGATCAAAATGGGACCAGAAATATGGATTCTAGAGTGGTAACAACCTCAGCCAATCAGATGCAAAATTACCTCATTAATATGCATGGATCTCACTCTTTATGGAACCCATGCAAGATATTGATTATATTTAAGTCTGATCAAAATCAGATTACAAATATGGCTTCCCGAGGCATAACGAGCTGAGTCAATCAGATACATGATCACCTAATTGAAAGTGGATCTCACTCATTACTGAACTCATCCTAGATCCTAATGATATAAACATATATTCAAAGTGTATCTTGCTCATTACTGAACTTGTACAAGATCTTCATGATACACCACTCCCTCGATAACTCGCGCCTGGATAACTCACGAACCTGCTTATAATGCGGGCTCAGACTTGGATCCCATTTTTTTTTATACTAGAAAATGCCAAACACATTGGCCCCTATTTGTTCAAAGTGAAAAAAATCGCGATAAAAATTGGTAAATGCAACCTTGATATATCACTCGTTTTATCGTCGAAAACAGTGGTTAGTACCCAGAAATTTGAATCAACGTCCTGAAATTCTCAACTTTTAATAAGAAGTCATATATTTTTTAAAATTTTCTTTCCAAACAACATTCTCAGTACACTGTAAATAACAATATTCAACGAAATTTTGATCAATGAAAACGTCACTGATGCCTACTGGTGGCAACACTTTAAAAAATAAATACCAATTAAATAAGTTTGTCAAATGAAATTTGTGTTTTAGTTCTATCTTTAAATTTGGTTTCAGTGTAATCATCATGAATGCAATATGCCCTCTTGTATTCAAATGTGAAAAATATGATTCAACCGTCACAGCTTTGTCCACAAGTGTTTCCATGAGAACCTAATTAAGTGCCGACCATTTTTTTATCTCCAACTTGCAGAAGTATTTGTTGTTGTTACACTCAATTAAAAGCAGGCCTGTTTTGTATTATCATGTTAATTACATCTTTTGTATCAATATCAAATAAAGGGGGTGGAATAAAAGAAAAGTTAAAAGGCGTGCAAATCCTACCAGTGTATGAGCTAGCGGTCACGGCCGTGTGTCAGGTCAACTCGTTTCAATTGATCAATCAAACACTGTTATAAATATTATTATGTAAGCAATATAATTAAAGTTTCTTCAATTAGCCTACTCATTCACAAATATGATCAAAGAGAGCAAGGCAACCAAGCGAAATGAGTACTTGGTGAATAAAAAGGTTTGTTTCACAGATACAGTTCATTACGGAGAAGCGAGTTCCAGAGTTTGCAGTGAACTTAAAATTTCAAAATTGCCACTCAGATATTTCCTCAGGGATGATAAGAAGTTTCACTATTACTTACTATGAAATCACGGCATCCATATTTTAGTAATAGAAGAATAAATAAATCAAGTTTCGACGTTAACAGTTGTTTCACGAAATATATGTCCCTTGTTTTTGTAAAAATGGAATCTTGTTTCGTTGTGAATCAACAATAACAAAAAGCAGTGATGTAATACACAATGTTTTTGCATACACGTGTTGTTGAAACCGCTTGGACTAAGGTTGTTAATGATCTTTCAGCAGTTGGGTTTCTTGAAAATAAAGGTATTTTATACAAAAAAGCGAACAACTACATTAGAAACAAGCTCTTTATTGACAATTATTCCCAATGCAATTATAAAACGAGTATTCAGCCATTAAACAGCCCCGTCACCCCCCTCCACCCCTTGCGGTTTTCTCGATGTCCAGCGGGGATGGCATCCCCTTCTTAATTGCTTTTTAGGTCCTTCAGTAACTTGTGATCTTGCTTATAGTGCAGTCTATGTTTTTGGACCCCGTTGAGGGCAAGTTATCGAGGGAGAGGTGTATAAGCATAAATTCCAAATCTGATCAAAATCAGGTCAGAAATATGGCCTCCAGAGTGGTAACATGGTTAACCAATCAGATTCAAGATCACCTCCTTAATATGCATGGATCTTGGTCATTATCGAACTACTCTAACATTTTGATGATATAAACCCATATTCCAAGTTTGATTGAAATTGAATTAAAAATATGGACTCCTGAATGGTAACAAGCAATTGTTGATGGACAAATGCACAATGGGCAATGCACAACAGATGCATGGTCATAACATAAGCTCAACTAGCCCTAACAATCAAACCTATCACAACCCAGGGCAATATGCTGGATTCTACTACAACCCAGGGCAATATGCTGGATTCTACTACAACCCAGGGCAATATGCTGGATTCTACTACAACCCAGGGCAATATGCTGGATTCTACTACAACCCAGGGCATATGCTGTATTCTACTACAACCCAGGGCAATATGCTGGATTCTACTACAACCCAGGGCATATGCTAGATTCTACTATAACCTAGGGCATATCCTGGATTCTACTACAACCCAGGGCATATGCTGGATTCTACTACAACCCAGGGCAATATGCTGGATTCTACTACAACCCAGGACATATGCTGGATTCTACTACAACCCAGGACATATGCTGGATTCTACTACAACCAAGGGCATATGCTGGATTCTACTACAACCCAGGGCAAATGCTGGATTCTACTACAACCCAGGGCATATGCTGGATTCTACTACAACCAAGGGCAAATGCTGGATGCTACTGTAAATTCTGGAAAACAAGTGTATACGTGAAAATAAGCATACAAATGAAAATAAGTGCACATGGGCCTTGCTGTACTAATGAAGGAAAAAACGTGCAAATGAGTAATCTAAAAATTGATCTTAACTCTGTTATATTCCATATTAAAAGATCTTAACTCTGTTATATTCCATATTAAATGATCTTAACTCTGTTATATTCCATATTAAATGATCTTAACTCTGTTATATTCCATATTAAATGATCTTAACTCTGTTATATTCCATATTAAATGATCTTAACTCTGTTATATTCCATATTAAATGATTTGCACAACTATTTTTAAAAAGTCTTTATACCTTGCCCTAATTCTGATTTTTTTTCTTCTTTATCCCTTTAGATCTTTGTGTAATATGATGTTCAATATTCTTCTAGCTGTCTTTATCCCTTTAGATCTTTGTGTAATATGATGTTCAATATTCTTCCAGCTGTCTTTATCCCTTTAGATCTTTGTGCAATATGATGTTCAATATTCTTCCAGCTGTCTTTATCCCTTTAGATCTTTGTGTAATATGATGTTCAATATTGTGCAGGCAAGACAGTAAGACTCCCACATTAAGGACAGACACATCACACTCCTTAATTAGTCTTGCCAATACTTATCTGGCAAGACAATATAACTTGCACATTAAGGATGGACACATCACACTCCTTAATTAGTCTTGCCAATATTTAGCTGGCAAGACAATAAGACTTGCACACTAAGGATGGACACATCACACACATTAATTAGTCCTGTCAATACAATATATGCAAGACAATAAGACTCACACATTAGGATCAGCAGATCACACTCCCTAATTAGTCCTGCCAATATGTTGCAGGCAAGACAAAAAGACTTGCAATAAGGATAAAAAGATCACACACCTTAATTAGGCTTGCCAATGCTTTCCATGGAAACCAGTAAGACTCTCACATTAAGAACCAACAGACTCTTTAATTAGTCTTGCCACTACTTTCCATGCAAGACAGTATGAGTCACACATTAAGGATGGACAGATCACACTCATTAATTAATCTTGCCACTACTTTCCATGCAAGACAGTAAGATTCACACATTAAGGATAGACAGATCACACTCCTTAGTTAGTCTTGCCACTACTTTCCATGCAAGACAATAAGACTCACACATTAAGGATAGACAGATCATACTCCTTAGTTAGTCTTGCCACTACTTTCCATGCAAGACAGTAAGATTCACACATTAATGATAGACAGATCATACCCCTTAGTTAGTCTTGCCACTACTTTCCATGCAAGACAGTAAGATTCACACATTAAGGATGGACAGATCACACTCCTTAATTAGTTTTGCCACTACTTTCCATGCAAGACAGTAAGATTCACACATTAAGGATGGACAGATCACACTCCCTAATTAGTCTTGCCACTACTTTCCATGCAAGACAATAAGATTAACACATTAACTTTTGAACTACTAGTGCTACTGTAGTGGCTACTCTGCCTTGCTGCTGGTGTCACTACTGCAGCTGAATTGGGGGCTGACTACCAAAGCCTGATGCTGCTGCAGCCAAACGATAACTTTTTAACTGATGATTTGCGGATATGGGCTAATTGTTTTAGTTATTTTCTGTATAACAGACTGATTTATAGACTAAAGCCATGCATATATAAAGGCTATAACTACCTTAGTAGTTTGATTCTCTTATCCTGCTGACATCGACAAGATTGGTATAAAATCCATAAATAGAACACAAAACACTATTTTTAAACACTAAAATTTACCTGTCTGTCTTTTATACAAAGTTATTGGTCAAATATATACGTGTAATTACTAAAAAATGTTTATCTACCGGTAGTCACTATGTTCTACTATTTCTTAAGTTGTTCTTCATGGTATTTATAGAAGCAGTCATGGTTTATACACAGGCGGACATTGCACTATGTGTCAATTTCTTTCTTCCCCTCATCTAAAACGAAAGTTGACTTTCGAAGCACGTGGCTCTCTTGTTCACACTTTGCTGTCTTTATCATCAGATTTTGTCTCAATTTCAGACAGACTTGACAAAGATAGCTCAATCTCACTACCAACACTTCTTAATTCAATATTGTCAAGTTTGTCCTCAGAAAAATCTGAAAATTCAGATTCTCAATTGCTAGCGTAAGCAAACGCCATTGTTTCCACTGTCAACTACAAACGCATGTATTAACAAACACGTGGTACAAATTTGCAAAATATCCCCGGATTTAGAAAGAACAATCATTTCTTCACTCTATTTTGATTTGTTGAATGTCCTTTTACTTCCAATTATTGACCAATAAGACCGATTGTAACATGAACATACAGAGCGGATCTATCCGTCACAAGGGTATAGGAAACATAAGCAGCAAGCGGATATATAAGCCACCAGGGGTAGTAGTGCACTGTTTACAAGCGGATTTATCAGTCACTGGTGAGGCAAGGCACATTTATGCAGCGGATATACACGTCAGTCGCAGTGAAAGAGTTAAGGATGGACAGATCACACTCATTAATTGGTCTTGCCAATACTTTCTCAGTAAAACAATAAAACTCACACATTAAGAATGAACGGATTAATTAGTCCTAACAATACTTTGCTGGCAAGACAATAAGACTCACACGTTACAGATGGACAGATCACATTCCAGTCTTACCAATATTTTGCATGCAAGACAATACGACTAACACATTAAGGATGGACAGATCACACTCCAGTCTTACCAATTCTTTGCATGCAAGACAATAAGACTTGTGCATTAAGGATGGACAGATCACATTCTAGTCTTACTAATACTTTGCCTGCAAGACAATAAGACTCACACGTTAAGGGTGGACAGTTCACACTCCAGTCTTACCAATACTTTGCATGCAAGACAATAAGACTTACACATTAAGGATGGACAGATCACATTCCAGTCTTACCAATACTTTGCATGCAAGACAATAAGACTTACAAATTAAGAATGGACAGATCACACTCCTTAGCTACTGATCCATGATGAAACTTGAGTATTGGAACACGAGCATGTGGGACTCTGACACAGTTCGAGACCGTAGGAAGAAGATTTACAAGATTTGACATCAGATGCACTATATCTTGTTCCATCTGCCGCTCATTACTTTTATACGACTTTGACATGAACTTCAGTTTGGGCTTACTATTTCTACCAGTCTGAAAAAAGATCGATACCTCTAGTAGTTGAATAAATCCTTAGTTTTATCAAGGATGTCATCCCTGAGTTCATCAATCACAAGTTATTTCTAAGCATCTGAAGAGGTGATTTAACAAAGGTGATTTAACAGTTTAACTTAAAAAATGAACATAGTTTTAAACAGACTAATAGATTGTCTGCTTGCCAAATCTCATCAATCATCAGTTACTACTAGAGCAGATGTGCAAACTCTTCCAGAATTAACTGCAAGAAAGGCTTGGGAGGGTGTGCCCATGTTATGATTGAGTAAGTATCATCAAAGAAATATATTTTGCTCTAAAAATTGGGTTCTTTTTAAAATATGTTACCTGATCAAAATAAAGTAAAAGTTTAACCTACTACAACATAAAAAGCAAAACCTTTCAAGACTGAAATTCTGCAAAAAACAAATTAAATCATTGCTTCAGGTTTTTTTTTTAGGTTTCCTATTTTCACATACGATTGAGATGTGAACAGGTGTCCACTCACATACAGATAAAAATGTATATGTTTATAATATATAATAAATATTATATGTATATGTTTATAATATATAATAAATATTATATGTACATGTTTATAATATATAATAAATATTATATGTACATGTTTATAATATATAATAAATGTTATATATAGTTATATACATATATATGCAATAGTTTCTTGTGACATTTTTGTTATTGTATAAAGGCCAGAACAATTTTATTTAGATATTTTGATCAATATATTTAATTTCACTAATTGTAACTTGAATTTAAAATTCCTACAAAGTAAAGAGGCTTTCAGATCCAATTAATTATATTAAACTAAATCCTTTTATTCCATATAAATTTTCATTGGCTTGGGCTGAAAATAATGATACACCTTCCAACTACAACAGCAATATCCCTTGAAAGAAGAAACTTTGCCACCACTGTATAGAAAGCTGGCTACGTGTGCCTTAACCTAATGGTGCAGTCTTCCAGCTAGGAATATTTTACAGAGGGGTGGGTAAGCAGGGCTTTTTTCACTATTGGAGCACTTTTTTCTGAACAAAAGGATACTTTTGGAAATAAAAAGGGCATTTTTTTGCAATCAAAGGGCTTACTGCCAATGCTGCATTTAAAGATGTCATTTTTTTTAAATTTAAAAGAAAACAAAACAAAAAGACTAAAACACATTTACTTAAATTAACAAAAATATATTAAGGTAATAGAAGATAAGACATTTACATTAAATACACATGCAAATATATTAAGGTAAAGAAGATAAGACATTTACATTAAATAAACATGCAAATATATTAAGGTAAAGAAGATAAGACATTTACATTAAATAAACATGCAAATATATTAAGGTAATAGAAGATAAGACAGTTTACGAAGGTATGTAAACGATTTGAAGAGCAGCAGAGAGCATTAGGGTAGAGGGGAAGACCTGAGGGACAGGGGGGAAGTGTCCCAGGGGGGAAGTGTCCCCTCTATTTCTAACTAGTTGGACCACTTTAACCTTAAGCTGAAAACAGTTTACACAACAATTACGAATGGGACTTACTTTTTTTGTTTTACGAGTCTAGGCAAAACACAAATTACTTCAAAATCCTTTATAACCTTGCAATATAAGCTCCTTCCATAATTTTGTAAACAGTTTACACTTCCCATATTACAAAAAACAAAACTTACATTTGAAGAAGGTTGACAATTGAGGTCAAGGGTCATATCTACATCACATCCAGTCAACCCCAAGCCATTTACACCAGACCCAAAGGGTAAAATGGAACAGGATGGGAACAGTGGCCTCACAAGGTCCTGGACAAATGAACACAACAAGTAGTGGTATCTGTTTTCCAGTTCCGACATTCTCAAAGTCTTGTAAATCAGATTGATTTGGTCAGTCATCTGAAAAAAAGGGAAATTTCTTAGCTTCAGTAAATCAAAGCATTTAAGTGAGTATATTAGGATTTTTGAAAATTTAGTGACAAGGCAAATTTGAAAACAGAAAAATTCTACTGAAAATAAATCATATGACAATACTGTATTATTGCATACTATTTACACACTACATATTTAATAATCTTCAAAACTTATTGTCATGTGTAAGATTTACTAAATTTAAGATAACTGAATGATGACAAAACTTGTATTTACTGTCATAGTAACTTCTTTAGATGTTATATATAGATCTGCCATCATCCACTAAGAAACCTGCTGTCAGTGAGATAATTCCAAAAGACGATGTTCTTCAACTAGTGTCATGAAAAGATTTCAACACTTGCCATTAACATACTTACTATATGGTATATCTTAACACTGGCCATTAACATACTTACTATATGGTATATCTTAACACTGGCCATTAACATACTTATTATATGGTATATCTTAACACTGGCCATTAACATACTTACTATATGGTATATTTCAACACTTGCCATTAACATACTTATTATATGGTATATCTTAACACTGGCCATTAACGTACTTATTATATGGTATATCTCAACACTGGCCATTAACATACTTACTATATGGTAATCTCAACACTGGCTATTAACATATTTATTATATGTATATCTCAACACTGACCATTAACATACTTATTACATGGTATATCTTAACACTGGCCATTACCATACTTATTACATGGTATATCTTAACAATGGCCATTAACATACTTATTACATGGTATATCTTAACAATGACCATTAACATACTTATTACATGGTATATCTTAACAATGGCCATTAACATACTTATTACATGGTATAACTCAACAATGACCATTAACATACTTATTACATGGTATATCTTAACAATGGCCATTAACATACTTATTACATGGTATATCTTAACAATGGCCATTAACATACTTATTATATGGTATATCTCAACAATGGCCATTAACATACTTATTACATGGTATATCTTAACAATGGCCATTAACATACTTATTACATGGTATATCTTAAACCTGGCCATTAACATACTTATTATATGGTATATCTCAACACTGGCCATTAACATATTTATTATATGGTATATCTCAACAATGGTATTAACATACTTATTATATGGTATATCTCAACACTGACCATTAACATATGTATTAAATGTTACATGTATATCTCAACACTTGCCATTAACATACTAATTATATGGTAGATCTCAACACTTGCCATTAACATACTTATTATATGGTATATCTTAACACTGGCCATTAACATACTTATTATATGGTATATCTCAACACTGGCCATTAACATACTTATTATATGGTATATCTCAACACCGGCCATTAACATACTTATTATATGGCATATCTCAACACTGGCCATTAACATACTAATTATATGGTATATCTCAACACTGGTCATTAACATATTTATTACATGGTATATCTCAATACTGGTCATTAACATACTTATTACATGGTATATCTCAACACTGGTCATTAACATACTTATTATATCTAGAAGTATTGTATAGGACAGAAGGTATGCAACTCTATTTCTATCTAGATGAGGTATTGTACAGGACAGAAGGCATGCAACTCGATTTCTATCTAGATATATATTGTATAAGACAGAAGGCATGCAACTCTATTTCTATCTAGATATATATTGTATAAGACAGAAGGCATGCAACTCTATTTCTATCTAGATATATATTGTATAAGACAGAAGGCATGCAACTCTATTTCTATCTAGATGAGGTATTGTATAAGACAGAAGGCATGCAACTCTATTTCTATCTAGATGAGGTATTGTACAGGACAGAAGGCATGCAACTCTATTTCTATCTAGATGAGATATTGTATAAGACAGAAGGCATGCAACTCTATTTTTATATACCTGAGATATTGTATAGGACAGAAGGCATGCAACTCTATTTCTATCTAGATATATATTGTATAAGACAGAAGGCATGCAACTCTATTTCTATCTAGATGAGATATTGTATAAGACAGAAGGCATGCAACTCTATTTCTATCTAGATGAGGTATTGTATAAGACAGAAGGCATGCAACTCTATTTCTATCTAGATGAGGTATTGTATAAGACAGAAGGCATGCAACTCTATTTCTATCTAGATGAGGTATTGTATAAGACAGAAGGCATGCAACTCTATTTCTATCTAGATGAGATATTGTATAAGACAGAAGGCATGCAACTCTATTTCTATCTAGATGAGGTATTGTATAAGACAGAAGGCATGCAACTCTATTTCTATCTACCTGAGATATTGTATACGACAGAAGACATGCAACTCTATTTCTATCTAGATGAGGTATTGTATAAGACAGAAGGCATGCAACTCTATTTCTATCTACCTGAGATATTGTATACGACAGAAGACATTCAACTCTATTTCTATCTAGATGAGGTATTGTATAAGACAAAAGACATGCAACTCTATTTCTATCTACCTGAGATATTGTATAAGACAGAAGACATGCAACTCTATTTCTATCTACCTGAGGTATTATACAGACTACTTACAGATTTACATTCCATTAATTCTGTCAGTTTTAGTACTTGTGATGTCTGACGAATAAATGGTTCCGTGGAAGTTGACTGTGAATTATGATCTGAATATCCCCAATGGACATGTCGAGTGTGCCAATGTAATGCATCTTCTTGAAATGAGGTCACATCATCGAGAAGTGCTTCTAGTTCCTCATGTGTTGAAAACTCGAACAACATTCTGGGCTGATGGAAAGCAAACAAGAAAATAACAAGATACCATGAGGTTGTCGTGTTTTATGAGAGCAAGAGAGAGAGACAAGGTGAGAGAGAGAGATTGATCCTACTAAATTCCAATAAAGGCATACTGAGAGCAGTGCAAAATCTTACTCATGAGTAATGAACAAATTTCTATAAAAAAAATGGAAACAAATTTTTATACCCCTGCCTCTGTGACGTAAATACAGGATTCGTGTCCATCTGAAAAATCCATTCTTCCGTCCATTAAAAACAATCTGGCTAGCACAACTAATTCTTTAAGTCCAAGGTTCAGACTTGTAAAAAGTGCCATCTGACTTGCTCATTTTCAATGAAGTCTGCTAGACTCGTATCCTAAAACAATATAACACAGGCTCCTCAGAGTTGACTGTGCCAATAAAAGGCCAATCATTATGCCACAGAAATTGTGAAGCCCATTTCTGAAGCAGTCAACACTTAACATTGATACATACACTTTATTACTTCTCAATGTGAAAATACCAGCTGATCTCTCCAAATTGTACACTTCTGACAACAGTGTTCAAGGGTAAAGTCCAAGGTTGTACCAAATGTCATGTCAGGTAAAACTAGGCCATGTTTCCACTAGCAATCCACACTCCACACAGCTCATACTCTTCCAGAATATATTGCTGTTGAAAGGATGTTTTTGACCCATAGGTCATCTAAGCTTTAGTAAACAAAGTCTTGTAGCCTAGTGGGCTGCTATATGATGTCATTAACTATTCTATACTTCTTCAAAACATGAGCCCAAAAAACTAGTTTACAAAATATATCAAAATAAGGAAAAGGATAGTTTTGAAGTTAACAGATTCATATATAAGTGTCCTCTTGGGCAACTAAATTTAAACTGGGTTACCAAGTTCTTTTCCAAGGGAGGCCCATTGGGCTACTATTGTATTCTGAAATCTGTTGGACCCTAGACTCTGTGTGTTTGTGTGTGCATACCTTTCCTCCAGATGGATAATTAAAGGCACTGTAATTTATCTTCCCATATTTTTCACAGAAGTCATACAGAGCCATTGGACAGCTCTTTTCATTCATGGTTATTAAAATACTGTTATCTGCCTGCTGCTGCCTGATCTTTTGCAGCACCTTGAAAGGAACTCCATCTGTTGAAGAACAAAAACAGAAACTTGTTACAGTGAAACCTGTGTATAACAGGCATTCAAAGAACCATAACGTTTGTATTCCCACACTTGTTACAGTGAAACCTGTGTATAACAGGCATTCAAAGAACCATAACGTTTGTATTCCCACACTTGTTACAGTGAAACCTGTGTATAAAAGGCATTCAAAGGACTATAAAATGGTTATCCCCACACTTTAGAATTGGGCATAATGTGATACCCTTTGTCTGTTCATCCATCACATCTGTTCTTCTGCACATAACTCTATCCTGTCCTAAACTGCAAGGCAGAAATTCACCAAAACTTTGAAGTTAGATTATCCCTATGATAACCATTTGTGAGATCAACGGTCAAATATACAAAAATTACAATTACACTGACATTATCTTTTACATTGCTTAACATGTTTTGACTAAACTTGATACAAGCAATCATAGCATGGGGACATATACTAAATGAAATGGATTTATGGTTCATGGGCCATAATGGAGTGGGAGAAGGGGGATTGAGTGGGGAGGAGGGGGAGGGAGAATATCTTTATAAATATGAAAAGGGTGTGTTCTTAAATGTCCTTTAAATGACAATGTTTTCTATGACAGAAATTTTATGGCATTTCGCATGCACTCATTTATACTACTCCAAACAACGAGATCCAAAAAATCTATCACTAAGTCAAGGTGTGAGTTGGCAAAGATGAATTATGGTTATCATTTGGGATTGGCATCAGGATTTTCAACTGTCATTATGTATGATAAGATTTATAATACAATATTCTAATATACTGTAATATTTAGGAATGTGATATACACCACTCCCTTGTTATAATGCTATTCATTATAATGTGATTATGGATATAGCACGGTACCAATACAGACCCCAAGACTAAAATGATAAATAAATTGCTTAAATTTTCAACATCCATTAGCAGAAAAATTTACATGAAAACTATTGCACTTGAATTGGTCTATCAAATGTATGATAATTTGGATTATAAAAACAATATGAAGCTTGGAATTAATGGTGCAATCTCTATTCCCTTTTTAACCATTATTATTTGACAAAAATAGACAATGTTTCTTCATTAGATTCAAGGTTTTATACTAAAGATGAAATTGACATGTTCACATCTGAATTACTAACAGGTGAACTTCGAACAAATGTGTTTTTAACAGAAGACTTTAATGTCAGAACTCATAACATAAATGATTATTTGGAAACAGATGAGTTCTTTTTCAAATACTTCAATTTTTGTGCTGATTACGCTCTGTTTTTCAATGATACCTTGAAAATTCTCAATGAATATAAATTGCCTAAGAAACAAGTAACACTAGACAGGGAAATTAATAACACTAGACATATGTAGAATAATAATATTATTATATTAAATGGAAGATGTGGTGACGATATAATTGTTGTTTCGACAACTTTCTAAAATACTTATGTTATTGACTATTCTATCGTCTCTATCAATGCTCTGAAATATGTTTATAATTTCTGCATACATGAACTTGACCCACATTTTACTGACGGTCACTCATTGTTAATTAGTAGCTTTACTTATTACCACAAAACCAAGCAAATTTTACTTGATGATAATAAAACACCATGACAAAAACCAAGATGGCAAGAAAATAGAAAGGATGATTTTATTACATATATTGATAAACTTGACAAGATAGTAAAGTAGATTCAGGATGCATAGAATAGTATAGAATACATAGATATAAATGACTTCAACACAGAATAGTATAGAATACATAGATGTAAATGACATCAACACAGAATAGCATAAAATACATTGATATAAATGACTTCAACACAGAATAGTATAGAATACATAGATATAAATGACATCAACATAGAATAGTATAGAATACATAGATATAAATGACATCAACACAGAATAGTATAGAATACATAGATATAAATGACTTCAACACAGAATAGTATAGAATACATAGATATAAATGACATCAAGACAGAATAGTATAGAATACATAGATATAAATTACATCAAGACAGAATAGTATAGAATACATAGATATAAATGACTTCAACACAGAATAGTATAGAATACATAGATATAAATTACATCAACACAGAACAGTATAGAATACATAGATATAAATGACATCAACAGACTGTATTAATCAATCTCATCATTATTTAACGATTCTGAAACAAAATGTTTTGTTATAAAAAGCAATCAAATTTGTAATGAAAATAACAAACAATGATTTGGAAGTAAATGCTAAAAGGCCCGCAAAAAATATCACCTAGCAAGAAAAATACACACCAATAACCAAACACATATAAATAGGACAAATCATGTGAATGCAAGTAAAATATACACCAATAACCAAACACATACAAATAGGACAAATCATGTGAATGCAACTAAAATATACACCAATAACCAAACACATACAAATAGGACAAATCATGTGAATGCAAGAAAAATACACACCAATAACCAAACACATACAAATAGGACAAATCATGTGAATGCAAGAAAAAGACACACCAATAACCAAACACATACAAATAGGACAAATCATGTGAATGCAAGAAAAATACACACCAATAACCAAACACATACAAATAGGACAAATCATGTGAATGCAAGTAAAATATACAAAAATAACCAAACACATACAAATAGGACAAATCATGTGAATGCAAGTAAAATATACACCAATAACCAAACACATACAAATAGGACAAATCATGTGAATGCAAGTAAAATACACACCAATAACCAAACACATACAAATAGGACAAATCATGTGAATGCAAGTAAAATACACACCAATAACCAAACACATACAAATAGGACAAATCATGTGAATGCAAGTAAAATACACACCAATAACCAAACACATACAAATAGGACAAATCATGTGAATGCAAGAAAAATACACACCAATAACCAAACACATACAAATAGGACAAATCATGTGAATGCAAGTAAAATATACAAAAAAAACCAATGAACTTTTACATAAACAGGGAAAAGCTTCACACACAAAAAATTGCGGAAAATGAAAAGTCAAAAAAAAAAGGAATTATTGGAAAATACTAAATAACCTAGGAAAGGGGACGGAAAATATAAATGTTAAACTCAAAGAACTCTATGAATTTTTAAAAAATAAGTATACTGAAAAATGAAAATGGAAAAAAAATTATTCTGAAGATGATATAAATATTACAATAGATGACAATGATGAAATTCTTAATTCTGCAATTACTGAGTCAGAAATTATTAATTGTATCAAAGTTTTAAGAATAACAAAACACCGCTGTATGATAATGTATTAAACAAACACGTAAAATGTACCTCTGATATGCTGATGCCCTTATATGTCTCTTGTTTCAATATAATATTTGACACTGGTCTGATTCCAGACACTTGGCTTGAAGGAATAATCAGACCAATATATAAGGGGAAAGGGGACCCAAGTTCACCTGATAATTATAGACCTATCACGATTTTAAGCTGCTTTAGAAAACTTTTTACATCTGTACTTAAAAAAATACTTCAGAAGTTTTTAGATTTTCACGGTGTTCTTAAAGAAAACCAAGCTGGATTCAGGCCAGGCTGTTCAACTACAGATCATTCATTTTGTCTTCACGCTCTTGCTGAAATTTTAAAAACTTGCAAGATGAAACTATTTTGTGCTTTTATTGATTTTAGTAGTGTTTTTGACAATGTTTGGTGGACAGGGCTATAGATGAAACTATTAATTACCAATGTCAATGGGAAAATATTTAGAATAATATATAATATGTATCATAAAATCAAAGCTTGTCATTTCTTTCAGTGTAGTAAGGGTGTGAGGCAAGGTGAAAATTTCTCGCCAATTTTATTTATCATGTGTCTAAATGACTTAGAAAACTATCTGTTAGAAAAAATGTTATTTTTTTAAACTAGGTATACACAACATGGTCACTATGCCTAGAAAACTGATTGATTTAAAGGCAAAATTTAAACTAGTCTGCCAGTTACACAAACTGGAACCAGAATTACACTGGGATTGGTATCTAAACCCTTTCGGAAACTATGTCTGACTCCCTGCTGATATGCAAATAAGGCCCCCAGAAGGGGCTGAAAATAGTGGTTATCTGAGGTCTGTGACCAGTAATTTCCAATATGGACCTTCTGATTTTTCCAGTCTGTAGTGAGGCAGACCAACCAATTTGTGACACTTTCTGGCATAAAATCATCCAATGTGTCCATAATTCACTAATTTAAGACTTATATTTTCAGAGATCAGAAAAAGTGATCACTATTCGACAGTGATACTATCACGTGTCAATGAAGATAAAAAATGTATTGTAATGTAATGTGTCAGGTGTCTGAAAGCCCTGGTGGAATGACAGAGATATTTTGTGAGGAAGATTTATTTGTTTGTTTGTAGTAGCACTTTATGGCATCTCAACACAATTGTGCCTAATATGGTGCCAACTAAAGGTAGATGTTCAAAAAATGTAAAAATGAATTGCACGATAAAACAGGAAGATAAACCCTTTCAATTAAAAGCAAATGTGAACGACAACTAGACAAAATATAAAATGTACAAAATGTTCAAATTCTGTAAAATGTATATCAAACAAAAGATAAAGGTAACACATGTAAAATCCTTAAAACATGATTATAATTTGCTGTATAAACCACAATCCTTTAAAAAGTCCAAGATTTTCTCGGGTAGTACATCCTCATAAAGTTTCATCAAACAATTAACATCAAAATACTTTTGTCTAGCAGTCTGGAAATCAACACACTCAACCAGACTGTGCTCCAATCTCAGTGGACACTGGCAGGGTACACACTCTGGTCGAAGTTCACCCTTCAAGAGGTATGCACAAGTCAAATACGCATGTCCAATACGCGATTGGCACAATACCACATGATCTCTCTGATTTTTCCAATAAGAGGAACGCCACTCTCCAATAGCGGGTTGGATGTTCTTAAGTTTGTTTGCTGAGTTTACATTCCACATATTTTGCCAAGAAAGACGAACATTCTGATTTATGCAATATTTTAAGTCAGTATATGGAATCTTCCATTCGGAAATGGGTGACTGTAGGGCAGCTTTGACTGCTTTATCTGCCGTTTCATTACTCTTTATGTCAACAGTACAGAATATTTTTCCCAGATTCAATGAGAACATCATGCTTCTGTAATATATGGAATATTAACAGGTTGTCAGATTTAAGATTCTTCAAGGTTTTACCTGTGGAAAGAGAATCCTAAAAGCTGATGACATTTGTTTTTTTGAGAGGTTTCAACGTACTTCAAACATTAGAGTATGGCTGTAATTTCTGCAGTAAAACTTGAGGCTCTTTCCAGAAAATGACTTGAGATGCTGCCAAGTGGGTTGCACAGCTCGAAACTTTATTTCCATTTTTTGAAAAAATCTGTATAAAAGGAAGAGGTATATCCCAGTGTAATTCTAGTCCTAGAACACAGTGAGTAAACATTACCCTGGGAATTATTTCTTTAAATAAATACTTTATAACAAATTCATGTTCCCTTTCTTTGCCATTTAAAATGGATCCTTACCTTGAACTTGCACTACATATAATAAAGAAGATGCACTTTAACTCAAATAAATCTACAACAGTTCTCTAAACATTCATGATACATAAAACATTTTACATATTTAAACACAAGAAAATTATTATTTTTGATCATTTACAAGCAACTTGTTTGTGTGTATTTTTCAGCTAACCCCCACCTTCCATTAACAATATTCAATGAGTAGTGTGATGAGATAAAATCACATCATTTATATGCTTAATGTTTTAAAATATATGCAAAGTAAACAGCAGTAAGAGTGATGCAATGTTATTTAATTCTCTCAAGATTTATAACACTGAATAAACATCAAATAAATGCATCCGTAAGAATTTCAACCGCACTTTTCCACTCTGCTTACACTATCAGAGGCAAGGTTGATGGCCGGGCTGTCCCAGTTACTAAAAATACACCCTACCATGTCATCGCAAAAACCACAAGGGTTTATATAGTTGCTAACAATTTACCTATAAATAATACATGTACTATATATATGAGGGTTCATCAAAAAGTTCTATAACAGATCAACATCCTCTACACAAAGTAACCCAATGTCATAAAAATTATCCTGTTTATAACTGAAAACATTCCAATTTAGGATGTGACATCATATTTAAGTTGATGATGTCACATGCTTAGTGATAATTTTTTTGTTTCTAATGTTATATATGTATGCGTGGTGGCAAAATGGCAAAGGAGTCCATTTTCAAACAGAAAATGATTATAAAATATATGCAAAATTTGGAAAATCCTTTACACAGATGAAAGCTGACATGATGAACTTAAAGCAGTTGCTAAATCTGGAATCAGGATGAAAGATTTTGGTAATGATAGGAGACTGTTCAAAATGATATATGAAAAGGTAGACCAAAGACATATCTTTCAAAAGAAATAGTTGATTCTTTGGAAGTGTACATGAAGGAAGACGGACATTTTACTGCCTGAGAATTGGTAGACAATTTTGATATTTCATACATTAGTGCTGAGGAAATTCTGACCAAGAAATTAGGAATGCACAGAGCTTGTGCCTGTTGTGTACGCAGATTGCTTGATAGAGAACAAATGCATTTAAAGATAAAGATCTGCAGGGAATTATTATACCGGTACAAAGTAGAAAGCTATAAATTCTTAAATAACATCATTATATGTGATGAAAGATGGTTCATATATATGGATATTATATGTGATGAAACATCGACTATGGATATTTCATCAATTCTTTCAAATTGCATTTAGTTAATAGAAAAGAAATGTTTCTTAACGAACTAATCAATATTACTAAAATAACACAGTCATGGAAAGGGTTAGGAAAATAACTACTTAAGCATTATGTGAGACCTAGATATGACTACGCGACATTAGATTTAGAACTGTCAGAGGTCGAACTGACATGATCATTAGGGGCCTCACATCCCAACAGTAAAATGCATTCAAATTGCACCTGGAACCAAAAGCTTGGCCAATGAAATAGATGTGAATAAATGAGCTTTGGTGTACAATTTTTCTTTGTTTGGTTTTAATGGCATTTTTAACACATTATTGGCTATACCATGCAGAGGAAATGGAAGCTTAGTGCCTTTCTTAAGAACACAATGAGGCATCCAACCCAGGCTGGCCTGGGCATGTTGAGGCATCCAACCCAGGCTGGCCTGGGCGTGTTGAGGCATCCAACCCAGGCTGGCCTGGGCATGTTGAGGCATCCAACCCAGGCTGGCCTGGGCGTGTTGAGGCATCCAGCCCAGGCTGGCCTGGGCATGTTGAGGCATCAAACCCAGGCTGGCCTGGGCATGTACTGAACCCATGGTCCTTGGATTATGAGTTTGACTGACCAATATTTTTACCCAAATGTAAAAGTGTAAACTGGGTAAATTCTATCTCTCTTTTGGTGGGGGCACAGTGCTAATTATACACTTTATAATGTGTGCCCTGTATTATAAAATTTAATTTTAAATTTGCAATCTGGTTCACAATTAACTTTAATATCTAGTGGAAATAAAGTGGAAAGTAAAAGTAGAATCTAATACATTAATATGAATGTACCTTCCTGTTTTATTTCTTATGCTGCCCAACACAATTCAACAGCATTGATCATACTCCAAATTATTAATTTATCATATCCTTTTATAATTTTACTTTTAATGTCCGAAATTTGCCTTATCTAGGAGTACTTTTGACAAAAAACGCAAATGACCAATGTCCCCAACATGTGATTGATTTTTACCCACCATGTGACCAATCAAACCAGATGCTGGGACACCTTTTTCTTCACACCATATCAAGAGTCTTTATAACACTGAAATATAAAGATAACCACCAACTAAATTTATAACACTGAAACAGAAAGATAACCACCAACTGAATTTATAACACTGAAATATAAAGATAACCACCAACTGAATTTATAACACTGAAATATAAAGATAGCCACCAACTGAAAGCCAAGAATCACCAGTTTTTTATTGTAATGTCTTTTGGATAACATGAACTGACAAGGGACACAACTCTTACCCCCCTAAAAAAATCCCGCCTCATTTTCATGTCTACATTGACTGGCTGATCAGGGGTGTTCAAGCACACCATTTCTTATGTTTATTTTCACTGGTTGTTAAAATTTAACAGCAAATAACTATTCTTGATATATTAAACTCATAGTGCAGTTACAATACTTTCCAAATATGTTGCGAAAAGGATGAATACAATCATTGTATACAAATTTAAAAAGTTGAATTTCGTGCTATATGCATCTGTACCGATTTAATATTAGGATACTTCTGAACCACAATGAATGAACAATTTATAGCTACATGGATTTTATCTAAAGTGGGCATAAAGTGTTCAGACTTGGCTCAATTTCTATCGAGTGGTTGGCCATTTGCAAACTGGAAGCAAATATTTTCAAGATGTCAGCCCCCATGAGAAGTGCAGTGTATTGGCCAGTCATTCCAAGTTTTAGCACCTAACGCTTCTGAATAGCATTTGTTTGATTGAATAATTGCTAGGGACAGGAACGGTTCAACAGTAAAGCTTTTCAGAAGATGTCTGCTCATAATTACTAACTTTTTAGGTGATTTTAAGCTATACTGTTGTTGCAATCAAATTCAAAGTGCTATCAATTTTAACTTTTTAAATGTTCCTCCCATGTTCTACTCATCTTTAAGATTAATGTCTTTATTTTTAGAGCCTGTAGAATACTAAATAGAGTAAAGACATCTTGTGGAAGGTTTAAAGATTTTTATTTCTTGAAATGTTGCATAAAAGCAAATGAGGGGAGGAGGCAAGGGGCCAGAAGACTGAAGGGAGTTTTAACACAAAAAGATTTACATATCATGAATTAACAGTACAAATCACAATAACAGGACACAAACAAACAAACATTTAACCCATACAAATGACAACATAAAATCGAACAATCAAGATGACAGACTAACAGTAAGACCCTGAAAATTTTAATAGAGTGTGGGGGAGGGGAGGGGGATTAAATAGAGAAAGAAAAAAAATCTGGTCACAAGGTGACAATATTTTTTTTATTCAATACTTTTCAAAATAAAACATTTGTCGCAGGGGTATAATCCATGCCACGCCCCCACAAAGCCCCCAGCTCACACAACACCCCTTCTCAGATTCAAATCATTTCTGCCTAAATATTTTTCTCTTGAATCACAAAAAACAGAAGATAACAAGCTGCATATTACAAACCAGAAAAATAGTAATTGAAGCACTTTGCAGAAGTTGCAGCATTCTGTATGGAAGTGCATAGTTAGAAGACACGAATCAACATTTTTTAAAAATATTTAGCAGTTGTATTGCTGTTTAACATTTTTTGTTTTCCTTCTCTGACTTTAGTGTGTGGTTATATTAAAATTAAAAGTGAATTTAGCATTGTTGGTAGCTGTCACATATGCTGAACAGCAGTTTGGAATTAAAAAGAAAAAATGCCATAATTTTTATTTATCCCTTCATAAATAGAAAAATGGGTGGACAAAATCACCAGAATGGAGGTAATCACCGGAACAGACTTGGATTTCTACATTTATGGAAGTTGTTTGTACACAATATTTTATTTTTGTATTAGACTGTAAGTAGATCTAATTATTTATATAGAAAAAACTTTAAAATTGTATTCATAAGAATACAGTCACTATAAACTTGCTGTTTGCAATTTGCACATTGAAAAGTGTCCATTTAGCATTCACCTGAACCAACGACACATGGGTATTGATTCCTCTTTGCTGTGTATACGTATATGCAATAATATCAAGATTTCTTTGGATTTTCTATAAAAACTTGACTGTTTAATTATGAAATGTGTGAATAGTCATAGGTGGCTTTCATTTTTTAAAAATAAAATGCAATAAAAGAGATGAGCAAATCAGTGTCATGTGTTTAATCTATACACAATGATTTTATAAGTTAGAATACCAAAGAACATTGGAGAACAACTAAGGGTGTAAAATCAATTAAATGATGAATTAAGCTACTATGAAAATGAATAGAGCACACTTTTACAATTCATTCAGGTGTGTTCCGATCCATTCTGGTGATTACTTCCATTCCTGTGACTCTATCTACCAGAACAAAAATATTTTTAAAAAATGTCATACCATTTTTTAAAAAATAAAGATGTTTCTTTATAAAAAGCTTTATTTGTGTGCCAAATTTGGAAAGGATATAAAATAAAAAAAATAAATAAAATAAAAAAAAAATCTTGGTCCATGCTATTTCGGAGGATATTCAGAGGTCATCAACACACTCGAGTTTGACCTTGTGACCTTACCAAAGGTCAACCCATCTTTACCCTATAGGTAAATTGTAAGCAACTATATGAGCCCCTGTGAGAAACACAACCTATATATAGTCCTACTATGTAAGACGCTGACCCTGATATGCATCAGGCATGCATATCAGGGTTGACGTCTTACTAGTGATAACCAATTGGTAGCAAATATTTCCAGGCGTCATTTTTCAAGGCATAATTTATGTGTAAACACCCACACTCTTCTACCTTCTCTTGTATCAAAACTTGTGATTGAATAACAAAAATAACTACCAATGGTGAAACTAGAGACATGACTCAAGATATACCTTTGATTTATTCTTGATTCACACCAGCGAAATATTCCAAAAATGATAAAATTAGTTACATGCAGGGTATATTGATAAATCATATATTATTTTAATGTGTAGTATATAAATTAAGATCATTTGATGAAAATTGAATTGGTTTTAGGGAAAAAGCAGTAATTAGTAGAATCTTGCATGTGGGTTAATGCAGCAACAAAACCGAAACTGTGTATTTCAATATGGCTGCACCCATGTAAACCATACGTATTGTGTGTCTCTCTGTTCTCTTCTATTAGGATTTAGTTGTCTCCTTATTTTGCCATAATTTCATTTTGATATAATATGAATTGGCTGATTGATATATATCATGCCAACTTTTACTGAAGTGGACAAGATATTCAGGAAGGGCACATCAGTAATAATACAAAACCTGCTTCATCAAAGGTGAAAGTTACCACAAGAAGAAATGGTAATAATAATAATAATGTATTTAAAGTGGGTAGCATAGCTAGAGGTAAAAACACTAATCACCTGATATGGCCCTACCAAAACCAAAAACAAAAGCAAAAAGAAAAAATTATATGGGTTGTTTTTTTGATAAACTTGTGCACATTTCAAAAATTCATCTCTTGATTTTACTCTCTCTCTCTCCCTCTCTCGTACCCTTTGTTATGTATAATGTTTATGTATTTAACTTTGTCCTACATATTTAACTTTACCCTTGGTTATATGAAGTAAACAAGTTGTTTACATAGAATTCAAGATCAGGGTTGCTTTTGTTTACTGATATTTGTCAGGTAAGCCATATGATTTTCTAGAAAATTCTGTCAGGTGACCTTTGTTTATACTGTATATAGGAAGTTTGGTAAGCAGTATGTCATTCCTATGCTAACTATTAGTCTTTAAGGAATTTGCTTTAATAAATAGATGTTTATGGTTGTGTTGTGAAAATCAGAGCAAATTCAGAGAGGAATTATTTATTTTAAATATTCATTGGAATTACTAAAGTGCTCATTCTCATTTTGGATTAATACATGACTTCAGGATTTTTGTGAAATCATTCAAAAACATTCTGGATTACATCATTGTGGTACATCAGGTCATTCTAAACTACCAGCACATCAGGACGTTCAAGTCTACTGGTATATCAGTACCTTCAAGGCTACTGGAATTCATTCAGAACATTCTATATTTTGGACTTATGATTAGTACACTTAGGATTATTGGATAATATGGACTTTAATTCACATTAATTTATTGTAAGTGTTTTTTGAATTTTCACCTTAATTGTCTAGAAATAAATTGCTTCTTGATTTTACTTACACAGTTGGTTTCACTTTCTTTCTGTTACATATTTGTAAGACCTAGAGTTATAACAACTTTCTGTCTCCATCTTGCACATGTGTACACATACATGCACACACACACACATAGAAGAACTTCAAAAATATTCCTGTTCAAGAAAGTACTTTTTGCAACTATTCTTAAACCCTTCAATATTATAATTCATTTGAAATTATATCATTATGTTAGACCATTCTTCCTGTCTGTGCAGATGATTGCTAAATGATGACTTTCCTCTAGTAATACCACACTTTTACTAGGAGCTGTACGTCTCTGAAAACTACATCAATTATTTGATAATATTAAGTAAAATATCAGTATGAACATGCTTATAATTTGCAAGAAAAATAATCCGAATTCTATATCATCAGAACACAAATGTAATAGCCTAAAGTCTATGTTACCAGCATCTAAGTGTCGTCAGTAAATAAAATTCACAAATATTATTATTAACTAGTTTTAATCCAGAGATAGAAGAATGTTTGAAAAATTACTTTAAAATAACTGCAGTAATTGCAACCGATGATACCTTTTTGTTTTATCAATGTTTCTTTATTTCAACATGTTGAATTAAAAACTTAAAGCATTTCTTCTGTTTTGTTTATATTATGGGCATCATTTTTCCCAGCATTTATATGTTACCTAGGCATTCAGTGCAAGGAATTTACCAAGAAACCGTGCTTTTAATTCGTAGGATATATGGATAATACTGAAATTAATCTCTGGATAATACTGAAATTAAACTATTTTTTGATGGATTATACTGAAATTAAACTCTTTTCTGAAGGATAGCACTGAAATTAAACTCTGTTTGAAATAAAAGAGTCAACAATTAATGTTTGCTATGTGTGAGCAATAAAGCCAATTAGGACATAAAGCATTATTTGTTTGTTATGTCTATATGTACATGATGGGAGAATCCGGAATTTAAGTATTAAAATTCTGGTGATTGTGATTCAAAATATATTTTCTTTTACATAAATAACTTAAAGAAATGATGATAAGTTAAAAAAAGAAAAAAAAATCAACAGGTAACAGATTTTCGGGGGAGAAATGTAGCATTTATCAGAATTTTGGAACAAGAATTATTAAGTGGTTTTGAAAAAAATCATATAAGAAAACATTGAAAACTTGCCAAAATCAAACAGAAAGTCATGCTACCCAAAATACCTAATTTTTGGCATTCTACCTTGTGAAAGTTTGCAGGGTGCAAAGGTTGTTTTTAAAAAATTAGTTACAAATTTATAAAATCATTGGTTATCCCTATAGTATTCGCACACCCTCCTTTTCCTTTTTGTTTGTACCCCCCTACCTATTTTAAAAACAAAACACATCAAGGATATAAAAAAACGCACAAAAAGTACTCATTTCATTCTTCAATTTATAATTTCTAACCCGATTGTCGCCAGGGGTCCGTAGCACTGTCAACTTGTTGGTGTTTCAAATCAAATGGGAGTTTCTTTAGTAACATGGTCGCCATATTTGTATGGGCCAGTATGTTTTCAAGCAAAAGATGTGATGTAGTCCACCATCTTTGATAATCTCAATAATTTTCCATAAATTTAGGAGTTACATCTCTTGGAACACATGTATGCAAGAGTTACCCCTTTTTATTTGTTCAATTTTTTTTTAGAAATATTCAAACTTGACAATGCAAATGTTGGACACAGACGACAGTTTTACTGAAATGGAATGTTCTACAAACCAGCGAAGGACAGTGAGCAGTCTGTCTTCTTGTTTACATGGAGAGCTACTGTTTGGTTTGAAACGCCAATAAGTTGACAGTTAGGGGCTCCCTGACGACAATCCAGTTAGAAATTTTAAATTAATGAATGAAATCACTATGTTTTATGAATTTTTTTTTAATATCCTTGATGCTTTTTGTTTCTTAAATCGGGGGGGGGGGGGGTACAAACAAACGGTAAGATGTGCGAATATATTAGTCTTACATTCTCGAACTACTCAAAGTTCGTGATATTGAAAAAAAAAAAAAAATTCTCTGCAAAAACGTCATCCCTATGTCATTTGGACTACCTTTGAACATACTCAGCTCGGAAAAACATCTGCGGGAAATGAGAAAACGAGAAAGAATGAGCTTAAAAGATCGTCGGCAAAGAACATTTCGCATGCTGCCTATGCAGGTCGCCATTATATTGACTGAATTACAAATGTGAGCAAGTAACTGCATTTGAATCTAAAAATTGATCAAACCAGTCGCAAAATTGTTTTCTGGGTCCAACACTTCTTTCATCACACCGTGTTTAATATTCAATTCGAAACGACAAGATCCGGCATACGAATAGAAGCGAATACCGGTTGAAAGATGTCAGAAAAGGCCGAAAGATTGTAGTAGTAATAGTAGTTTTCAATAGAATAGTTTATTTCCAATAAATGGGTACGTAAGGGGAAAAGTTGATAATCAATGCAACAAACAATACAATGACTGACAGAACAAAATAGTAATTATAGTATGGGCCCGTTCCATTCTGAATCGTACACCACCTTCGGTCTTCGAAAGTATTTACCTGGGCCAGTTACTATCTAGCTGAGGATTATTTAATCTCTTTATACCTTACAAAATTTCAAACCAAACCTTGTTCCGTCTACGCATACTTTTTTAATTTGCAAAAATAAATTTGTTAACGGCGAGTGCAATGTTTAAGAAAATCCTATTTATAGTACAAGCACTGCCTAAGACACGTCGTAAGAAGCATGGTTACGACGCGTATCCTCGCGCAGATAAAACTAAACGTCGGTACATTTATACTGTATAAAACGTGCACAATATCATCTGCTATAATCAGTAAAATTAAAAGAAAGGCTACGAAACTACAGCGAAAAAATTATCTGAATCTATATAAATTTATACATTATTATTATTATTATATTATTATTATTATTATTATTATAGAAGACCGAAACAAAAAAAAAAACAAAAAAACATATACACATGCATGCAGAATAAGTAATAATTTTTTTATAACACACACACAGACACGTGATTATAATAATTTAAATTCCATATGCATGTATCAACAGTTAGTAGATAGTAGAAACATAAAATTCGCCCAGCAGGTCTGTAAACATGGATTCGTTAAACATGATCTTGACCAGCGGGAAAGATTTTTTCTAAATGAAATGTCCCAATATTTTAACTTTTGTATTAAACTTCGATTATTCAACTCTTGTTGCTGTACTAAGTATGATGCACCTCTATGTAATATTTTTTTTTAATGTATAAAAAGAAAATTAGTTATTTGTTATGAGCAATAGTCCTCGTTTACTGTTAAGCTTTCAAAGCTGGAACAGTGCTTCTACCATGTTTGTAAATTATGCTGTGTTTATTTTGAGGAATTAATGAGAAAGTGTGTTTTCAATGATGACAACAATATCTAATAGTAAGAACGGTATCTTGAAATCTGTGTGGAACTATAATATTCGTTTGACAATTCGGATTATTGATAGATGCAACAAATTACTTTTCAAACGAGTTTATATCAATGGCAATTACTCTACACGGAGAAATGTTACTAGAGGTATATAACAAGGATCAGTACTGGACCCAATACTATTTGTAATCTTTATTAATGATTTGCCCAATTGAGTAGCTTCTGAGGTATTCTCTTATTCGTTGACGACACCAAAATGTATAAAGACAGTCAATCTTAAAACGATGTAATCATGTAGACATTATCCAACATCATCCGGACAATCTGTTTGACTGGAGTGCAAAGTGGATCCTACGTTTCCATCCTGAGAAATGCAAATGTCTAAAGATATGTAACAAACAAAAGGTATGTGACGACCGTCATTACACTATGAACAAGTACGATGGAGTCGTGACTAATTTAGAATTTGGTAGAGATGGAGAAGGACATTGGTGTTAACACTGGCAAGCATTTACCATTTGACAGACTTATTCAGATTCAGGTCAACAAAGCCAATCAGATAGTCTTCATTATACGACGAACATTCACCTCCCTAGACTATAAATCTTTCTGTATAGTATTCAAAGACTTCGTCAGACCTCACATAGGATATGCCAACAGCGTGCGGAGGCCATATAAACAAAATAAATTTAATCAATAGAAAATGTGCTAAGAAGACTTACTAAATGTTACCTCGTCTAAATTACAAGACTTATGAAGCGTGACTACGGATTCTAAAATTACCAACTCTACAATACCACAGAGTACGCGAAGATATGATAGAGACTTTAAAGATCTTGTCTGGAATTTATTATCAGAAAGCCAAACTGTTTAAGTTAAATCTTAATACTACTACTCGTGGACACAAACTTAATGTTCAGAAGGATCGTTGCTGTCTTGACATACGGAAACAATATTTCACCGACCGAATAGCAGACAAGTTTACCAGAAATGTAGTCAACGCCACAAAAGTGAAAATATTGAAAAGACGATTAGATCAATACTGGAAAGACCATTTGATGAAAGAAGACTTTAGCATGGAGTATACAGAATACAGAAACACTGGAAATACCATATTCTACCAAGCTGAGATAGACGAATCAGAGATGAACATAGAGGAACAGCAGCTCCTGTGTTCATAACGACCATACTGAATACTGAATGTCTTACATAATTTTGTTCTAAACAATGAGAGAAGCGTTCAGTAGTTGCATATGTATCTCTATAGTTGTACTGTTACGACTCTAATGGTCTAAAAAATGTAACAGAAAGAAAGTGAAAACAACAAATCAAGTAAAAATCAACAAGCAATTTTTTTCTGGACAATTAAAGTGAAAATTCAAAAGACGCTTACAGTAACGTGAATTTGAATCCAAATAATCCAATAATCCTAAGTGTCCGAATCACAAGTCCTAAATATAGAAAGAACGACTGTATCCTTGAATGTGCTGATGTGTCAATAGTCTTTAATATTCTGATGTGCCAGTAGTCTTTAATGTGGTGATGATGTGCCAAAATGAAATACTCCAGAATATCTTTGAATAAGTTCACATAAATTCCAAAATCATCAATTCAAAATCCAAAATCCAAAAGTCTATGTGCACTTTTATAATCCAATGAATATTTTAAATAATTCCTCTCTCTGAATTTGAAATGATTTTTCACAACTGTAATGGCTCTTTAAAAACTGATGTTAAGGTCGAAAACTGAAAAACTGTCCACGAAACATGGTATATATATAAAGATAGGTCACAAGACGGAATGTTCTAGAATAGTATGGTGTATGTGACTTTTGACACATAACTCTAAAGGAAATTCTGGTTTTATCTGCAAACAAAATCAATCTTGACCTCAAATTGAATCAGCAACTACCAAAACCGTCCTTGAACTCAAATACTAAGTAAACAACCTAATTCAAGGACAATAGCTAAACATGTCAATATTATATTTAACATTAAGGTTTAAGCAAATATTAAAGTTAAGAAACATTTATAATTTCCTAAAATGTTTATAATATTATATAAACATCATACATAACAGTACATAAGACACATATGTCTTTTATATGTAAAATACATTTACATTTTAATTTAGATGGCATGGTATATATGGTCAATGGTGTCTTAAATAACAAATTCTTATCCGATCTTATTTCCACAAGTTTCATATTTTCTTGTGCAAATAAGCAACTAAACCATGCTTTTGCGTTCAGTGTCAATAACTGATGACAATACCTAGTTAAGTATTGTAACAAAATAGTAGTGTCAATAACTGATGACAATACTTAGTTACTTATTGTAACAAAATAGTAATGTCAATAACTGATGACAATACTTAGTTACTTATTATAACAAAATAGTAGTGTCAATAACTGATGACAATACTTAGTTACTTATTGTAACAAAATAGTAGTGTCAATAACTGATGACAATACTTAGTTACGTATTATAACAAAATAGTAGTGTCAATAGCTGATGACAATACTTAATTACGTATTGTAACAAAATAGTAGTGTCAATAACTGATGACAATACTTAATTATTTATTGTAACAAAATAGTAGTGTCAATAACTGATGACAATACTTAGTTACTTATTGTAACAAAATAGTAGTGTCAATAACTGATGACAATACTTAATTACGTATTGTAACAAAATAGTAGTGTCAATAACTGATGACAATACTTAATTACGTATTGTAACAAAATAGTAGTGTCAATAACTGATGACAATACTTAATTACGTATTGTAACAAAATAGTAGTGTCAATAACTGATGACAATACTTAATTACTTATTGTAACAAAATAGTAGTGTCAATAACTGATGACAATACTTAGTTACTCATTGTAATACAATAGTAGTGTCAATAACTGATGACAATACTTAATTACTTATTGTAACAAAAATAGTAGTGTCAATAACTGATGACCATATTTAGTTACTTATTGTAACAAAATAGTAGTGTCAATAACTGGTGACAATACTTAGTTACTTATTATAACAAAATAGTAGTAGCAGGAGAAGAAGCAAAATGATAATAAAATAAAAATCGTCATTTGTGACAAAAAGGGCACATTTATCACATATAAGTAATAAGAGTTATTAGGGTGGTAAATAACATATTTTTTAATGCATGTTACTTATCAACTACAGCATAGTTCAGTGTATACAAGACAGTTTTGTAATAATGAATAAATAAATCACACTTTTTAATATAGGAATGGTAAGTGAGAGAAACAAATAACACTTTTTAATATAGGAATGGTAAGTGAGAGAAATAAATCACACTTTTTAATATAGGAATGGTAAGTGAGAGAAGCAGTTAGTCCTTCTAATACCTTTTTATCATTTCTTATTCCGTCTTGAGTTGTTTTGTTTTTTTCATGGAAAAGAACGTCAGGTATTTACTGTTGTCTCATTAAAACCTTATAAACAAATAGCAGGCCGCATCAAAATATATTTTTGAAAACAAGTCTCTCAGAACGAGAGTTAAATAAATGATATTAACGTGAACGTCGAAATGGTGCAATCAAAACCTGGTGCAGTTATAGCATCGAAGCGCAAGCAGGCAATAATCTAGGCATCATTTCACCAAGGCAAGCAGGCAATAATCTAGGCATCATTTCACCAAGGCAGCGTTTAATGAATATGACGTTAGGCACTGTTAAAGTGTTACGACTAGGGGTAAGTTAACAAAAGAAAAGACACAAACAAGCTTTCAAGATTTCACATACAAATCTTTAATTTCCTAAAATATTAAAATATTTCAACAAACAATCAAAGTGAAAGAATTAAAATAACTTACAGTATAGAATATCCTTAAAAGTCCTAAATTGTTCTAAATTTCACTGATCCGGAAGGTAATCCAAATATTCCGAATGTAGTATTCCGAATGAAGTAACTTCACTGTACTAATGTGTTGATAAGAATAAGTTATATCCAAGTAATCCTTGCGAATATGTAATGCCACAAGTTCTAGAAATGTTTCCGATAATTCCACGGAGCTGTATAATTATTCAGGTTGAAGAAACAGTACTAATCCAGAATGCACTATATTTATAATAAATAGATCTCCAAAGAAGAATATCCCACACACAAAATGAACCAAATTCGTTTATGACCTCTCAATCCAATGTAACTATGAATTATGCCTGAATGCTACTATTTATTCTATAATATAGTCTCCCACTACGCAGAAACAAAATAAAAACCCATTGCGTCTTTGATAAACAACAGGACATTTCGAAATATTGCAACCCTCTCCGAACCAATCAGAAATTAGGTTATGCGTGACATATCCAAAGTGCTAATGTACCAACGTTTATAAACAGTAAATAACGTATTGACACTGAAGAATCATAGAATCTATGTCAGAAGTTCATACTCTCACGCGCGGCAAACACGTCACATGACTTAAAGCTACAAGCGACAATTCCATCTCCAATGTACTCAGTGAAATATTGATCGAGCCTACCGTATGTGTACTCGCAGCAAGACGACAGCTGTTAGACTAAGAACAGAGATCATAAACTAATAAACTATACCATTATTAAAAGAAAAAGATATATAATTCCGTAACATCCTCACCCTTTTGGAAAAAAAAAACGTTTTATGCAATACAACTTTTTTTTAGTAAATACTTTTAACATTCATGTAATTGATTGATAAAAAAATTAATACATGATACAGTCATGTATACAAAACAGTGTAACTGGAGTATTATGCACGTGAAAGTGCATCAGCAATTAAATTTTACTTAGAAATAGCCTTAACTTCTATTAGTTTTATTTGTCCATGTCCCACAATCATGGCCTAAAAAGGTAACACAGGCACGACAAAGTCACTTTTATTCAAATTGATGGTCAGGTTCGCTTCGCCGAGTCTTTTGGAAGAATTGTTTGCAATTTCTTATTCCAGATGTTATCATTTTCATCAAACGTTGGAAAACTTTGGGAACCCTTCATCCCAAATGGCATGACTTTGTATTGGTAAAGTTCATCTGGAGTCGTGAAAGCAGAAATTTATTTTGCTCTCTCAGTAAGTGGAATTTGGTAGAATCCCTTCAATAGGTCAAATTTTTGTGACGTATTTGGCATTTCCAATCCTGTCTAGGAATTGGAAATGAATCTGTCCTGGTGACACTATTTACTTTTCTGTAATCTGTACACATACGGAAAGTATTATCTGGTTTCGGCACTAAAATGGTGAACTCCATTGAACTACTTGGTTCAATAAAGTCATTTTCCAGTAAATTCTGAATCTCTTTCTTCAGATAGTCTTGTTTGAGAGGCGACATCATGGAAAATTTTGTTGGCTCGTGTGGAATGTCTGGAAATAAATGTTAATTTTCTTTTATCAACTGCTTCAGTTCGTTAATCTCAGGCGGCAGTATTTGCGAAAGCTTCTGGTCCCGATCGTCCAGAATTTCCGAATTACGAAGAATAGTGACTTCAAAATCATCCTATCAGATTTCTCATCTTCATTCAAATCTTGAATATGTGGGACAGGTACTACTAGAGTAATTGGATAATTTATATGGCTAACTCTGTCTACATATTGTTTCAACATTTTAATATGGCAAAGTTGTTTCTGCTTTCTCCTCCCAGGAGTATTAATAATATAATTTAAATCCCTCATTTTCTTGTGAATGGTATAAGGGCCAAAATACTTAGCCTGAAGAGGATTTTGGGGTATGGGTAGCAGAGCTAATACTCAATCACCTGGCTGAAAACTCCTGTCTGACCCCCCCCCCCCCCCCCGCAGCAAACAACAATAATTGGACACCTTCATCCTACTCCCTTCCTGTTCCACAACAAATCCCAATTATACTCTATCTCATAACAATATGTTTTAATTATTCGTTCTAAAGTCTGATATAGTATCGACTTAAGAAGACAAAACAGTGCGAAAACATGACCAAAGCTTTCACTATTGTCTCAATTTTAATATTCCGCAAAGGAATAGCTTTTGAAAAACTTGTAGACACACACCTCGTCAACAAGTATGGGTTGCCTAACTTCGTCTTATTTATTACTAAACGACCAGACAACGACGTTTCATGGGCTACACAAAGTATTTCCCGACGATAGGATCTAGGAACTACTATTTGACTACTAACTGACGACTCGTCACCAGCAGGTACCCCGAGCAGTCTCAGTTTCTTTATAAGGATTTCACTCGTCAAGAAGTAACAAGTACCTTCTTGCGTGGCTTCAGTTTCAGTCATAGCCCTCTGAAACAAACAGGAGATATCCGAATCCCCCTGTTGTAAGACAACTAGTGTTTGTCTTATTTCACCCTGATTATTTTTATGAGATTTTGTAGTTGAAAGAGTATCACTGTGATCAATACTTGATTGATCCATACTAGGAGCAAAAGTGACCTCATTAAAAGCCTGACCGAAAAAGGTGTCCGCTAAAGGAAATTAATCCTGTTCAACAATATCATTCTCAAAAGCACACTTTGCCATAGCTCTAGTAACTGCACAAGCCGGATATAAACCAGGGATTTCTACTTCAATAGGATCAACTCGTTGATCCATGATAGGCTTGTCAGTTACAAGTGGATTAACCACTACCTTATCTCTAGCTAGGTCATTACCTAGTAATAAATGGATGCCGTTTATAGGCAAAGAAGCCACTGCTCCTATGCTCACAGGTCCCGAAACTAAGTCTGATGACAAATTAACACAATGAAGAGGGACATTAACATATCCACATTCTACCCCCTGTATTAGTACACTTTCACTAGTAGAAGTCTTCTCAGAAAACGGCAAAGTACTATCTAACAACAGACTCTGAGAAGCTCCTGTGTCTCTTAATATCTTAATAGGAGTAGACTTACCCAAGTCACCAACAAGTGACACCGAACCATTCGACATGAATGGTTCGTATTCCTTCATTACAAAATCAGACTGAGGTATGCAAGCCTTCAAACAAATATCATCCTTGATATATGACCCTGACCTTGACTTCTTAATAACTAGAGTATTTGGAACTGCTCTATTAAAATTCCGTTGCCTATTTTCCAACCTTGCCTATTTTGGTATAGTGGTGCCTTTTATTTTTTTTAAACTGCTCTTCAAAATTGAACAAATAAACACTACGTGTCCATGGAAAATGTAAATTTAATCTCTGTCGTCCAATAAATACGTCTAAATACGCGTCAGGCGTACGATATTCAAATTTCTACTAAGTAAAATCTCGGCGTTTACTCTATCCGTCCATTTTTATATCTATACCATGTCGAATCACCAATTAGGTTCTAATCGTGTTCTGTAAACAAGTTCAGATTTTATGCCAATAGGAAGCTACTAAGCGACATGTTAACAAGCGAGGAAATCAATAAATCATTTGCACAGCTCTTGTGAACATTCTGCCTTGAAAAAATAATTCCCGCTTAAAATCCTTGAATTACCGTGTGTCTTTCGAAATGTTCTCGAAGTTAACCAGTTGAGTGTGAGACGTAGTATACATTGTTTGCTATTTTGAAACACAAATAGAAAATGTCACTCTATTAAAGTGTACGAAAACATTAGATTACGCCAAAATCTTGCTTTGTTTGACAATGTACCAGAAATGATGTCACGCTTTCTTTTTACTACAAGTTCTGTCGAGTTCAGTGGCAGAACAATGTATGACGTTGTAACAACCTTTAGAGTACACGAAATGCCTTAGCTTACGATGACCTTGTCTGGGTCTATTCACCAACAGCACATTACCTTAGGAGAGCGTTTCAAATCCAGGGCAACATAAACGAAATGAGTAAGTGAAGAACGAAACTGACATTGGTTTGCAAAACACTTTCTGCCAATGTTTGCAACACACTTTCTGCCAATGTTTGGAACACACTTTCTGCAAATGTTTGCAACACTCTTACTGCCAATATTTGCAACACACTTACTGCCAATGTTTGCAACACACTTACTGCCAATGTTTACATTTCCGTTCAAACGTTTTACGTTTAGATCTCGTAAATGCAAAGTTGAGAATAGCAAGTCTTACATAATTCACAAATAGTGTAAATAAAAAATAAGTGTCATTTAACTTTCTTTTAATGTGGCTAATTCACTCCGCATTTTCTGACAAAAAAGAGAGTGCTTGGAAAATTATTGATTTGAATATTATTACTACTATATATATATATATATATATATATATATATATATATATATATATATATATATATATATATATATATATATATATGTAAGCGTCATTGCAAGTGAATTATATGATGAGAATCCTTTTGATAGTGTATTTGCTATTTCAATATTTTTTTTCTCAATAAAACAAGTTAGAAACTTGCCCATCGCTTTGGTCCGACACTGTTGTTTCAACTTGAACAAACGTAAACCCCAATAAGTCCATAATAAATGTAACCGTTTTCTCTGCAGGGACCTGAACTCTGTAAGTGTAAGCGGTATTTCTGAATGTTCTGGATGTCAATTTGTAAGTGGTTTGAATGTGATACAATTCCTCATATGATTCCGAACGATTTTTATTTGGACGAACTTTGTTCCGACTGTCTTGGGGAGGATGAGGAGGGTGGCAATGGATATGGATTGATCATTTCCTCTTCAAAATTGCTTGGGTGAACTTCTGCCAAAACTTCTTTTATAGTATGAGGTGACACAGAACGTCATCATCGCTTTTTCTCTTCTTTCTCTTTGGAATTGTTTGCGCGTTTCATGATGGCAGACGAATCTAGTTTGATTTGCATAGGGTACCCCCCCCTCTCTCTCTCTCTCTCTCTCTCTCTCTCTCTCTATATATATATATATATATATATATATATATATATATATATATATATATATATATATATATATATATATATATATATATATATTACCCCTAAGTAAAAAAATACACTCATTCAATTCCACAATCAAGCTGTGACGATAGAAAAGCCACAACACATCACACTTCTACGCTGGAATTCACAGAATCATTCGAAAATACACTTACAACATGACTTCCGGAGAAACACCAGACTACTAATCTCGAGATAAAAGTGAAGATACCTGTTATATATATATCAAGAGAAAATACATTTGGCAACACAATGTCAAAAACGCCAGAAAAAAGGAACCACAAAGACAGGAGAAACCAGGTTCCAAGATAAACGTAAATATGCCTGTTGCCATTGTCATTAAAAAGGACATAGGTCTTCAGAGTGTCCCAAGAAAGTGAAAAAAGAAAAAGGAGGAGAGTTTAGAAGCAGAAGAAGAACCAACTCCAGCAAAGAAATTCAAAACAATACAAGCAGAAGAACCCATCCCCGTGAAGAAATTTAAAAAGGCAAGACAGTAAAAAGATTAAGAAAATAGACTTTTGTGATGTGTTTTGAAATTTGATTGTGATTCGCATTCAAGATAATATACCAAAAACGTAAGTGTATCTATGTCTTGATTTGTTTTTTTGTCATTTTTAGTATTGATAAGATATTCACACACACACACTTTATATGGAAGGATTTATTTTGTTTGATTTGGATATGGTGAGTAGTATCACTTTTCTAAGAAATCTAGGTGGCCCTGAAAGGAACATTGGGTTTTGACAAAATTAAGGACTTTTCGACTCCATATATGATGATGGTATATAAGTATTTGTGTGTATGGTTTGTTAGCACTCCTACCATTTTATCTCCTTACGCTCCATGGGTGATAGTATAGAGGTGCGTTTGTTTGTATAGTTTATGCATATTCCTACCCTTTCTCTCCTGTTACTTCACTGCTAAGGTTGTAGGGATTATAAGGGTAGCATGGGTGAAAATTGTCTTTATCGTAACTGTAGGTGTTGGTCAGTAGATCAGTGGATGATGGTCAGTACAAATAGTGTGTTGGGTAGTAAGTGTTGGTATTGGTAAGTCCAAAAGGCGTTTTGGTTTGTGGGTGATGGTCAGTAAATGAGTGGGTGTCGGTCAGTCACATGGCGTGTTGGTTCATAAGTATGTGTGTGAACATTCCTACCCTTTTCAAGATGTGTAAAATTCTCCTTGAGACCATAGAGTCACATTAATGCTAAACCTATGGACATTCTTAACATTACATTTTTCTTGAGGCCATAGGGCCATTTTCGAAACTATTTTTATAGCCCCAGTGTTAAATTCTCCTTGAGGCCAATGGGGCAAATTGTTTGTTAAACCTATGGACTTTTTAACATGGAATTCCCATGGTAAAACAAGCACCACATTTTCAAAATGGCGGCCTTATTCCAATTTTCTTTGTGTTCTTTTTTAGGCCATATCGCTACACTGTACTACTAAGATAGGAAATAAAGAAAACGAAAGGAAGAAAAGAGTTAAAGATGAAATTTTCTTCCCCAAATTGCGTGTTTTATTTACTAAGGTGATACTGTCATATGTCTCCACTTTATCTGAGTTTGTTAATGAGTATATACATTCATCAATCTGACACGAGACACATATAACACGAGTTATAAAAAAAAATCTGATCTGACAGCTCTCTGTCTCTCTAAAATAAAAATTAGGAGTACCATATTCTGGTAATCATATTTTTTTTTAATTGCAGCAAAGTAGTTTACAAAAATATTGTCTCATCTGTGCGGGTGCAAGCTGATTCGGACCGTGGCTGACACGGAACAGGCTCATTCAGACCAAACTGCGGGCTGATTCGGACCAAAATCCAGGCTGATTCGGACTATATTATGGGCTGAATTGGACCATATGACATATTATTAGGTTTCGTCTTAGATTTAAATGTAACATTTACAATTGTTTCAGATATGATATTTTTCATTATTCTTGACCATGTTGATGAGTTCATAACTGCATTTAAGGAAATAAAACCCTGACTGTACGAGAGATAATGGCATAGTTCTATATACAAATTAAAACCCGACTGTAAGAGAGATAATGGCATAGTTCTATATACAAATTAAACCCCGACTGTACTAGAGATAATGGCATAGTTCTAGATACAAATTAAACCCCGACTGTACTAGAGATAATGGCATAGTTCTGTATACAAATAAAACCCCGAATGTACGAGAGATAATGGCATAGTTATGTATACAAATAAAACCCCGAATGTACGAGAGATAATGGCATAGTTCTGTATACAAATAAAACCCCGACTGTACGAGAGATAATGGCATAGTTCTGTATGCAAATTAAACCCATACTGTACGAGAGATAATGGCATAGTTCTATATACAAATAAAACCCCGACTGTACGAGAGATAATGGCACAGTTCTGCATACAAAACAAATGAAATAATGTAAGACTGTTTATTTTACATTGCAAATTTAATAGTGACATATTTTCAAAGCAGTTCATTCGCTGTGGTGCAAAACTGAAACAGTTTACTTTGTTTTATTAAGAAATAATACAATTAGGAGCACTGAACAAAGTAGTGAAAACAGGGTCAATGGAGGACAAAATTTTCGGCTCTATTTATATTGGTCTGAGTATGTTAATGCTTTTGTTAGATATACGTACAATGTATTGTAATATTAGTAAAATAAAATTAAATTTGTTTGGAATTGATCATGTGCAGTGTTAAGTCCGGGACAATTTTTTTTTAAAGTCTTATTTGCTGCTTTAACAAGATTTGTGTAAATTAGAGTTTTGTTGTGCTATCAGAGCAGCAGACCTAAATATCAACTTGGATTTGTAGATTACCGATTGGAAGGTCCTGCTTTTAGAGTTAACTGTTAGAGTGGAAGATGGCAGTTAGATTGTAATTGTTTGGATGCTAGTTGACAGTTTTCTGTCGCTGTAGAGTTAGAATATTTGTGGTGATATAGATATGGCAAGGCAGTGTCAGTTATCTAGCAAGGAAAAGCCATGCAAATGTTAAGTTGTAGTTGTGACATTGTGGTCATTCATTTATTGATTAGAGAAAAATTGTGTCTGGTCTTGGCGCGTTACGAGAACTTCCAGTTGACAGCGAATGTTGTCGGGAAGTCCTTGGAAATAGGGGAAAACAAGGGACTTCCAGCCCAACCTCACTCAGTTGTTTGATTCGCTCGTTAGAGGAACCCCTATGTAATTCCCGTATAAATAGTTATGTAAACATTTGTAATTTCGACGCTTTTTGTGTTTATTGATTGTCTTGTCTCTGTTTTGTGTTTGCCTTTGAAAAAGACTCAATGAGAGTCGAAAGTGTTTAGGCTAGTTAAAAACTAGTTTTGTACTGTTCGTGGTAAATTTATTGCAATTATCGCAATCAATCCCTGACACACGCGATCCCTTGTTGGATCCAGTGCACTTGAAAGGACTGTTATGCGCCATATGATATGATTTGTACTCTTATAAATATATATATATATACTAGTTTTACGTGGGTTGCAGGATTTCATCCCGAAAGTGGGGTTACGGGAAGGCAGTCATCTAATTTCAATTTCAAATCAAAAGATATATATATAAGTTTATTTTCTCATATAGTTATTCAAATTCAGTATATATACTTATTTATTAACCCTATTCATATTTTACTTAGCGGGCAGATATATAAATATTGTGGGCAGATTTGAACTTTGAATACAGAATACGAAATGTTATACATAGCATTCTTCCCACAAGGATGAAATTTATTAGCGTTCTGCCCACGGATACAGTGCAGTTATATAAAGTTCAGACTACCGACGACGTGATATTATGATACCTTAAATGGTCCATAATATATGCAGTCTGAAATATTTTAATATCACATTTATGGCCACTTATCCATATACAGACAACAAAATTCCATTTTTTTCTTCTTCAATCAACGCGGAGAGAATTGTATAAATTCACCCCGCAAACATAATGACAATCGGAAAGTCATCGTACTTTTCCACTGTTTGATGGAAAGCATTGTATGATTGTATTCCAAATGTAACAAATTATGTTGTCATCTTGTTGATATATCTGTGTCAGTTTCATGACAACTTCTGCGTATGTTTCATATTTATTATGAAGATGATGACTTATTTGCTGCTTCTTGATGAAGTCTCGGCTTCTCTTAGACCGATACTATTACGTCACGGTACCGCAATTCGGCTGTCATAGACCACATATATTGGCAAGCCTTCATGTACTTAAGTGGTTTGCACGTTGAACCGAGCAAAGTATGCATGTATACAGAGATACCGCAGCAACGTCTTAACTATTTTCTGAGTTACTGGTATTTTCCGTCTGTATCATACTATCAGTTTTGTTTGTTCCCAGCTTTCTAAGAAAAGGATCCCTTATAGGGAGCGACCATTTCATTTTCGGGATTTTCTTTTAAGCTTGGATAATTTTTCCATTTATCGAAGATCATTATTTTTTCAAGTAAAATACTGGCAGTAATATTTTTGTGTGTGCAACAAATCAGAGTAAAGATATTTATATCACGCTATTTGTGAGCCAGATAAAAAAAAAAAAAAAAAAAATTTAATGGGTTCTTCTCACTTTTAGGGGGACCAGCTTATTGTTTCATCATTTATTGTGAATAGTACTTGCTTCTTACATCACAACAATTATGAATATATTAAATTCCTTTAAAATGTTGCATTCATTTCATACTTCAGTATGCACCAAATGAGCTAATACTTGCATTTTTCAGTGTTTATTGAAAAGAATAATTACAGTTTAGAAACACAGGGCGTGCAATATAATTGAAGTAGCAGGTAAATATTTTAAGTAATGGGGATTTGGAGTATACCCACAAATGGGGCACAGGAATCAGCAAAAATAGGAATGGTGGCCAATTCCACTTAGCACCATAGCTGCCAAGTAAAGCTGTAAAGCTTCTGTTAGATGGTAATTTACTCTACAGTTTTGTATTTTACCCTACCCTGCTTGGCAGACAAATGTATGTTAGGAGTCCAACAAAATAGTTCCACACGTGATCCTTTTACTTTGTGTATTGTGATGGTTTGCTAAAGTCAATCTAATATCGTCACAAGCCATGGGCAGCAATTCCGCTATGCTCTTTTATCACCCTAGGCTGCCTGTCCATCATTACAAGTAAGGAATTCCTGACTTTTTCTTCTACATATTTAGCATCATCTTTATGTTCTCCAATAAAGCTACAGTAGAGACAAGTTTGTACGAAGAATTTAAGGCATACATATTTTTGATTTTTACTAGCCCTCATGCCTTCTCAAAAAAAAAGATGTACCAAAAAAAAAAGTATTTTGCTGGGTTGTAACTAATGCAGTCACCTTTACTCAAAACAAGTTTGTAGAACAATGTTAACTCCTTATTTCCTGTATGATTTCAACACAAAAGATGTATGTTGAGTTATTAACTTCCACAGTGTTCCAACCAGAAATTTCTTGCCACAGGGATTAAGATATGGGCACTTCTTACCATTAGAGCCCTTTTCTACAAGAAGGACCTTTTCTAGGGAGTCAAATGAACATATTGATATATATGATTTCACAAGTAATTATTGTAATCTATCAGGTAGAATTTATAAGGAAAGAAAGAAGGCTAACAGTACATAACTCTCATTAGCAATTCCATATTAGGAGTCAGTTGACCCCAAAGTTGTCAAATCCAGGAGTCACATTCAGATTTGTAGGAGTCATTGCAGATGGTTGATACTAATTGTGTCATAGTAATACAGTATCTTATTTCCTAGGGTAGTCAAACACACAACTGTCAACAATGTATACTCACATATGTCGACATATGCGGTTCACTTTAAATCATCAGAATAATAAAACGGGACAGATCCTGATATGCAAGTGCATAATGCACAAGCTTAGTAATGTGAGCTGATTATCCCTGAGAAATACAGTTTTAAAACGTATGTTTCTTCAATACTTGTCCAGACAGATAGGCAGTTGACTGACAGTCACACAATGGAGTAGGGTAGCTAAAAATATCATCAACACACGGTGTTTGTTCAGTAGTCACCTAGAGGGATATCATCAGTGGAATATGGGAAACAAATAAAAATCCATGTGATGATTGGCAAAGTTGAGAAAGACTTGATTATGTTGGTTTGATTTCTGCAGCAGTAATGTGCAAAAGGAGAGAATATCCTGCATCATCTTTGTCAAATCTGTGTAATTTAAGCAATATTTTGCGCAGGTGGTAGCTCCATCCATTGACAGTTTTACACAAAAACCCCAAACTTTAAAAGCTTTATTTTTCTAATTATAAAACTTGTATAAACAATAATAATAATAATAATAACCTGCAATGTGCGTTTGTTGCTATTTGCAGTTTTTCTTGTCCATTTCACTATGTATGTACCTCTCAACCATTCCTTCTACAATCATGACAATTGGAATATCAGGTTAATGGAGTGGATGGAACATAATGTGTTATCTAGAGTTTCGGTTGTTTATAGTTGTTATAGAAGCATAATTAGTATTGAAAATTAAAATAAGTCTTGTCAATATAGTTAAGTGTGCAGTTATTAGTTATATCTCTAAGTTCAAATATATGTAAATTTGTTTTGTGTTTCTCATTTCATGAACGAGCTGTTTCATGGAAGGTGTACTTTTCTCTAAATATTGATAGTATTTGAAATCTTTTCATAATTTTTACATTGACAGTCTTAATGTTTCAACAAGTCCCAAAGAATTAATGATACCTTTTATCCCCATACATTTTTAAAACGGGTGGGAATTATGTCTTCCTGCCTATCTGTCTCTCCTTTATTAATTTAGCGTATCTCCTACACCACTGAAGAAACAGACTTAAAACTTTGGGATATGATTTGGGATGGTCTTTAGATATTCACAATTGTTTTTAAATTTTAATATGACCCTTGGGGTGGAACCAGGGGCTGAAGATTTGGTGTTTTTTTAAAAATCTTAATATCTTAAATACTGTAGGTGGAGATCTGAAAGTTGGTTTATGTCATTGTCAAGGCCATGGCTATAAAATATATAATGCCTTTTGGGGTTACACTTCTGACCTTGCCCAAGGGGTGAGGGCAATAGAGAAACTGCCAGTGGCATGGTGGCAGGTGTAAAGCAGATAGGGCCACATGCAATTTGGGTTCCACTACAAGCGCGTGCACATTTTGACAATTTAGATTTTTTTGCCCTGCAGCAACATAGGCACTGCTGGGGCCATGGCCCCACCTGCCACCATGCCACTGCCCCTGGGTCGCAACTTGGAAACTGTTGAGATACCCACTCAATAATCATATATATATATATATAGGTTTGAAGGACACAAAACAAAATCAGACATACTGATATATTCAATACAGACCATGGGTCATGTCCCTTATGTTGTGGACTTGCCCCTGGGTCATAGCTTGGAGACAGTTGAGATCCCACATTCAAACAATATATTGCTTGAAGGACACGAGATGAAATCAGATATATTTGCAGTACAGACCCTAGGAAAGGGGACTTGCTCGTGGGTCATAACTTGGAAACTGTTATGATCCCCAACCTATAACTATATATATGTTTGAAGTTCAAGAGGAAATAAAACTAGACATATATCCAGCACAGACCCTGGGTTGTTTCTCTGGGGTTGAGAATTTACCCCGACTCGTAACTTGGAAACTGTTATGGTCCCCACCCTACAACTATATATACATTTAATGGACACAAGGGAATATATGCACGTGTACATCGAACATGTATCCTGGGTCATTTCCCCTTTAGTAGGAGACTTGCCCTTGGCTCATACAGTACTTAAAAACTATTAAGATTCACACCATGTAACCATATATACTAACTAGATATGAAGAAGAAAAAAAAAACACGTTTACAGTATTGAAACATTTGTTCCAAGATCAGGCCATACCTCTAGTGGCATGTACTGGATTCTTGGTGATATGCAATGCTATATCATTTACCTAATCCTGTTTTTTGTTCTGTATCTCACTTTGGATTACATTGATTTTTATGTTTACCCAAGCAACCATTCAGTGTGAAAGCTATACATGCTTTTTAAAGAAAATGTGGAATCAGGGTGCATAGATACTTGCGTAATTTTGTACACAATCCTCCAATATTATTCTCCTAGGAAAGTGTTTACTGAAATCAGCCTATTGGCAGGATGATATTTTGTAAATTTACACACTGGAACTAGTGGGTGTGTTGCTGTTCTTTCTTGAAGGTCAAGGTCACAGATCATAGCTGCATTTACTTTTAGTGTGCTGTTTGTAACTCTGAAACTGATAGAATTAGTGGCTGGAAAATTTTTGAATGTTTACATACCGGTATATGTAAGACAAGGGTGCTGAACATGTCATACATAACACCGTGGTTTCTTTTCACAGTGAACAGTTGACATTACTATCTTTGTTTGGAGCTGTAACTCACAAACTTGTAAATAAAGTAATAAATATAAAACTTGGTATTGTTATACATCACGAGTTGATGTTGTCACTTAGCACTTATACCTATCTTTAAGGCCAGGTCTCAGGTCAGTATCATTTTTTGTGTGTCCAAACTGTCACCTGTTAATTTGTTAATAGAATGACATGTTTCACCCTGTAAAAACAGTTTGAGGGTGTATCTTCTACCTGTCATGTGTACCAACAGCAGGGTCCTATCAGCAAGATCAAAGTCACACATGAAGCTTACTCACTTTTTGTATTAATACTGTTGAAGGTAGTGTTATGCAACTTATGTTTACATCATAACTTCTGAACGTGCCATTTATTTGTCATGGAATTTTCATCAAGGTTAAAATCATAGATCAACATATCTATTTTTGTGTCAAAGCTCTAGCTCACAAATTCTCAAGGATAGTAATAGTTAGATGAAACTTTGTACATTCATGCATCATGACCTAATGTCATATCACATAACACACTATTTTGATCCAATTGTTAGGGTCCTGGTCATTTTTCATGGTTGGGCTGTAGTTCAGAAGCTATTTTAGTAATGAAAACAAAATTATTTTAGATAGTGTGTCTTGCACCACTATCATGATTCTATCTGCAAAGTTAAGGTCACAGTCATCTGATGGTTACTTACTTAATGTCTTGGCTGCAACTTTAAAGTCATTAAAAGTACAGTAGTATTATCAAAATTTTAAAAATGTTACATCTTGACTTTTTGGCGACTTTCATAATCTTTCTCTAAAGATTATGGTCACATGCCAATATACATATTTTTCTTCCAAGTCTTGAATTAAAAACACATATTTAGAGAGATGAAACTGAAAATTGCTCATATCCATGATGACCTGACAGTCTTTTATATACTACTTTGATGGTTCTGTCATGAAGGTCAAGGTACCGGTACTCAATTTTTGTATCCAAGCTGTAGCTCTGAAGCTATTTGAGATATTAGGAAGAATGTGTGTATACTGATATATAATGAATAGGGCCAGATTAAGACCTTTAGAGGCCCTAAGCACTGAAAAGATTATGGTGCCCCGCCCCCTTGTAATTAAAAAAAAAAACAATACTAAACCGTAATTTCTCATTTTTTTTGGTGCCCCTACTTTGCTGGTGCCCTAAGAATGTGCTTAGTCTGCCAATTGGGTAATCCAGCACTGATAATGACTAGAGAGTGTTTTGTATACCATGTTCTGTGTCATTTCCCATGGTCAAGGTCAATGTATGAACATTTCTGATGACATGTAACTTCGGTGTCATGTTAAATTATGGTATGAATATTGATGTTTTTATAACACCAATCTTAAATTGGGCGTACTGTACTGTGTTAACGTATTATGTGCCCATCCTTCTGTTAACATTTCCTTGTCCAGCCCATAACCTTTTAACAACTGGAGAGATTTTCATTAAACTCAGCCCAGGTATACATCATGACTAGATGGTGTCTCGTGTACCACAGACAGGCCCCTTGCCACAAGGTTTAGATAACAGCAAGGCAAGGGAAAATGTAATTATGTGATTTGTTAATTGTCAGGAGGAAACCTTCTGTGCCAATTAAGATATTTTAATTAAATTTTTACTAGTTGTATATCATAACTAGAGTGTGTGTCACATACCATAGCCAGGACTTAAGTCTCGAGGTTATGGTCACAAGCAGGGAAAATATAAATCAGTGATCTCTATCCATGTACAGATATAACATCTGAACCAGCGGAGATCTTTTCATTAAAATTTAGCCTTTTATATATTTGAACTTATAGAGTCTCACCTATTCATAGTCATACCCTCTGCCCTTAAAGTTAAGATGAAAAACAAGTTAAGTCAGTGGCTGGTTTCCTTATCCAAGCTGTCACTTTTTACCCACTCCAGATAGTTTAAAGTTTAACCCAGTTCCACACCTTATCATGTCACTAGAAGGTTTCTAGGTCAAAGGTCAAGGTCATTTGTAGGGAAAAGGTCATGAAATGGGCACATAATATGCCGAGCAGTTCTCGTTACTTGAAGCCTCAATGTTGTGTAACATCTCATTGTTTTGGTGCCACCTTCAAGATTAAAATTATAGACTTTGAGGGAGTATTCTGTGTGCTTTTACCATCAACCCATGTGATACCGATGTGAAATTTGTGGGTGTTTTAGCTGTCTCTGTTGTGGAATATTTTCATCAACTTTATGTACATGCCGCATAATAGCAGTATGGGGTTAATACTGCACAAAAAGGGAAGGGCATGCAACCTTGCTGCTTTTCTGAATAATTTTCCATTAAGTTCAATATGACACAGATTGTGATACCAAAGTATTCCTCACATGAACATATTTATGGAATAGGTTAAGAATATGAGGATTGTTTCAGCTTCTAGTAACTTCATAGAAAGTGAGACATAACACAAACAATATTACCGGTATACATTATTCATTTATTATCTGACCTGCATGAACTTAGGGAGTGACAGAATCTTAATTCCCATAACAACCAGATCACAAATATATTTTGAAATCTAAAAAAGCAGCCATATTTGGTCAAACTTTCCAGGAATATTTTTAGGCAAGTTTTGTTTTTGATGGCTTCCATTGCAACCATTCAAGCTCCATAGCAATCAGGTAGAAAAACATACTTTTCACATCGCGAGAAAATGTACTGGTAAAATTTTAAGCAAAGAATTGAAGGAAATATTTATCATACATGATCTACAAATTAATGTGCATCTTTTGGTCTCAATGACAGCCAAGTGAGAAACATAATTTTGATATCTTCTTCAAAACAAAATTATTTAATGTTTTCAAACTTTCAGGAAATTTTTCAGCTGATGTGCTTTAGTAAATGGTTCTTATAGCCACCATATCTACTGTTTATCTTTTACATCAACCATGTGGAAACATATTTCAGTATTTTTAAAACTACAATGGCAATTTAAGGCAAACTTTATTTCTTTAAAAGTTGTATCTTGGTGGGTGGCTTTGATATTCTTTCAAACCAGATTTTTTTTTTACTTCAAGATAATTTTTTTCTCCAACTAATATAACGGATATAACTAGCTCGTGTTGTTTACAAATGAGAGTAAGAATATTTTGTAAAGCTATTTATGGCCCAGAATTTTAATTTGAAAAAATCCCACCGACCCTTCATTAAATGGCTTATCCCTCAACTCAATGCAGCATGTAGAAAAATCTCTGAACCTAGTTATACCTGCAAATTGCTTTTATTTTCTTACTTTTTTTTAAATATGAGCTTAGTGAGTCATCTCAGGCCCACTTGGACCTCTTATACTTGATTTTTTTAAAAGTATGTTTCATTAATCCTTATACAAATCACTTAATTTTTTTAAAAGGAGACAATCCTTGATTAATAGCCATCATTCAAGAGATGTGGCCAGTTCAAACTATTTCCATTTTATACTTTCATGTCAACAAGTGGACAGTATATGGGATTTACTTTGTCCATCTGTGCGAGTCCATCTATCTGTCTTCCTTGTCCATGCTGTAACTCCTATACTGCTTCACTTGTTACCATTGAATTTGTTGCACTATGGGTGAACTTTGGATGAGCATGTGTTGTGCACCAAAACCTGGGCAACTGTGACCTACTTTCCAGGGTTTATTGAGAACCAAAAAATAATGGTTAAAAATTGTGTCTGGACTGTAATCAGAATACCTTCTCTCCTATTGCCATCAAACTGGACTAAAGGATGGATGGGTGTTGCTTACCAGAGCTAGGTTGTTGTGATCTAATTTCCAGGACATATTAAAATTGCTTTAAAATTTTGTTCATCCTTCCTGTCTGGGCTGTAACTCCCATCTGCTAAAACATATTTACATAAAACTTGCATTGTGTGTGCATATTGGGATGAACATATACACAAAAACTGGATGACTGTACCCTGTAACAAGATTGAAACCGAATAGGTATGGATTAAGCGAAAACACTGAACACAATGTGTGTGAATGAAATGTTTATGATAATAAAGTATGAGAGTCTCTATACACCCTCACCACAAATATTAATACAACAACCAAATGGAAAAAAAACCAAAAAAACACGAACACTCTAATAAGACTTAAAACTGGGACACAATGTTCATTGCTTTACACAAAGCATTAGTGTTCCTTCACAGATTTAATTACACAGGATCATTATACATAAACAAGATACTGACACCAAAGCTGGAGCTAGACACTCCCTTAAATGTATAAAGAAATTCACCTGATGATATTATGATATGTTAAATGATACTGACGTTATCATATACAAAGATTGTAGCATTGCATTCACCATAATGTGAAAATGCTTTTAATAAAAATGTGTGTGTGGTTCATATAACCAGATGTTTTGTTCAAAATTTCAAAATTCACAGTTCAAAGTTCAACATTCACAGTTCAAAAGTCACATTCTTTGAACAAATTTATCCAGGGGCTGTTCCACCCTTCTTCTGAACTCAACGGTTCCTTGGAATTCTAGCAACTTCTATATGGAATGCCAATATCTTTTGAATATCAAGGTACGGTACGCCACATACATGTAGATTCCTATGGTAATGACTCGCCAATGTGACGACTGATTCTCATTGTCCTTGCCATACCACCCAACATTCACTTCTGTTCCCAGCTATGTTGCTTTGTTGCCACATATGTTGCCCTGTTGCCAGCTATGTTGCCTTGTTGTCATTTTGTCAACATTGAGGCCCTGCTGCCAGCCCTATGGCTGTAGTAAACAGTCTGTAAAGTAGATACTGCCTGAAAAGATCTCTGAATCGTTGTAAGAGCATATAGAATATACATCTATAAATACTACGAAAACATGTGCAAGACCCAAAGTTACAGTACCCATGCATATCATGAAATATGGGTATCTCGCTGCAAACGATCTACAACGAGATGCAACTATTACTTGATATTTCGCTTAGTCAGGGTAAAAATAAAACTACACTAGGTTATGCTGTATGCATCCACAAAATCCACTGCATATAATCATTCTAATGCAAGTTGTTTTCCTGCCCTATTCCGTGATATATCCAACTTTCAAGAATTTATTAACAATTGCAGAAATTCTTTATCCATGCTATGCTATAATCCTAACACTTGCCTACTGTAACCAAACTTCTACTGAGAGTGCAACTTCAGATGCTCATGTTTCAAACAAAATTGGGTCACTATAGGATATTTTTCAGGATTTGTTCAAACTTGCTCGAAAAAATGTGCCCATCCTCCCCATTTTGAGCTGCATTTTTAAGACAATGCCCATGGCCTACAGCATGACATGTATCAAAGTGAGAGTAATCCACCTCTTGCTTCACACGGCCTCAACTTAGAGTAGACCCCTATATATCATGCATCATGAGGCCCAAGTAGGTCTGAATCACTTACCTGTGTATTAAACTGGCTTATATTAGAAGACATACACCCTGTCCAGACTTCATGGGTCCTGCATCTCAAAAAATGTCAGCTGCTGTGAAATGATGTATAATATGTCATGTGATCACATATTTCCAATTGTTAGCATGACAAGCATTACCAATTAAATTCCTGTTTAAGTTTTTGACAAGGACAAGACTATAAATAGAGGAAGGTACGCTTACTGATCCGACGCTTTGCATTTCATGGCCATAAGAAGCATGATCCTCCTGTTCCCTTACTGAAAAATGTGTTAAATGTAACTCATTTAAGGGGAAATTCAATCGAAATCGAGCTTTGGACACCCACTTTGAAGGTAACCCTCCCACTTTTGAAAGTGCTTCCTATGGCCATAAATGTTCATTTTACTTTTAATTTTGTTTTCTTTTTCTTTTTCTGCACTATTCAAGACGTCAAAAAATTGTGAAACTAAGATAGTGTTCAATGTAAAAAGGAGGTCAAGTTTAGACACATGTAGTGATTTCCATATATTAAAAATAGAGCATGACTACAAGTAATATGGTCACATGACACCTCAATGTGCGAGATGCTTTCACGTCCATTTCTGTGGTACCGGTAACAGAAAACTATTTACTGCTGTTGCTGATGTGATGAAATCGTGATGAATTACCAAGCTGGACTGAATCAGAGCCTAATTTTGTGAAAGTTAATGGGTAGAAAAGTATGTATGTATGCAAAAATGCACTGGAGTCTGATTCATTGAAATGGAGTTGGAAATTGCTAACACTGAATCCAAATCACCAAAACAATGTTATTAAACACTGAAACTGAGTCTGAATCACCTCAACAAACTTTAGCATTATAGAAATGGAGTTAGAACTGCCAAAACGTAATCCAAATGGATTTATAGAAACACATAAATAGTGTCTGAATCAATGAAAACCAAAAATGGAGTCAGAAATCACCAAAGCGGATTTTGAATTCAGCAAAATTGAATTTAAATCACCAAAAAACGTGTTTGGATTACCAAAACAGGCTACAGAAAAACCTAACCGCATTTGCATATTACCGAATCTGAGTCTTAATTTATCAAAACAGACTATGACAAAGTGTGGGGCCAGTTTGTCAATACTGGACACTCATTGAGAAATGACGGTCCAGTAAAGTCCAGCTCTTGCCAACGAGGAGGCCGCCTCACGTGAAGAGCCACACGTGATGAAGATTTACAAGCATCAATCTAAATATTAACAAATTAAATAATGAACAAAGGTCAAAATTATAAAACAAGCAGTGTACAATACACTAAGATTGATGACTGTCAAACACACAGTGTACATAATGTGTTATGATGCAGAAAAAAAATATTCATACATACATATAAAACTTACATGCAGTCAAATAAATATGGCATCCTCTGATTCTAGTTTGTACACATTTCTATTTAAAGGCCATCTACCTAATAACTAAACATTTTTATCAAATACACACAACATACGATCATCATGGTTAATAAATACAAAATTAGAGTGTTCAGATGTACACATACATACATTTACTCTTATACACATACATATAAAACTACAGATCTCTCATGCTGTAGTTTGATCTTTCCTTTCATATGCAATCAAATATAGCATCCTCTGGTTTTAGTTTATGTACACACTTCTATTTCAAGTTCATCTACCTAATGAATATATACTTTTATCAAATATACACAATATAAAATCATCATGGTTAATAAATACAGAAGGAAACGTGTTAATAACATTTATACATGTAAAACTACAGATCTCTCATGCTGTGGTTTGATCTTTCCTTTCATATGCAATCAAATAAATATAGCATCCTCTGATTGAAGTTTATAATAATAATAATAATGATGACGACTTTGTATAGCGCCTAATCTTTAGAAGCTCTAAGTACTTTACAATATTAGATAACAACTAAAAACATATATAATGATATGATTACGAAAACAAACACCATGAAATTAGAAAACATGCTGAAAATAATTGAGGTAAGTAAACATTATTAAGTCTTTAAGTCTGTTCTTGCAGTCAAAATAGACGAGTTTTAAGAGCACTCTTGAATGAGATCACAGTGTCTTTATGTTTAAATTCAGTGAGCAATTCGTTTAACGTTGCTGGGCCCTGGTATGCAAAAGAACATTGTCCGTATGACTTCATTTTGATAGTGGGAATAATGAGAATACAGGTGTTGGAAGATGAGCATAAGTATCTTGCTGGTGTGTACACATGGGTGAGGTGAGATAGGTATGGTGGACTGGAGCCAGTCAATGAAACATAGCACAGAGAACAAACTTTTTGTTTGATTCTGGATCGAATGGTTAGCCAGTGTGGGGTACAGAGCAGGGGGGGGGGGGGTTGCTCGGTTCGTGGTACTCTAAGGATGATCCGAGCTGTGTTTTGAACTTTTTGAAGTTTCTGGTAGATACTGAGACGAACCAGATAGAATTGAATTACAATAGTCCAGTCTTGAAAGTACTAAGGAACACACAAGTGTTTAGTGGCATCAACTGAAAGATAATTGTGAATGGAGCTGATGTGTCTCAGCTCCAGATATGCAGCCTTCATATGTTCATGACATGTTGGTGCAATGAGAGAGTACTGTCAAGAGTAACACCTAGGTTTTGTACTGTGTGAATTTAATGTTGGTGATGCTGATACTTCTTGTTTGAGGTTAAGGATGTGAATGAGAAAGTCTTTGCGTTGTAATCAGAATGGCTTCAGTTTTATCATCATTCATCTGCAGCTTGTTACATGTCATCCATGATTTCACATCGGAAATGCACCTCGCTATGCCTTGGATGGTAGCATCAACTTCAGTTGGGTGGCTAGATTTGTATATTTGGGTGTCATCAGCGTACAATTAGTGAGACATTGGATGATGATCTATGACACTTGAGAGGGGCTGAGTGTATAGAATGAAGAGAACAGGTCCAAGAACAGAACCCTGTGGAACACCAAAACATATATCAACTGGGCTGGAGTGTTTTCCATTTGCGGACACAATTTGTGTCCTGTTGACCAAGTAGGACTTGAATCATAGTAAGGCATGAATGCCAAATACATGCTGTAGACGATAAAGTAATATATCATGGTCTATTGTGTCAAATGCTGCAGACAAGTCAAGGAGGGTGAGAACTGTAATCTTTCCACTATCCAAAGCAGAGAGAAGGTCATTAACTACTTCCAGAAGGGTAGTTTCGGTACTGTGGTGAGGGCGATATGCAGACTGTACATTGCTAAAAAGACTATTTGAATTCAGCTGAGATACAAGTTGGGATAGAACAACTTTGTTTAAGATTTTTGACACGAATGGGAGGTTAAAAACTGTGCGGTAGTTCTTTAAATCGTTATGGTCAAGTGTCAGTTTCTTCAGCAGAGGCTTTACAATGGCAGTTTTGAAAAATGATGGGAATTCCCTGGATGAGAGAGAAGTATTAATAACATCAGTTAGTGAAGGCAATATTGGATCTAAGCACTCAAGCAGCAGTGATGTTGGAATCGGATCAAGTTAACATGACTTTGGGGCACTCTTCATCACGATTGTACGTACTAAATCCATAGAGACAGGTTCAAATGCTGCTAAAGGTTGCCGCTGAAATTCTGTATCGCGACTGTATGATGACGATGAGTCAATTGAAATTGTGTTGTCAAGCTTATCTCTAATGGTTTGTACTTTGTCACGGAAGAAATTTGCCAACAGGTCCGGAAGGTCGACCGGAGAGAGGGTAGTTGGAAGTGGTGTACATTTGTTCTTTGACATTAGCTTGTTAGTAATCTCGAAGAGCTCTTTGCAGCTGGAACTTTCAGTGATCTTAGTACTGTAGTGGGCTGATTTCACTGCATGGACTATGTTTATGACATGCATTATTATTTCTTTCTTTTTCAAGAGATTATGATAATGATCGTTTTACATGGATCTGAAATAATTTAAATTTACTGGTTTATCAATGATATCCTTATAAAATGCTTTTATCCGTCCAACTGAGGATACGTGTTAATGCGGTGTAAAGAACGTAAAACACTTCCTTCAGTCACTTGGGACACTTTGTATAAACTGTTTGTTTATTTATTATAACTTTAATGTTTTTCCTAAACAGGATTAAATTATTAATTGATAATAAATAAAAAAATTTGTTATCATAAATCAGAAATAGTACTTGGCTTTTTATTCTAACATGATAATTATACATGTAAGATATAAATGTAATGGGTGCAAATACATTACTAAAGCTTTATTTTACATTTTAAAAAAAATTAAAAATAAAAACATTACTGAAGTCATACTTCAGTATGGGGCCGTTCCATTCTGAATCGTACACCACCTTCGGTCTTCGAAAGTATTTACCTGGGCCAGTTACTATCTATCTGAGGATTATTTAATCTCTTTATACTTTACAAAATTTCAAACCAAACCTTGTTCCGTCTATGCATACTTTTTTAATTTGGAAAATAAAAGTTGTTAACAGTGAGTGCAATGTTGAAGAAAATGCTATTTATAGTACATGCACTGCCTAATACACGTCGTAAGGTGCACAAATGCAACGCGGATCTTCGCGCAGGTAAAACTAAAAGTAGGCACATTTATACTGTATACAACATACGCAATACCATCCGCTATAATCAGTAAAATTACAATAAAGACTATGAAAAAAATTAACTGAATCATAAAAATGTTATGGAAGTAGAATATAGACTTCAATTTTTTTTTTAATTATATGCAACACATTCCAAAATAATTAAGTCTGAATAAAAATAGCATCTTTTTTAAAAAATCATAATTAAGTACATTTAAAATAGCAAGTAATTTAGACATTATTATTATACAAGACCAAAACAAAAAACAAACATATACACATGCATGCACAATAAGTAATAATTCAAATAATAATCAAAATACTCTGATGACAATACTTTTTTCCCAGATCAAAAATGAATACAAATAAAAATAGAAATAATATTGTATAATAATGCTGATATTTTGTATCACAATTTTAAAATTAAGAAACTGAATCAGATTGTAAAATGAATAATTTTAATAATAATGATGTATATGTTTATCAGGCATTTACACTTATATTTAGGAATTATTTATATTTTCAAGATCAATAATAATAATAATAATGTCTACATTACATGCTCTTTTTAAATGTTAATCAAATTGCTGGCATGCTAAATGCCATGTAAATATGAATTAAATATATTTAGATGGTGAAGACACGTATGTTCATACTGCATTTTTGTGGAATGTTTAACATATGATATAAAAATGATACCAATCTATAATCTAATTATGACATACTTATGATTTAGAGAATGACATATGATTTAGAGAATTTCGTTAATGTTGTTTTGTATCCATTTATTATAGTCATAGTAATTAAAGTAGTAGGCATCTTCTATGGTAATACAGTAAAAATCTACATCACAACCGTGCACCTTACAATAAAAGTATTAACTATTTGATTTTACATTTCTATTTTTATTTGTATTCATCACTGATTTGGTAAAAAAAAAGTGTAAAAAATATTTAATTCGAATTTACATGGCATTTAGCATGCGCACGTTTTATACAGTATAAATATACCGACTTTTAGTTTTACCTGCGCGAATATTCGCATCGCAACCATGCACCTTACGACGTGTATTAGGCAGTGCTTGTACTATACATAGCATTTTCTTTAACATTGCACTCACCGTTAACAACTTTATTTTTCCAAATTAAAAAAGTATGCATAGACGGAACAAGGTTTGGTTTGAAATTTTGTAAGGTATTAAGATATTTAAAAAATCCTCAGCTAGATAGTACAGTAACTGGCCCAGGTAAATTTTTTCGAAGACCGAAGGTGGTGTGCGATTAGTATGGAACGTCCCATACTATAGAAATTCTGATTTAATTAATAAACATACCGAACTATCCAAGAACAGAAAGATTCTGTTATTTTGTCCTATTCTAGCGAAATGTCTAATTGAAGTTTGTGAGGATGTTTGTTCTTTCTCATAGACCGCAAACAACGTGCTGCAACTTTCACCTGATTTTTCGCTATCGAAAATCCTAATTTCATCGATATATCCTCGTGTGTAATAGTTAAAGCATATCTTTAACACACGATCTGAAAGATTCTTGCAATCAGGCTGTAAAGTGTCAGAAATATTGTCGGGAATATTTTCCAATGAATCTATGATGCTACTGAATCCGCCATTTTCACGATTGCTTAATTGTGAGCTGGAGCAGTAACTAAGTGCGGGGAGTTTATCGTTCGATACCGGAACTATCCATTGCAGCTAGATGCAGTGTATGAGTGAGTGCAACTACACTTGCAATTTTCAGTGTATATATTATGATCATCAGGGCCGGATTCAGGCTATGAGGGCCTAAGGCTAATAGGAGGGAAGGGCCTAAGTATGTTCTACATATTGCAAAAAAAAATCTTAGTCATAAAACAAATTTATTTGTTTAGGTACTAAAGTCCCCTTTTTTTGCCCCCAAAAATCTAAGTTTTCAAAAAAGAAATTTAATTGAGAGTACCATGGCAAAAAAAGGTTATGAACATTAGACAAACTTCAAATTGCAATTAATTATTTTAAAATATTTAATATGACGTCATACACACGTGCTCATGGCGACTCGTTTGGCTATGAAATAGCCATTGTGCACTGAAATTTGAGCTATTTTATAAAATTTCAAGTAGTTCACATGCAACAACCAATTTCATATTTTTTTCAGAATATAAAGGCATGCATGAAAAATGATATATTAGAATATCATATTGGTTGTCGCTCTTTGGTATCTTGCATCACTATAACGATCACGTATAAACTACATCTTAACTGACGTTTTTACTATAATGAACACATAAAATGATTTTGACATAAAAATTAGTTTTCTGCAATAATCAGCGTTATGGAATATTTTTTTTTTTTTATCGACAAAAATTTACCCGACATGTTAACTATTGCATGAAGACATCAGTTGTTGCATGCATTAGGATATTGGCATCATGGTTTATTTGAGAATTAACTGCAGGAAAAAAATATAGCCGCGAGTATTTGGCTTCTATAATGACCTGTAAAATAATATGAGCATCAGTGGAAGATCTTACACGAGTGCCTATTTCAATTAAAATCTAATAAACGAGCTGAATCATTAAACACTCTAAAAAAAAACTTAAAATATTCAACGTATTTCATAAATGTCATCTGAAATAATCTTGAATGTAATACCAATGTTACTCAATAAGAACCGCAAAAATAGCACAAAGAATTGACTTTAAATTACATTCGGATGCCTTGGTCATTACGCCTTCACATTATATGTCGTCAAGCCATCATTCGTAATGTCATTGGGTGTTATTAAAAGTGTGTAATATTGGAAATATGATATGGGTATATAGATCTAAATAACACAGTAGCCGTGTGATAAATTCATATATATAAATAAGATTATACACATAAATGAAACGGCGAAAATATTTACATAGACTTTGTAATTATTCTTTTCTTTGAAACGCCAAGATGTGACGTCATGATGTCAAAAATGACGAAACTGATCAGTTTCAAAGCACGTCATGACGTGATCGCACTTGTTCTTTTATTAATTTCCAATCGATGTATGGTGTAAATGCCATTATAGAGGAAGCTGATATATTGTAGCATTCGACCGTTGTTAACGATCACGGTAAAGAGTTTGATGCAGTTAACAAGCCGCTGCTAGTGATTAAATTAAAGTTAAATAACAAAATCTTCAATAAATAACTTTTTAACACTTACCGCTCTTTTTCCTCGAGAAAGTACTGCCATATTTACTTGAAGAGATTTCCCCCAAATGCTTGCTTTTCAAAAATGTGTAGGAAAATGTTCCCGTCAAAGTCAGGTAGTAGTATTTTGTACTTTAGTAGTATTATTAACTTATCGCGCCTATCGGCATTTGCGACACACTCAGCAAGGCTACTTATAACGGTTTCATAGCAAGTATATAAATTTTACCCAGAGTTTAAAACTTTAAAAGAAAAATGTTTCATTTACATTTTATATTCACTAATGGCAATTTCTAGAGGGACTTTAATTCAAACTTTACTTATGTTTTTTTCTTAAAATATGTATACTTGTATATACTGTATAGTTATGTGGTTTCACCATAACAGAACAATGTGTAAATACATATATTTTGTTTCAGTTTTTGTGTTTGTAATATTCTTTCTTTGTGTTGTCCGCCTTGAAAAGGGGACCCATACATCTCCAAAGTCCCTGGCTAGTGTCTCAGACATACTGCAAAGTCCTTTGTCACGTTTGTTCCCCCGTCCCCCTCTCTTCTTTTCTCATATTTTTGTTCTCACTGTTTATCTTTATTGTAAAGCTAATATGAGGATATTATGTAGTAGGTGTGGGTGTTTGTATGTATTCGGATGAATCTGAAGTACTTTATGTCACATATATTATAAATCCATGTATTTAATTAGAGAATTTAGTCGAGGGGGAGGGGACATATTGATGTATACTCTCGGAACCTACACATACTTTCAATGACTGCAGTACTCAAAATATATTTTTTAAAAATATTTTGGCATAGAAAGTATTTCTTGTACTAAATTACATAACAGTTGACTTTTGTTGATGAAATGAAGAACAATTACCCGGGAAGTTTTGTTTCGGTTTTGGTCAACAAGCAGAAGGACATGTTATTGTAGGTGAGTAGTCACGTCACTTTTCAATGATAAATCTAGACTTAGCCAAGGAGTGTATTGAAAGATAGAGCGAAAGAGCTGGGATCTTTGGGTATTAAGTAAGGGGCAATAGAAAAACAAAGTGTTCAACATCTTCATTATCATAATCACATGCACATGTGGACGAGTTAACTAAATTCACCATGTAAAGGTCGGATTTGAGGGGACTACCTGCATGTCTAAGTTTAGTATGTAGGATATTAAGGTGACTTTTGCCAATAGCATAATAGGGTGGTGACCCGTTAGTTGAATTAGAGAAAAGTTCTTAAAAATAGAAAGATTTAGAGGATTTCGAATATCGACAGGGAGAGAGTTCTAAAGACGAATCATAAATGTGTAAAAGGTCGTCTGAAAATATAAAGTCTGGTAGAGATTGGTGTGATACTTTGATAGTTACGTAGACGATAGTGAGATGCGTCATATCTCCTTTGTGGAAGAAGGTCGCTTAAATAGTTAGGTACTTGATTATTTATAATGGAATACATTATGCATAATCTCTTCTTTTTCCTTCGTTGTGCAAACCAAACAGTTTCCGCATAAAGAGACTACCTAGAAGAATTAATGGGTATAGACGTGTAACGATCCGTGCGGCTTCCATCTGATTTTTTTTTTTCTTCCCCATTCTGATCTTTCCGAATCTTCAATAGAGCAATTATCCCAGAGACTTCAGAAGCATATTCTAAGATTGGACGTATGAATAGTGTATATAATTTAGCCGAAGTTGTTCTCTTAAAAGAGTATTTTATCGCGCTCAACATAGATAAATATTTTGATGCGTTCGCATCAGAAGATAATGTCAACAATTTGCCTGTAATTAAAAGATAGTGTTTTGTCTCCTTTCTTATAAATCGGCATGTCATGCGCTAGCTTACACTGTTGGGAACACGCTGGCTTCGAGTGATTTATTTAAAAATATTTGCAATGGAACATACATTTCTTCAACTATACTTTTTAAAAGTTTATAACTTATTTGATCGGTTCCAGCGGTTTTGTTTAGGTCAAGACTAGTTATTACATCTATAATTTCTTGTTTATGTATAATGATGTCAGAAATAAAAGTTTGATTTCTAACTTCAAAATGCGGTAACTGTTTATCATTATTTTTTAAACGTGTAACGGAGCAAAATTACGAATTCAGCAGCTCGCACTTTTCCTGATCACTTGTTGCAAAGTTAGAGGATCGGTTCGTAAGTCTAAGTGGAGGTAATAGGTTCAATGTCTTTGTAGAATGTACTTGTTATCTCATTATTTTCCAATAAGGTCGAGGATTTGATCCCATGGCAGGGCTTGAACGGGCATCCTTTCGGTCGCAAGTCTGAGACGCTAACCACTGAGCCACGGTGGCTCCTATCGAGATTAATATACCCACATGATATTTTCCAATATTACACATGTTTAATAACACCCAAAAACACCGCAAACGAACGGCATGACGACATATAACTTAAAGGCGTAATGACGAATGCATCCGAATGTAATTTAAAGTCAATTCTGTAACCTATTTTTGTGTTTTTTGTTGAATATCATTTTTGTCATGTCATACACATAGCATAATCTTACATTTGAGATTATTTCAAATTAAATTTATGAAATACATTAAATAGTTTCAATCTTTTGCGATTCTCGTGAAAGATCCTACATTGTTGTTCATATAATTTTACATGTCATTATAATCCTTTATTGAGTTACACTTTAGTTACAAAAGAGACAACTTCATTTTGCCGAGCCCTAAAATCTGTGTGCCAATTTAAAACTTATTTCATCCATACTACACTAGTAGGGCTCATGAAATGCAGGCAGTTTACTTGGCCTCTAATTCACCTTTCGGGAATAATACCTGCGGGAGACTGCTCTATCTCAGCAGTGCGTAACTATGGAAACTTTAATTCAATGACCTCTTCTCCAGTATGGAGATGTTAGATTAACACTGAAATCAGCTGTCTTATATAATGTTCTGTTCTATTTATCTGCAGTTTAAAGAAGGGAGAATTATACCAAGAGAATAGCAAATAAACCCTTAAGTAAAATGAGCAAACTCGCACTTTTACATTTTAAAACTAGTTTCTCTTTCATCACTCATTTATGAAGAATTAAAAATATCTGAGTAGTAACTAAGAATATATAAATTCTTCAGACCGAGACCCAAATTGAATTTTTAAAGTTTCGTATTTTTTATGCTTACTTTCTACATAGATTTTAATTTTTTTTCAAGTAAATATGAAATCTAACAAAAAGTAAAGGAAAGTCTTATTATTTTGAAAAGTTTTTTATAAGGCCCAAAGGAAGAAAACAAGATTATACGTTCAAAAATATAAATTGTAATAATGCATAATATGTTCATTTGAATTTTAAGATACATTTTATTTTCTTGGCTTTGTTGTTCATGTTGGTTAAGTAAGAAGATCATTGCAGTGTCCAATCCTATGAGAATTTAAAGATGAAATAAATTATTGTATAGTTAGTTTTAGTTCAATGGCATTAAGTTGACGATTGAAGTTTCGGGTGACTTACATAAAACTAGCTCCAACACGTAGATGTAAACAGCATGATTTATAAGCACGTCATGTTACATAAGAACCGATTTTGGAAATGTGTTTCTTATTGCGTGTATAAATCTCACCGATATGGTATCATGTTTTGGTGAAATAACTTCTAGCTTTAAAAAATATGAAAAAAATTAATTGTGAAAAAAAAATTATGTTCACATGGTCTGCACACTTAGTGTGCATAATCAAAATACTCTTCTGAGTGTATTTGTGGTTCACATTTTAATATCGGAGAGATCATTAACAATTCCCAATATCAAAGGACGACCGCATTATGATTATCCCTTGTCTATGTACTACATTGATTGTTAATTGTTATTCAGACAGCAAGGTGACAGCCTGTTGGTTCCATACATTTACTCAGAAATAGATGATGGCGTGCATAAATAAACTCGTGTATCAAAAGATCTGTTTTGATATTTCAGATGTACGTAATTTTCACCATCAGCAAAGTTTTTACATGACGCCTAACTGTTTTACATAATCTGAAACCATTATATCATTCATAAAATCACGAGCTGATTTTTTTCTTCTTTTATTGTTATAGCGCGTATCCTCTTTGGATTGTATAATTTTTCCTCATATTTACTACCGATGTTAAATGGACCTAAGAATTAAAACTAATGCATCATATTAAAATATAGGCTCGATAGTTGATGTGTTTCTGACATTTTGTAACAGATTCAGGTGTAAGAAATGCTACAATATATGGAGAAAAAATTATGTTGCCAAATGTCCACCATTGGCCGATTTTTAGGAAATTTCATTAGTTGGTCTTTTACGATCATATATAATTTTAAATTCCAAAGATCTGCACGAAGTAAAATTTTCCCGATCTCTTATCCGGTTACTAAAATGGTGCAAATATAGAATGATGTGAAAATTACCTATAAACGGTATATAGTGCGGCCAGAAAATTATAGTTAGATTTTTTAAAAATACAGGTATTGTGGAATCTATGTAATTTTTTCACTTGGGTGAAAAATAGAAGAAATAATTGGTACCAATTGTCCAAGGTTGGTTTACGTATGCTAAAATACGGGTGACAGTAGAAACAGGCAGACGAATAAGCAAGAGGCTGTTTAACCGACCATATTAAAAGAATAACATTCTCTCTGACCTGATAATTTTGTTTAGTTTGTGTTCAAAAACTCATTTCACCATTTATATTTCAAAAAAGCAATTTTAAAAAATTCTAGTAATGATGTTTTTATTTATTTTCGACTGTGCAGTTGAATGAATTCACACAATTAAATGTTCCAGATAATATGGACTTGTGTATTTCCTTTCAGTTTTCATCTTGTATGTGTGTTTTCAGGAATTTGTTCACTTCCTCACAAAATACAAATACTTCTAGCTTCCAGTGCACTCTTATTGGTATTTTTTTTTTCTTCTATCACGAATACACATTTGACACTTAGTATTACCCTTGCCTGACTGCCCGTCAGTCCGTCCATCCATATGACTCGTACTACCTGATGTCTGCAAAAAAATATTAATCCCTTAAGAAGGTTTGCAGCAATTTGTACAACAGCGTTTATTATTATAACAATGCCCTACAGGCTATACCCAGTTTCACACCATCACTTGCCTTTGTTAAAAATGTTGGCATTCAGGTCGGTTTTTATAAAGATGATGTTTCAGTTTGGGATCTAGGTGCTAACAAGGTATCAATAAAATGTGAATATTGAAAGAATTTGTGAGAAAAATGTCTACTCTAACAATAACTTTCGGTTTTCTGATGTCGACTTTCGTGCCAACGTTGAAATTAGTTCAGATCTTAACCAAAACAGAGACACGCAACTTTCCCTGAATATCTTCTTTATAAGCTGCAAATGGATTTGACGAGGGTGAACGAATAAAATCCATAAACAAAACAACCCCGAATCCAAATCTCTGAAGGGAGTAGAAAACAAATGTTCGGTATTTTAGTTTCGTCTTGGTGTTCTTCCTTCTATACGTCCGTCTTAACGTTCCTTATAAAAACCCAAGACTTGTTACCTTTCAAACATGAATTATGTTAATAATAATTTATTTCCAAAATATTCCGAACAGGGATACACATAAGGTGTCTAACATAAATACAATAGCAGAAAATCCACCTATACGAGTTATGACTACTAATACCATTACTACTCCTCCTACTACGATAATAATAATATGGGATTTTTTTTCCGTTGCCTCCTTTTACCTTGTTGAACGGCGCTGCATGTTTCTTGTCTGTGGGGAGTAAGACCTGTAGAACCTAACTGGTCATGTTGTACAGCAGAAATGTAAGAACTGAATTGACAAATGTGGCTTTTATGTTTGAGCTCTTACATTCCGAATTTTTCAGATGAGAACATTTTAAATCTCGCGTTGCTGTGCCGTAAACACCAAACCAAAGCAATTCATTTTTACATTGGAATAGGTTTTATGAATGTTTTAAAAAATGAGTCGGGGGATGACCTTTGTCTGACTATAATCCTGTCTCCTCCTAAACAGCTTGGTGGAAATGTAATATTCTTTCTAGTACAGTCAACCCTTGTTACAACGACCAAGCTCGTGTCCAACCAATTTGTCGTAGTAACGAATATGCCGTTTTAAAGGTCGTGTATCTTTAATTTAGAAAAGTGGTCCTCGTCTTATCGTTGGCAAACCAATGCAGCAGTGAGAGAAATTGGTCAGAAATCGAACTCTACACATACTTCTTATCTGATATAATCGTAATTATTTTTAAATCTTATACACATTTTCCTTCATATAAAAACTCGTTTCTAATAATGAATGTATATGTTATTCTCTGACATATTCCAGGTAAAAATAAAATCACAAGGAAGTAAGTACAATAAATAAGGAAATACGCATGTTTGTTACGGGGAAATTGCTGTCCGAGTCGCAACCTGAATATTTCGTAATAAAGATAGCATTTACCTTCGAACATGTTTGTTCTCTCCAATATTAGACTGAACGTGAATATTTCGTTGTAATAAATGTTGTTTAAATGAGAATTGACCATATACTTTGCCATTTTTTTAACGATCAGGGAGAAAGGTGTTTTGTTTTCCTCTGGATACATTTGTATGAAAGAACATCGAATATTACTTTAGAAAAAATATTTTCCGATATATATAACCCATGATTAACTTTCCTACCTAGACTCATGAAACTTGTCGAAGGGAAGTATCTTGATAAATGCTTTACCCGTATTACAAAAAGAGTTATATTTGACCTATATTTTATTCTACTGTGCCTTGTTTAGATTTTATCTTTAAAGTCAATTTCGTGTGTACCGTTCATTTTCGAGTTATGAAGCTTCATAAATGAATGCATCTCTGTTAGTAACACACCTTACAACCAAAGGTCCCTGTGACCTACAATTTATGCTTTACTAACATAATTAATTATTTGTGTTTAGCTCATGACATAGCTTTCATCATGCCATATACACATTGGCCTTCACAAAAGTACCTTTATGACAGTGCGGTTCAAAAAAGAAATAAATATGCATATCCAGTTGTAAACTTTCCCGATTTATGACTAAACATTTATACTGTGATAGGTTACTCTTATCAAGTAAAATGTGTATTGTACAGTGAATGAATAGGTATTCGATGAATGGACTGCATGCATTTCCGCTGCAGTGGCTACTCAAGATAATTACTGATGCACGAACTATACTTGTAAGAGTTGTCATACTGGCTGTCACTCCAGGGACACTGGCAGTTAGTGATTTCCACCTTGTAAAATCTGGCGTCCAGGGTGGACAATAATAATAGTTTCTGAAGCTGATTTTATTAGCAATGGTTTGCAAAAAAGCAGAACAAATATCATTGTTTTATCAACTCATTATGGTTCCGCTGCTTTGATAGCGCAAAAAGGAATGCTCTTTATTGTTTTATGAATGTTATGCCCTGTGACAATGGCCAACATTTTGTAGGTCACGATCACTTTGGCATTAACTTATGCATGGCAGTTGGAGACTTCGAAAAGCTTCGTAGAGGCGAGTTGTGTAATCGGTAATTGCATTCTGGTTCTCAAAGAGTTCTGATAAATAAATAAATAAATAAATAAATAAATAAATAAATAAATAAAAACACCAAATGTTATCTTTAGAAGTTGCCATGTGTGGTTTATACATTGCACGGGGCGTATTTCGTCGTTTCACTCGGCATCTTTTCAACTCAGTAACGCCTGGTAACGGTCATAATTTTACCTAAATATGAGGGTCATCAGAGAACATCGTAAATGTATGGAGGAAAAGAAATAAGTGTCTTTTATGCTCATCTCAAAAGACTTGTACGCATTTCCGCGAATTCGTCATGCCTAACCAGAGAATAGCCCAGAAATTGACCCCCCTCCCACCTTATAACTACAAAGCCGACAAAACTTGTATTGAATTGAATAGATGTGGTGATACCAGCTTTTGTGGATTCCATAGCAGCTAAAAACTGCAAATATAAAGACCCAACGAACAATTATTTATCTGTGAAGATAAAAGCACCCTATCACAATCAGAGACATATACACGAACTCAACTGACGAAAAGTTTTTGTTTTTTTTTCTTGCAAAAGCACGCAATTTCATAACCACGAAAATTTTATGAAGTCACATTATTATGGACAACTATGCAGCAATCTGAAGCGGACTTCTGTGAAAATAAGGTGAACGTCAATTTACTGTGTCACACCTCCCACCACTTAAAAAAAAAGAAACAAAAATATAACACAAACATTATTACACATATCGAGACGCTGGCTGTTGACCAAGATCTATTCGCTCAGTGTATGCCGGATATAAAGACCGATTTAAACAATAACTCCAAACTGTAACTGATTGACGGTCTTTAATAAATACTCGGCCTAATTTCGAGGGTGGGGTCCTTTTATGTTAAATGAATAAATGGAGAAAAATAAGACTTTTGTGGTTGTATATTATTTCCACTATTCTAAACCAACAGAAATGCGAGTTACAAATGTCCTTTCACATATTAGGAATTAATCACGCCTATTTTTCCAAACAAAGAAAAGAGTGTGCAATCCAGAGACTTGTGGAGTACAATCCTAATCAAAACTAAGGTTTCGATATGCAACTTCCTGTCCATGGAACAGAGAGAAATTCCTGACGACGAGACTTCTTCCAGCGTTGAGGACCTATCTCCACTACAACAATAACAATAACAACAAAGAAAAACTCCATGTCAGAAGTGACCATGGAGAAAAGAAGCCAAAATGACAACAAATCCTGAGCGACGACTGGGACAAGCCTGTCCATGGCAGAGACCGGTGATGATGCTGGTGCTGCTGCTGATGATGAAGATGATGGATGATGACGATCTCAATGATGATCTTGATGATGATGATCTGGAAGATGACAGTCGAAGGTAGTACCGTCTACTTCTATTTACGGAAGCAGGCGATGCCTGACCTGACTCCATCATATATATACGATGAAGTCTATTCATGACACGAGACAATGTACGAGTGAAGAGGATGTTGATGATGATGATGATGATGATAAGCCAAAACGACAACAAATCCTGAGAGACAACTGGGACAAGCCTGTCCCTGGAAGAGATTAGTGGAGTACAATCCTAATCAAATCTAAGGTTTCAATATGCAACTTCCTGTCCATGGAAGGGAGAGAAATTCCTGATGACGAGACTTCTTCCAGCGTTGAGGACCTATCTCAACTACAACAATAACAATAACTACAAAGAAAAACTCCATGTCAGAAGTGACCATAGGGAAAAGAATCCAAAACGACAACAAATCCCGAGAGACGACTAGGTCAAGCCTGTCCCTAGCAGAGACCGGTGATGATTCTGCAGCTGCTGCTGATGATGATGGATGATGACGATCTCAATGATGATCTTGATGATGATGATCTTGAAGATGACAGTCGCAGGTAATACCGTCTACTTCTATTTATGGTAGCAGGCGATGCCTGACCTGACTCTATCATATATATACGATGAAGTCTATTCATGACAAGAGACACTGTATGAGGAGGATGCTGCTGATGATGATGATGATGATGAGAAGCCAAAACGAAAACAAATCCTGAGAGACAACTGGGACAAGCCTGTCCCTGGCAGAGACTACTGGAGTACAATCCTAATCAAATCAAAGGTTTCGATATGCAACTTCCTGTCTATGGAAGGGAGAGAAATTCCTGACGACGAGACTTCTTCCAGCATTGAGGACCTATCTCTGCTACAACAATAACAATAACAACAAAGAAAAACTCCATGTCAGAAGTGACCATGGAGAAAAGAAGCCAAAATGACAACAAATCCTGAGCGAACACTGGGACAAGCCTGTCCATGGCAGAGACCAGTGATGATGCTGCTGCTGCTGATGATGATGATGGATGATGACGATCTCAATGATGATCTTGAAAATGACAGTCGAAGGTAGTACCGTCTACTTCTATTTACGGTAGCAGGCGATGCCTGACCTGACTCTGTCATATATATACGATGAAGTCCATTCATGACAAGCGACACTGTATGAGGAGGAGGACGTTGATGATGATGATGATGCTGATGATGATTATCAGAAGCCAAAACGACAACAAATCCTGAGAGACAACTGGGACAAGCCTGTCCCTGGCAGAGACTAGTGGAGTACAATCCTAATAAAATCTAAGGTTTCGATATGCAACTTCCTGTCCATGGAAGGGAGAGAAAGTCCTGATGACGAGACTTCTTCCAGCGTTGAGGACCTATCTCCACTACAACAATAACAATAACAACAAAGAAAAACTCTATGTCAGAAGTGACCATGGAGAAAAGAAGCCAAAACGACAAAAAATACTGAGCGACGACTGGGACAAGCCTGTCCCTGGCAGAGACCAGTGATGATGCTGATGATGATGATGATGATGATCTCAACGATGATCTTGATGATGATGATCTTGAAGATGACAGTCGCAGGTAGTGGGGTCTACTTCTATTTACGGTAGCAGGCGATGCCTGACCTGACTCTATCATATATATACGATGAAGTCTATTCATGACAAGAGACACTGTATGAGGAGGAGGATGTTGTTGATGATGATGATGATGATGTTGATGATGATGATGATGATCACAAGAAGCCAAAACGACAACAAATGCTGAGAGATGACTGTTACAAGCCTGTCCCTGGCAGAAACTAGTGGAGTACAATCCTAATCAAATCGAAGGATTGAGGAACTATCTCCACTACAACAATAACAATAACAACAAAGAAAAACACCATGTCAGAAGTGACCATGGAGAAAAGAGTACAAAACGACATCAAATAATGAGAGACGACTTGGACAAGACTGTCCCTGGCAGAGACCGGTGATGATGATGATGATGATGAATGATGATGATTGATGGATGATGATGATGATGATGATGGATGATGATGATGATGATTGATGATGGATGATAATGATGGATGAGGATGATGATGATGACAAGAAGCCAAAACGACAACAAATCCTGAGCGACGACTGGGACAAGTATGTCATTGGTTGATACTAGTGGAGTACATTCCTAATCAAATCTAAGGTTTCGATATGCAACTTCCTGTCCATGGAAGGGAGAGAAAGTCCTGACGACGAGACTTCTTCCAGCATTGAGGACCTATCTCCACTACAACAATAACAATAACAACAAAGAAAAACTCCATGTCAGAAGTGACCATGGAGAAAAGAAGCCAAAACGACAACAAATCCTGAGTGACGACTGGGACAAGCCTGTCCCTGGCAGAGACCGGTGATGATTCTAATTCTGATGATGATGATGATGATGATGGATGATGACGATCTCAATGATGATCTTGATGATGATGATCTTGAAGATGACAGTTGCAGGTAGTACCGTCTACTTCTATTTACGGTAGCAGGTGATGCCTGACCTGACTCTATCATATATATACGATGAAGTCTATTCATGACAAGAGACACTGTAAGAGGAGGAGGATGTTGATGATGATGATGATAATAATGATGATGATGATGAGCCAAAACGACAACAAATCCTGAGAGTCAACTGGGACAAGCCTGTCCCTGGTAGAGACCGGTGATGATGATGATGATGGATGATGATGGTGATGATTGATGATGAATGATAATGATGGATGAGGATGAGGAAGATGACAAGAATCCAAAACGACAACAAATCCTGAGCGACGACTGGGACAAGTATGTCATTGGCAGAGACTAGTGAAGTACAATCCTAATCAAATCTAAGGTTTCAATCTGCAACTTCCTGTCCATGGAAGGGAGAGAAATTCCTGACGATGAGACTTCCTCCAGCGTTGAGGACCTATCTCCACTACAACAATAACAATAACAACAAAGAAAAACTCCATGTCAGAAGTGACCATGGAGAAAAGAATCCAAAACGACAACAAATCCTGAGCGACAACTGGGACAAGACTGTCCCTGGCAGAGACCGGTGATGATTCTGCTCATGATGATGATGATCGATGATGACGATCTCAATGATGATTTTGATGACTATGATCTTGAAGATGACAGTCACAGGTAGTACCGTCTACTTCGATTTACGGTAGCAGGCAAGAGACACTGTATGAGGAGGAGGATGTTGATGATGATGTTGATGATGATGATGATGATGATGATGATGATGATGATGATGATGATAAGCCAAAACGACAACAAAATCCTCAGAGATAACTGGGACAAGCCTGTCCCTGGCAGAGACTAGTGGAGTACAATCCTAATCAAATCTAAGGTTTCGATATGCAACTTCCTGTCCATGGAAGGGAGAGAAATTCCTGACGACGAGACTTCTTCCAGCATTGAGGACCTATCTCCACTACAACAATAACAATAACAAAACAGAAAAATTCCATGTCAGAAGTGACCATGGAGAAAAGAATCCAAAAACACAAAAAATCCTGAGAGAGGACTGGGACAAGACTGTCCCTGGCAGAGACCGGTGATGATGATGATGATGATGATGGATGATGATGATTGATAGATGATGATGATGATGGATGATGATGATGATGATGGATGAGGATGATGATGACGACAAGAAGAGAAAAACGAGAACAAATCTGGAGCGACGACTGGGACAAGACTGTCCCTGGCAGAGACCGGTCATGATGAAGGATGATGATGATTAATGGATGATGATGATGATGATGATGGATGGTGATGATGATCATTGATGATGGATGATAATGATGGATGAGGATGATGATGATGACAAGAAGCGAAAACGACAACAAATTATGAGCGACGACTGGGACAAGCCTGTCCCTGGCAGAGTCTAGTGGAGTACAATCCTAATCAAATCTAAGGTTTCGATATGCAAGTTCCTGTCCATGGACGGGAGAGAAATTCCTGACGACAAGACTTCTTCCAGCATTGAGGACCTATCTCCACTACAACAATAACAATAACAACAAAGAAAAACTCCATGTCAGAAGTGACCATGGAGAAAAGAAGCAAAAACGACAACAAATCCTGAGAGACGACTGGGACAAGACTGTCCCTGGCAGAGACCGGTGATGATGATGATGATGATGATGATGGATGATGATGATTGATAGATGATGATGATGATGATGGATGATTATGATGATGATTGTTGATGGATGAGGATGATGATGACGACAAGAAGAGAAAAACGACAACAAATCCTGAGAAACGACTGGGACAAGCCTGTCCCTGGGAGAGACTAGTGGAGTACAATCCTAATCAAATCTAAGGTTTCGATATGCAACTTCCTGTCCATGGAAGGGAGAGAAATTCCTGACGAAGAGACTTCTTCCAGTTTTGAGGACCTATCTCCACTACAAGAATAACAATAACAACAAAGAAAAACTTTATGTCAGAAGTGACCATGGAGAAAAGAAGCCAAAACGACAACAAATCCTGAGAGATGACTGGGACAAGCCTGTCGCTGGAAGAGACCGGTGATTATTCTGCTAATGATGATGATGATGATGATGGATGATGACGATCTCAATGATGATCTTGATGATGATGATCTTGAAGATGACAGTCGCAGGTAGCACCGTCTACATCTACTTACAATAGCAGGCGATGCCTGACCCGACAATATCATATATATACGATGAAGTCTATTCATGACAAGAGACAATTTATGAGGAGGAGGATGTTGATGATGATGATGATGATGACGAGAAGCCAAAACGACAAGAAATCCTGAGAGACAACAGGGACAAGGCTGTCCCTGGCAGAGACTAGTGGAGTACAATCCTAATCAAATCAAAGGTTTCGATATGCAACTTCCTGTCCATGGAAGGGAGAGAAATTTCTGACAACGAGAATTCTTCCAGCGTTGAGGACCAATCTCCACTACAACAATAACAATAACAAGAAAGAAAAATTCCATGTCAGAAGTGACCATGGAGAAAAGAATCCAAAACAACAACAAATCCTGAGAGATGACCGGGAAAAGACTCTCCCTGGAAGAAACCGTTGATGATGATGATGATGATTGATGGATGATGATGATGACGGATGATGATGATGATGATTGATGATGGATGATAATGATGGATGAGAATGATGATGATGACAAGAAGCGAAACCGACAACAAATTATGAGCGACGACTGGGACAAGCTTATCTCTGGCAGAGACTAGTGGAGTACAATCCTAATCAAATCTAAGGTTTCGATATGCAACTTCCTGTCCACGGAAGGGAGAGAAATTCCGGACGACAAGACTTCTTCCAGCATTGAGGACCTATCTCCACTACAACAATAACAATAACAACAAAGAAAAACTCCATGTGAGAAGTGACCATGGAGAAAAGAAGCCAAAAGTACAACAAATACTGAGCAACGACTGGGACAAGCCTGTCCCTGGCAGAGACCGGTGATGATGATGATGATGATGATGGATGATGATGATGAAGATTGATGATGGATGATAATGATGGATAAGGATGATGATGATGACAAGAAGCCCAAACGACAACAAATCCTGGGCGACGACTGGGACATGCCTGTCTCTGGCAGAGACTAGTGGAGTACAATCCTAATCAAATCTAAGGTTTCGATATGCAACTTCCTATCCATGGAAGGGAGAGAAATTCCTGATGACGAGATTTCTTGCAGCGTTGAGGACCTATCTCCACTAGAAGAATAACAATAACAACAAAGAAAAACTCCATGTCAGAAGTGACTATGGAGAAAAGAAGCCAAAACGACAACAAATCCTGAGAGACGACTGGGACAAGCCTGTCCCTGGCAGAGACCGGTGATGATTCTGCTGCTTATGATGATGATGATGATGATGGATGATGACGATCTCAATGATGATCTTGATGATGATGATCTTGAAGATGACAGTCGCAGGTAGTACCGTCTACTTCTATTTTCGGTAGCAGGCGATGCCTGACCCGACTATCATATATATACGATGAAGTCTATTCATGAGAAGAGACACTGTATGAGGAGGAGGATGTTGATGATGATGATGATGATGATGATGATGATGAGAAGAGAAAACGACAACAAATCCTGAGAGACAACTGAGACAAGCCTGTCCCTGGCAGAGACTAGTGGAGTACAATCCTAATCAAATCTAAGGTTTCAATATGCAACTTCCTGTCCATGGAAGGGAGAGAAATTCCTGACGACGAGACTTCTTCCAGCATTGAGGACCTATCTCCACTACAACAATAACAATAACAAAAAAGAAAAACTCCATGTCAGAAGTGACCATGGAGAAAAGAATCCAAAACAACAACAAATCCTGAGAGACGACTGGGACAAGACTGTCCCTGGCAGAGACCGGATATGATGATGATGATGATGTTGGATGGTGATGATTGATGGATGAGGATGATGATGATAAGAAGCCAAAACGACAACAAATCCTGTGCGACGACTGGGACAAGCCTGTCCCTGGCAGAGACTAGTGGAGTACAATCCCAATCAAATCAAAGGTTTCCATATGCAACTTCCTGTCCATGGAAGGGAGAGAAATTCCTGATGATGAGACTTCTTCCAGCATTGAGGACCTATCTCCACTACAACAATAACAATAACAAAAAAGAAAAACTCCATGTCAGAAGTGACCATAGAGAAAAGAAGCCAAAACGACAACAAATCCTGAGAGATGACTGGGACAAGCCTGTCCCTGGCAGAGACCGGTGATGATTCTGATGATGATGATGATGGTGATGATGATGATCTTGAAGATGACAGTAGCAAGTAGCACCGTCACCCTCTTTTTACGGTAGCAGGAGATGCCTGACCTGACACTATCATATATATACGATGAAGTCTATTCATGACAAGAGACACTGTATGAGGAGGAGGATGTTGATGATGATGATGATGATGATGGATGATGATGACAAGAAGCAAAAACGACAACAAATCCTGAGCGATGACTGGAACAAGCTTGTCCCTGGCAGAGATTAGTGGAGTACAATCCTAA